>JAEAOA010000090.1:105245-437745 GCA_016746295.1 Potamilus streckersoni | reverse complement strand
CAAATTCCAAACAATACTTATTTTCTGTTTGAATCATTATATATATATATATATATATATATATATATATATATATATATATATATATATATATATATATATATATACTAAATTTAATTTGAGTATTTGTCTTAATTATAATGATGGAGGAATTATCAGGAATTGATCCATCTGCTGCTAGTTTTGACTTTGATAGACTACCAGGATATACATTTAGTGTTTCGATGAAAGATCTAGCTTTAACAAATGCAAAGATAACCAAACGTATTCGTGAGGCGAAAAGAGAATTTCGTTTGGACGGTGCTATTTATGTATCGTAAACTTTTAAGGTTGTAAACATCATTAATATGATGAAGGACAGACGGGGAAAAGTAAGTATTAACCACCTTGATAATCAAAAATATCTTTTTTTAATAAAATTTATTGTGGAGACAGACAATAATAATATTTCTGTTATGGTATATGGATTGTTTTTAATAAACGATAAATCTAAAATTGCGGATCTCAAACCGTTGATACCATAAGAGTCAAGAATAAACTGTGTTGCGGAGCGCATTACTGAACATTTTACAAATGCGATGCGTGGTAATGGCTTAAATGATTTAAGACTTACAAAAATATGTAAATGAGCAGAGACCGTTAAAGATGCTGGTGCATTAATTAAGGATGTTGCTAAGCTAGAAAAGTTATGAAGATTTCCAATAACTGTAAAAACACTTACAGGAGAGATATTGTACAAACCAAAATATACAAAAAATGGAAGCCCTATAACAATCATTGATCATAATGCACGTGCATGAACTGTTGCTGAAACTGTATTTCCACGAGATAGACTGATTAAATTTTAAAACGGTCATGTATTTGATTTTATTAAAAAAATATTAGTAAAAGTGACCCTGTATCTGTTTGGTTATTTCAGAGTGCGGAACACGATCATCATGATCAATTTGTACGACCCAATGGTGATATTTATCGTACAGAATCTCGTTTATGAAGCAATGAGAAATCTTTCACTAAAATATACTTTTGACGATGACAAAATCAGACAACTACTGAATAATTGTTTTACAGTACCATCTGTTGCGGCCCATTTTGCTCAGGAAAACAATACATGGAAACATACAAGATTAGAATTTATTGAGGATATACAAAAAAGTTGCATATAATATGGACACGGTGGATTATGCTATACTAAATACGATGTTATATCAGTCGATATGGCTGCCTGTTGTCCTGGAAGTTTTCTTGGATATAGCGAGTGTTCTAACTACTTTAACAGATTTGTACATCCCACACATGACATGACCAGAGTTGCGATAAATGGACCCTTACCAGATTTTGACTTAACCGGATTTGCATATATAGAATAATTCGAGTTCGCAAAAACTCTCCATCCAATTACTTATGTTTGGTTTGGTAAACACTTTTCATAAAAATGTTGGACTCCAATAGTGTTATTAAGATATGTGCTTTATGTTGGAATATTAGTATCGTTAAAGGTAAATGAAGCAATTTTATCTTATAGTCCACAAAAGCTAGTTTGGTTACCAGAACCGGACAGATTTAATATCAGGATAGAATATCCTGATCTTGCCGAAGATGACATTATTAAAATATGTAAATGCAGAGACGAGTACGATGAGAAGCGTGCAAAAGATATCGGTAGAAAGGTAATCGGTAAGTATACTCAGGGTAGTTCATACGGTTATAAACGACACTCTACAAGATTGATTATGGACAATGCTGAGTAAGATTTTATAATCGCTGATACAACAGAGAGAAACACATTTATAAGCCGAAATAATGCTTATTTATCGGATGGGACCAAACTAGGTACTATTGTGAGCTATCTTGATGGCGACTCACCGCAGTTTACTCATTTAAGATCTTCAATGTTAGCCTATATTTCTATAAATATACTGTCGTTGATCAATAGATTTCCTCATTACGCTGTTAGAGTCGCTGCTGATTCATTTTATATAAACAAAATATATAAGGATTTATTAAATCAGCTACTCAGTAATGGTGAGTGGGGAACATGGAAGATAATGCAAGAAAATATACTTAGTTATATTCTGAATTTGCTGAAGTTGAAATTAAGGAAATATATTACAGAAATAATAATCAAATATCAGAATCATCTGCACCATCTGTGTACGATCCTGTGGCTAGACATAAGTATGTTTATTTTAATGGGTGGGGTGGGTCAGGTAAAACAATTCGTGCGATTAAATTATTTATGAACAACAATTCAGATATGATCGTTTTGACACCTACACATAAACTAGACAGAGATAAAAGAACGAGGGGTAAATATGCACGTATCATAGTTTCTGTAGATGGTGTGGAGATACATGGACTCCTGAGAGAATGGGTTAGAAATACATACCTACGTATATTATATGGGACGAGATAGGCACGGTGTCGTTAGAAACACTGAAAACATTTCTTGAGTGGTTATACAAAAAAACCACTGCTGTGATTATGTGTGGTGATCATGGTCAACCACCGCCTTTTGTTGGACAGTCTCCATATGAATGGCTAAATAAGAATGTAGATTATTATGACGAAATACATGATGACCATAGAGCTATTGATGAACCGCTGAAAGAACTTAAAACAGTAATCAGACTACACCCACATAAATTACAATGTGAAATAATTCTTGAGATAATTCCAGAAACTACCATGAATGATTTCTTGACTTTATGGAGACCTACTGATAAGATAGTTTTTGATGAATTGCAGAATAAATTATTTTCGTTACATAAACAACAATTTTCAAATTAACCTGTACCGTTATGTTATCGCCGACAAAATATTGAAGTTTAAATTCCTTGTACTGAATGATATTGCTTTGGTCTATATTGATATTGTTGAGAGTGCATTGAACATGGATAAATCACGGTGGACGTTATAACGATTCATTCATCACAGGGATTAACTCCGACACAAATTTTTGGATTGTAAATGATCGGATCGAATGGTCACACTTAGACTATCTTGCAGTAATTTGCGTCACCAGGAAATTCTTTACCAGTGTCAACCTGTAATAGCTGTGACCATCATGGACCACCACGTTGATAAATTCGTTCAAGTCCAGATAAAACTTCAGATGTTGTCTTTGTTGAACATGGTTCAGCTTCTTTATATCTTCTTGCAACGTCAACGACATTCAATTAGTATTTATACGTGCGTGACTTTCTTCCATCTATTTTAATAGTATCGTGTGGTTAAAACTTCGTTAGGAACACTGACATCAAAATGAGCGCATTTAATATTTTTGGGTGGTGGTAGATAACTTTGCCATATTTCCTGACGTGCTAACCAAGTTTCAGCAACAGAACGTGAATCTTTTGCTGCTTCAGCAAGATTAGTGATCGCTGCTTTACCTCTCCAATACCTTCTTGGGATATAATAAATAGATTGCTGAGCAAGGTCCGTTGGTTATTGCCTGATATAGGATACTTACTGCGCAAACACTTGTTCTCCTGCAATTATTATAAAATATCCCGTTAAGCATCTTTTGCGGTCATAGGGCAATTCAGACGTGTTCAGATTGGTTGTCCGAATGTCCATAAGTTACTGTAATAATATATGTACGCATCACAAGGAAAGGGCATTGAGAATTTTCCATTCACAAAAACAGAGGGCAAATATCACCAGTAGAATGCAAGTTCGATCAATGAAGACAACTGGAAGGGAGAAAATAATACCCGGCCCTCTAATGAAATGTATGCTTCTACTTTCTGTACGACATTTTCGGAGGAAAACTCTATTTCTCTGGCAGTCAACATCAGACTTTGTACCATGGATCGTCTACGAAATCTTGGTGAGGGAGACGTACTAGACACCTGGGACAAAAACTTGAAACGAATCCAAATATACCTGGTTCAATAAGGAGCTCCATTAGGCAAGTAAGTTCAAATTTGGCAACAGAGAAGACCTAACTTTAATGCTGTCAATGTTAAAGTATGCCCTCAAACTTTACATTCAGCAGGAGGTTGGGTTATATCTTTGTACAGTCCTGATTTACGCCACTTGCATTGGAAAGCTCATGTTCATCCAGCTTTCAATATTAACTTCCGTGTCAAACAGCGTAGAGGACATAGTATCTCCGCTGCTGGATGGATATATTGAAATTATTCTTCACCTTTATTATCATGGGTTTATGGAATCTAACCAGTATATTTCGAGAACACCAGGCTCTATAATGGATGTACATTATTGTATATTATGTACTTCTTATACAGTGACAGGTATAAGTAACAGTTGCATGCATTTATAACATGCATAATTATGAGAATCTTAACAGACCTATATGTTACTTTCATGTCCGGTAGCTAAAGTTTCTAAAATGAATTATACATGATCTTTTTATACGGATAATAAAATAGATGGACACATCTAAACGTAAATTAGTCTGAAATAGTGTAACGAACGTTATCTTTTTCATTTGTTGAAATAGGGACATAAACCTGTGGCAGATTAGACAATATAAACCGCTTTTTTCCTGCTTTACTTTCCTTGAATTGTATTCCTTAGTGATCTTCCGACTATTCATTTAATGCAAGTAAATGAGAGAAAGAGAGAAAGAGAGTGAGAGAGATGGGTGAGAGGAAGTTGTTTAATAGTAATGTTACAATATCCGCTGTTGATATATATATATATATATATATATATATATATATATATATATATATATATATATATATATATATATATATATATATATATATATACATATGTGTGTGTGTGGAAGAGGAAGCTATTTAATAGTAACGTTACTATGTCCGTTATTAAAAGGAGAGTGAGAGAGAGACATCTAGAACATAATAATATTATCAGAATAATATTATCCGTTGCATACCCGCATTATTATTGCATCGTAACAGTTGAAAATGATAATATTTATCGATGACAAATCACATTACTGCTATTATTTTACAATGCATGTATGTTACCGTCAAATTGAAAAATACCTTCCCAATATCAATTAGAATTATATTTGCCATGAATCATTGAGTTATAAGGAAATTAATTATAACAAAGCTCAAGAACACGATGCAAAGCATGTGACTATGTTAGAGTCTGGTAAACCTAGACCGACGTTACAGACAATTATTTAAAAGAAGTAACAGGATATATCCGATATACTTGTGTAGGAATATTTCATTGTTTCTCATATAATGTTTTGCGGTTTATGTAGTTGCAACTAACACGATTTGATTTTGATGAGATAAAGTGTCAACGAGGTACCTGTATATAGTGAAACTTACAAATCTTAAGATGTAAATGTAATTTCGTCCCTGCACGTATTAACCCCTCCCACTTACTCCATGTACGAAATATTCGTGTCACGCCTGACACTAAAAGATACAACATACTATTATTACTTAGATCAAATGAAACAACTATTTTACCCTGATAGTAATCCATGTTGTCTATATAAATTACCATAACAGCCTATGCGATTCGTATATTTCTATTTTACCCTGATAGTAAAATCCAGGTCGTCTATGTAAATTACCATAACAGCCTATGCGATTCGTATATTTCTATTTTAACCTGATAATAATCCAGGTCGTCTATGTAAATTACTATGTAAACAACAAGTCAATCAAAAATGGGTAGAGACAAGATTTGCTTCTAGATGAGAGCCATATTAGTTATCAAAAATCAACGCGACTCCATAATAAGTCCTCCATTCAATGCACTCTGACTCCACAACAAGTCCTCCATTTAATATACTCCGACTTTTCAACCGTGGGAATGTCAATAACAGTTATCAAAAATCAACGCGACTCTATAATAAATCCTCCATTCAATGCACTCTGACCTTCAAAGCCGTCGGATTGTCAATAACAAAATTTTCACGATAGCTACTGTAGGGACTATATTGGACAACTATTTTCATTTAGACCAACCATAGAGAATACGATGTCATTCCATAAAACCCATGGTATCATGACCATCCATGTTGTACGAACAACAACTATGAGATTTAAAGAAGACCGTTATGGTGATAATATTTGATGATCAGACCACACGATTTTCAGTCATGAATATATATATATATATATATATATATATATATATATATATATATATATATATATATATATATATATATATATATATATATATATATATATATATATATATATATATATATATAACAACTTGTATTCGTTTGAACACCCTTTGTCAATGTAACTTGCTCTTGAAAAGAATTGTAATAACAAGATTTTTAACATGGCTGCTTTGGTGGTCATGTTGACTGTGCAGCATTATTTTAAGTTAGGACAAATAAGATTCTGAGATAAACGTGTGTTGTGAAGTTGCAATGCAATCCTCTTAACAGTTTATTACTAAGAAACTTTGTTAGTGGATGGACGGTCAAATACTAACTGGCAACAGGCCATCTGATAAGCTCTACTTGTGTATGGCCATTTTAGATTCGTGTATATGCACATTTTCATGTGATAAGCATAACATCATTAACTTTCATAGCAATACATTGTCATTAACAGGCACACTATTCCGATAATTGATGTGGAAGTTCTTGGATGTGAATGCAAACATCCTGGAAAGCAAGATAAAGGATACAGATATTTATCAGCGAGGGCCAGTAAACATAACAGTATTTACTGAAGACACTAGAATATATTTATTGAGCAGAGACATTACGTAAAGTTCAGAAACAATAACTTCTTCTCTCCTGAACGTAATAAGACATATTTGGACTTACAAAGGAATACAAGTACATGTAGAAACTTACTAAAACTATGACTTATTGCATATATTTACACATACAAAAATAAATTACGTAATATGCAGGAGTAAATTGCACATTGTCGTTTTTATACATTATATATCATTTCTGTCTTTGTAATTGTGATCCAAAGAGGAAATTAAAAATAAAATATCTTTATCATTTAACATCTCCAATATTTTAAACAATGTTATAGATTTTCCATACATTAGGCATCATTTTCAGTTTCTGAGGTTCTTTATTGTGTTTTGGAGATTGAAGCGAAATCTTAAAAATACGTATAAGTCATTGGCATTTATAATCATTCATACATACATACTTATATGCAAGCAAACAAAAGTAGATTATATTGCAATTTTAAAGAAAAAAATGGAAACGAGACATTTGACAATTGCTTGCGAAGTTATGCATTGTATATTATAATTAATTTTCTATCAATATTCCAAAAATCTAAACTATGTCGTTTTGAAAATGTACCGAAACTTTCGACAATTTGGCATCTGAAGAATACCTATCTTTCTATAACTAATTGTAACAATAAACCCCCCAAGTGTTGCTGCTTGTGCAAGTGACTGTACTGACGCCACCATTTTCTTTACAGGTTTCTTTCGGTTTCGGTGATATCATATTTCTGTCAGACAACCAGCCACATCGGCAATCCTTGTAACCACGAGCTACTGCTTTCGTAAAAGTTTTTCTTGACGCAATGGTGGTTCTGGCCTCTATGCATATCTTTTTCGCATGACTGAAGGAAAATTTTACATTGCTGGTCGGAGCGGGCACAAATCGAATTGTACTAGCTGCAAAAAAAACAAATTAGAATCGGGCAAGTTGTTCTCATTGTCAAAAAGCATTGCATCGTCCAAAAAAAGTTATGCTTAAACGTGTACACTATTAACTGTATATTGTGTTGTGAAGACAGCATAGAAATTAAAGAAGAGCCCGATTGGGCAAGGAAAATTTAGATTCAGTTTTCGTACACTGTAATGTTAATGTTTTGCCAGATTAAAATAATTTTTGGTAGGCCTGTCAAAAAGATCAGAGCCTAATTTGCAAAAGAGGAACATTTAAAAAAGAATCGAAAAAACGGACATATTGAATATCGAGAAAGAACCCATGTATCTTTCTAATATCAAGGTTTGGTCCAGTGAAAAATCGTCTTTGACATTTCTTACTAACAAGACGTGACATCTCTCATATGAAAATCATTCCATCTTTAGCCGTAATAAGAAAAACTCCATAAACATGTACATTAATAACCTTTTCTCGGGTACTATTGTCTGTTTAATACAGAGTTTAACATTCCACCTCACATAGGCTACTTCCTGGCTTTAATCTTGAATCAAATAGTACTTTAACTATACGTATTTATACTCAACAGTAATTTGTGTTAATTTACACTGGATTCATTTATTGCTATATATCAGAATCTGTCAAATTATTCAATTCATATATGTGGTATTTTTAATATTTCATCAAATTTTACCACGAATGTACATTTGTGGCACCACCTTCAAACACAACATACAGGCCATGAAATGTTTTATGTTTAAAAGTTATTTAATGTATAGTAGAGTTTTGTTACAAATTCCCTTTTCGGTACCCTTTATTAAAACCCATTAAAATCGCGCTATATACATTTGTTATTAAATGTCCTGGTCCATCAATAAAATAAAAGTGGAATTAAAATCAAGGCGTTATAGTAAACATGGAATATACTTTCGCAAGTAAAAACATTTGAAATACATAACTACCTAGAGTGTTTGACCTTGACTTTTAGGATAGTATTGTGCTTACTTTACATTCCCCATCCTTTATTATCGGTTTAATTTTGCTGAATTTTCAGACGAAAGATACGGTTAGTTTGAATATTTTTTCCGTAATGGTACACATTAGATTGGCAATTTTGTCGCTGGTATACATAATATCGTCACTAAAATAGCATATGTAGATGCGGAACTTTGGTTGTGAAGGACAGTAATTTAGAATATTCGCGTACCTGGAATAGGCTGGGGAAAGGGATTAAATATTAAAAGAGAGGATGATATAAAAAGTAAGCTTAGAGAGGTGCAAGCACAGGAATACAGAAGTGGATTTTCGAAATTGACGGTCGAATTTGAAAAGGATCGTGGGAACGAAATACGTAATTAGAACAACATAAGCAGAATAAAAAATGACGTGGCGAGAGAAGAAAAATTAATAATCAATTAATGATGATAGGAAAAATACTGTTACTTGAACAAGATACGCACTCAGAAGAAATTGACTCCGTATCATGAGTGTAGAGATAATATGGCCAGTTCTCTAATTTGGACGATATGACAATGTTTTGAAACGGGGAAAAGATCATGTGTCAGTCAGACTTGGCACCTTACTAAAGATCAAAGATACACGAACGATTTAAATTACTACTCGCTAAGAGATTTGCCCTTGAAGAAATTTCATCTAATGCTGAAATGATATATCAAATAGAATGATATATCTTACATATATATATATATATATATATATATATATATATATATATATATATATATATATATATATATATATATATATATAAGAGAATAAAAGGTCCCAACGTGTTAGTAGGACTGTGAATTATTTACAAAGAAGGAAAAAGTATGCTAAGCTCTAGAGATCAAATCGCGTTCTTATAGGCTGCATCCTCAAAGACCAGTTGCTAAACAGTTGTGGGGATTTGTACCTGATTTGATCAAACAAGTAAATTATTCAGACGAATGTCACAAGAAACAGTAAGTTCAGTAACATGAAAACCAGAGGTAAAAGACGGGAGAAATGGTATTGCTTGGAAAGGAGTAAGATTTAAGCTTTAAGTTTTTTGGTAATACTTAGTGACATTGTTTCAAAAAACTATGAGCGCGGGGATTGTCCACGTCATAACTCGTGAACAATAAAAATAATATGTATAAATGTTGGTGGCGCTTTAGTCAGTCGCTCAGTGGTACTGACATCTACTGGTGCAGCCAACGGTCCAAACAAAAGGTCTTACTCAACGGAGGGTTTATGGACGTCGTGATAATATGTAGTCTCTTTACGAATGTTTTCTTTTAATTCTCTTGAGACAGAAAACTTTACAACATTTCTGGCTTGAACCACAGAAGGGCTATATAGACAAAGATTATGTCCGACTTAGCAAATGAAATGTCAAGGGATCAAGATTTCCATAAGTATCAGATTCTCACGTTGGATTGTTTTACTGCAAGACAATTCATGATATTATGCTAATTCTGCTCCAGCTAATGCCGCTGACGAGGACGTTAAAACGATTATATATTGACCACATCAACTACGTTCTATAGAATGCGTGTCAGGCGGCATACGACGTTCCGTTGAAGTTATGAATACATACTATTGGACCTGCAGACCTCGGAATAGAAAAGTAATATTAGGAGATCGAATGCTTTTTTTTGCACGTTATTCATTCATTATATAAGGCTATATAAAGTGAAACAAGTCACAAGCAAAAGATCTACAAAATAGACAAAATGTCTAGGTTCAGAATGTATTTAAAAGTATATGTAAATAGGAATGGGTAAATGATTTTGGTACGGCTATTCAAAGCATAATATAATGTGATCATTGAAGTTGAATTGGGTGGCGAACGATAAGAAGACCATAAGATCAGAAAGTCTCTTAGAGTACCTAATCGGGTTGAGAAAACTTAAAGAGATAAGGTCTAGAACGATTCGCTGATACTTTAAATATGTATATGCATTTGCTTACGGATAGAGAAGGTCGCATATAGTTATATAAGCTTTAAATAAATATTAAGCACCTCAAAGTCGATCATGATTAATAGATGTCCAATTGCTTGTAATACACGCGCAAACGACAACAATGAATTACGTAAAAGCTATGACCTAGATTTTATAGAACCCTAATACTTCTCATATTCTTACCTAGTAATGCAAGTTCGAAAAGGGAATAAACCGTTTTTGCATGTTACATATGTTCTTTCTCGACAAAATTGTAGAAGTATCAATATATTTTGAAATTAGATATGACCAAAAGATATTTGAAAATACCTTTCCCTGATCAGGCTTGTATTTTAACGTGAGTCGTAGCTTCTGTGAAATAAAATATTTTCAGGTATTGTTTTCGGTTAGGTTAGGGTTCTTTCGTTGAGCTGTCGTCATATGTGCAAGTTGGTAAAATGCACTGAAATTGTAGATTCTTTCGTTGACAATATTATTGTGAATAATTATATGTGTCACAAGCATATCACGATATCAATTAACTAGTTCCACAATCTCCAAAGAGAAGAACACTTAGTGTAGTAACGCATATTATAATTTGGAATGATTGGGCGAACCAGCAAGTTTATCAGGGCAGTGAAAAAATAACTTGACAAATAATGAAGCCATCAAATATATTTCTAGATACTTTATAGCTTACTGTTTGTTATAGGAATGCTTTCGCACTATATCGCTATTACTAGTCCGTTTACAGACCTGAGAAGGAAAAGGCAACTCAGAAACAATTGAATAATTGATATCTAATTCTATGCAGTTTTGTTAACTTCAACACAGGAATAATGTATTGTTTCACATTCTGAGTACAATAAATATAAAATAACTATGTCTACATTTCTATTCTGTTTTTTCTCAATCTGTTTAGACAATGTCGGTTCTATTCGATCGGTATAACATCTTAGAATAAGATATCCACTATCCTGACTTTGAACGGTCTTTATTGAAAGAACAAATTTTGCAAAACCACCTTGGCATTGCCATCACCTCAAATATGCAAACGATTCAGATTAAGCGTGTCCGGTGTTGTAAAATTCTGTACTCCATATGCCGTTCGGATCTAAACAAGCACTTTATAGTAATTACCACACATTACCACACATACGTTAATTAAGAAATTAACCATCACAGGGGCAATGTGTGAATCGCTGTTGCCAGTTTAACATCGACAACATTGAATGACAATGACATGCTGGCTATAACGATTGCACAAATTACACCACAAAAACAGATGATTACTTGTAATAGCCTGGGTAACAAAATTGTTTGTTTACCATCGCTATATGAAAAGTAATAAAACTCCTGACATGAAAGAACACAATTATTACTTTTATAATTGGCAATTTTGATGTTCTTCTTGGATTCGTATGCCTTTAAGGATTAATTATCTTTAACTTTATTAGGAAGGGTTAATCTTCCTAAAGTTGTATGCAGTTCTTAATATTTAAGAATTTTAATCTTTTTATTTTGTTAGCATTATATATCAATCATTTTCCACGTGTTGTTTTAATTCCTAATGTACAAATGAGGCCTCAGCGGAACAAACCAGAACCCTAAGTTCTATTTGAATTTATACTAAAATAAATGCTTACCACAAAAAAGTCCATTGTATTTGTCAACAGAGCCCAACGGACAAGCTTTACATTTGGAAATGAGTTCATCATAATAATGGTTCGACACGCAGCACATCACATTTCTTCTGAGAACCGTAGACCTGTATTCTTTTCGATTCTTATGTTGTTCCACTGTGTATGGAAGCCTGCACAAAATAGTTTAGTTTTCCTAATTTTAGCATCGATCTAAACATGTTAGAAATTAAGACAAGCACATAATGTAAGTTTAAAAATGGGCAGATGTTTTACGTTTTAACTGATTCTAATTCTTAAGTTAGCATAATTTTCTATACTAAAAACAGCATTTTACAGCATTTTGAGAGATAATTGTGAAAATATATTTTTGACTTGCCAGATTGCCATATGTTAATAGACACAATACTCCACAATCACGGAATGTTTTGTAATAAAGAAAACATGTTTGAGCATATTATGTAATAAAGTTTCATTGACAATAAAGAATTACGCAAACGAAATTGTTCATGCGGTTTTGGAACGTAATCCGACAAAGTGTACTTTAAAACAAATCATAACAAAAATGTTTTAATGTAGATTTGCTAGAACTTATCTGTCAGTTGATTTGATTAATATTATGTAACGGAAAAAAATCATCTCAGTACCACTTTATTTCTTGCCATAAATATCGCGACTACTACTGGATTCTTCTAAAGTTTTTGTGTATGATTTATACAGTTTGAAAATCAAATCAAGATTTAAAACTTTGTAAGGAAAAATAGTATGACATACTCTGAAAATCTACTGCTGTGTTTCATCCTCTGTACCGAGGAAGGAATTCTACATAGTTGCAATGCTACTTTTAGAGATATATCTGTGGACGCCACCGTCAGAGATGCATTTTCGAACCCATGCAATTTAATATGCCATTGAGCATAGATAGATGGACATATATTACCTGGAGAACTACATGTAGGAGTAGCTGCAAAAAAGAGAAATAATTAAATTTTACCTTTCAACACCAAAAGAAACAAATATGCACATGTGCATTATGCTTATTGCCGACCGCATGCCACTTATACGCATGCGTCATATTCTTTATCTAAATATATAATACATCGGTTATATTCAAAGCAATTTAAGAATAAGCAGAAGCATTGTCCAAAATAGTTTATAATATAATCAGTTGCCTTTTTAAATTAGCTGAACAACTTATTTTGTTAGAATATGAATGATATTCTATTTAATATATATATATATATATATATATATCTTCAGCTTATTGTTTATGTTGCACGTGTAGTTAAAGGTTTCTTTTCCATGGCTAAAGGGATGCAAGAGATGATGTTAGAAGATATTATAATTGAAACAGTTCACTGTTCAGTGCAATGGATCATGACATTTAAATAGTTAGCAATGAAGTATGTATTCAGTCAGATTAATTTACATTTCGGGACTAATGACGCAACTTTACTAGTGTGGACAATTTACAAGATTGTTTTGCAATAGCATTGGAAATGTCGTTTAAATAATTAATTGCAGGCATGTCTTTTCTTGGTCTTAAATTTTATTTCTTAAATAGCACAAAATGTTGTTTATAAACATTAAGACGGAAAGGTTTTAGGCCGTCATATTCAGTGTTAAATGCAAATATTGGTGAAGATTTGTCAATGAAGCAGATAACGAAAGTGTTTAAAATACCCGTTGTCACTGGACATAGATTCGGCATATCTCTGCAGTTATCATTATAAGGATTAGGAATTTCCGTCTGTCGGCACATCTGACCTCCTGTACCTTCTCTGTATGTAAATCCGAGTTTTATTCTGGGAGATATAACATATTCCGTACCGTGAGGTGGTGTGAGCTGATTTCCAACAGTTGCTTGCACTTCAACGTGAACCTTGTTCATAAAAATAGATAAAATGCTTATATCCAAGGGACTTATATCGGATAATTCAAATTACTTCAAAATATATTATTTGTGTAATGTTGTCGCCGTCGTTATATTTGCTTATATTTGTTATTTCTTGAACAATTTCATTGTATAGAGAACCGTATGTTGAAATTTGATGAAGCTAATTGAAATCAGGTGATATTGAGAAGATATAATTATTACTGAATCGGAGAGATGGCTAATAACATCTTCATCTACCACACCAATATAAACGATACCATTCTAATATTTTCTATCTGTTCCAGATTTTAGTTTTTAGTTATATTTCTTAAACGCATTTTTCAAGATATCGTGTTCTACTAGTATGTCATTGTTAAATGACCAGGGAGACTGGTTCGACTAGTCCATAGTCCATACCCGCATGTAGACATGAGAAAATAACGGTTTAACCTAACATTACTTCCGCAATTCAAAATTATTACATTTTCTTAAACCGAATGTGTTCATTGTTTACGTCAGAGATATATGTCATTCTAGTAGTAGCAGCAGCATTAGTATTAGTAGTAATATTAGTATTAGTTCAGCTAATGACCTATAATAGAGACTTCACCTAAGAAGTATGAAAATTAAATATCTTGGCAAAACGTGCCATTATTTCAGACTTTTCGTAATATTTTTACTTTGAATTAGAATTTACTAAATAAAACTGCCAAAATTAAATGAAATATAAACATTTACAGGATTATGCAATTCTCCAATTATATATTTCTATATTCACATTTCTAACTGAACAAAGGCATTGTTGGTACAACTGTAGCAGAACACCACACTTATAGATGTAAACAAGATCGTTTTTGAATTTAAATTCAGTTGCTTTGCAGCATCTAACCATGATAGTATGTTTATACAAATGTCTTTCAAAGATTTATTGAACTCTTTTACGAAACTTAAATCTCCATATGAAAAGATTTGAAAGAATATTGTCACGTTTTTATTTGAAATACATTTTGTATAAAAGAAACATATTACCTTTAACCTTATAATTTATACATTACATGTTTTCCAGGGAAAAGATGACTTCGGCTTCACGATGTATACAATGCTAGTTTTCAAAGTAGTCCTTGCCGTCTGAGCTGGAATTTTCTTCTAACAAACAATAACACGTAGCCGTGTTACGTATAGATTTATCATAATTTATTGCCTGTTAAAAATACTAGTCTGTGTCTTTATTTATATGTACATATATATTTCTCAGGTTTGTTTTTTAAACGTCTCATTGTGTACCTTAATCAATTTATCTGAATTGATCTTGAAATATTTATCGTATTTTAATCAAATATTACCCTATACCTTGGGAGGTGGACAACAATAAACAAAAATAAATATTTTCTATAATTGCAAACGTAAAATTTAGTCTCTCATACGACACTAAAATGATTGTACCTTGATTGTGAATGGCAAGTTTAAATTTGGAAAAATGTGCAGTGTGCAATCACCATGAAGTCGTATGTGAAATGAAATACTTCACGAATCCCACAACTGAACCTGGCAGATATTTTATTGTCCGACTACTGTATAATTTGGTATTGTTATGCAATAATTTGTATATATTGTTCAAGATGGTGTAGGTGAAGTTGTTTTATAGCAAGATATATTCCTTCATGATTCAGTTAATACTGAAACGTACATCTGGTGTTCTATTTTTAGAATGGTTGGATCAGTAGACAAGTTGAGTGAATTTGTTGTTGATGTGGGTTTAACAGCATCTTGAACAGCAGGATAGGCAATACATGATGGCAATACAGGATAGGCAATACATGGTGGCAATACAGGATAGGCAATACATAATTGCAATGTAGGATAGGCAATACATGGTGGCAATATAGGATAGGCAATACATAATTGCAATGTAGGATAGGCAATACATGGTGGCAATATAGGATAGGCAATACATGGTGGCAATACAGGATAGGCAATACATGGTGGCAATACAGGATAGGCAATAAATGTTGATAATACAGGATAGTCATTACATGGTGACAATGAAGGATAGGCAATATATGGTGGCAATACAGGATAGGCAATACATGGTGGCAATGCAGGATAGGCAATACATGGTGGCAATACGGAATAGGCAATACATGGTGGCAATATTGGATAGGCATTATATGGTGGCAATACAGGATAGGCAATACATGTTGGCCTTTAAATGTGGACAAAATTCCGAGATAGTCCTATGAAGAAGTATCTACCAACGAGATGCCTCTGACAAAGTTCTGAAAATATCGACGGTGGCAGATCCCGATACTCGATTCATGTCAGACAGATATGTGATGTCAGTGGTATGTACAGGCCATATGACACTCAGCAACCCATTTCTCCTGAGGTAAAGACTCTGTCCTAACTAACAGTATTACGAGTGTCCACTAATTAAATGGCGGACTAAAGCAAACTAGTGCTTGTGCTAATAGCGACCAATCTATATAACAAATACTACTACTACTACTACTACTACTACTACTACTACTAATAATAATAATAATAATAATAATAATAATAATAATAATAATATAAATAATAATAATAATGATACTGATAATAATAATAATAATTATTATTATTATTATTATTATTATTAGTTTTTGTTGTTGTAGTAGTAGTAGTAGTATCTTTAGTATTGTTGTTATTATTATTACAAAGCAAGGATTCAACTTTCTCACTGGATTTCTTGTCTAACATCATGAATGAATAATACCTGTTTCGTGGTCCTGCTTACAACTGGAGGATAAATCTCAAATCGTTGAACAAATATTTTATCATCTTGCTGAAATGATGTAATCCAATTGTGCTCTATTAACCACTGACTGTCTGGAATCTTAAATGTCACAGTATTCCCGGCATAAAGATCCTCCAGGATGATATATGCTTTATCTCCAGGCTTTGAAGGTTTTGTAGGGATGCTATGAAATGCTAACGAAGTTGAGCATGTCAGTTTAGTTCTACTTAGAAGGGACGTTATTGATGTTTTAGACCCAATGCATTCATTTGGTACATGCCCCTCTGTATATGTTAATATGTCGCAATAAGATTTAATGGCAGACAATATAGATATTTTGTAAGAGATCATCGAGAAGAGTGATTGCAACTCCATCTTGGCTAATATGTCCTGATTGTCTGCATATTTCAACTTTACTGCGTCGAAGTCTGAATTTATCGCATTAGCAGCCTGGAACGATGTAAACGCCCTCACACAATCGGAAAGACTGACCATCAGTTCAAACTGGAAATCGTAAATCTCTTCATAAATGGTGATCAGCTTTTGAACCTCTACTTTTGCATTCGGACATGATCTTTGTGCAGCCAATATCGTTTTGGTTATACCGGAAACTATCCCAAATGTGGAGTCTAGAATTTCACATGCTTCATCAATAAGGTTCTCCCAATATGCAGTAATTGCTCGCAAATCACTTTTTGTAACTGCTGGCTCATAATTTTCGTAATTCTCAAGGAACGTATTCATGTGAGCTTTAAGTTCAGATGATGATGATAATGATGATACTGATGCAACCTTCATACTCTTTACCAAACGGGATACAGAGTTTAAATATATTTCGTTTTTGCTGAGTTTGTCATCAAACCTTGTGACCTCTCTGATCAGGTTGTCGAAAGCGTCTTTTAGTTTGGCTGCTCTCGCAACACCGACCATGGCCTGAGATAAACCCTGACTTGCATCAAGGATGCCAGTAGCAGTTCCACCAGAAAAGATTATTTTCATTGGATTAAATGATTCTGCTATTGCAATGCTTGTTGCTAAAACAGCTTCTATTTGGTCCCCAATTGTTGCCACCAATGCTGCTTTCAATATTTCGTTCATAAGACTATCAAGTTTTTGGGATGTTTCTTTTGATGACCTTTTGTACTTATCCAAATCGCTGGTAATACCGTCTATATCAATTTGAGTCTTTTTCAGGTCTAAATCAGCTAATGTTTGGAAATAGTTCTTGAGTTCTTCGAAGTTATTTTTCACCGCTAATTTTAAATGTTGAGCCACGCTCAGCAAGATGCTCTGTGTTGTTTCACCAATATTCAAAATCTGCTCAAATCGTCTTTGTTGTAGAAATTTCTCATAATCTATACTTGAGCTAATTTCCTTGACATTACCACTGGTGTTTGTTCCAACAAGATACCATGATAAAGAATTTAATATACTGATAAACGTGCACGAAGTTCTCATCAATGATAGGAATTCAGCCGTCTCATTACATGGCAGATCAATCTCGTAAGGAAGTAACTCTAACACTGGACGAAGAGATTCAACATCATCGTTTCGAATGGAATCAAAAATGTAGATGGCGATCTCTTTAATCCGGTTACTGACCTCACTATTTAGAGTAAATTGAGCAGCATTTTCCGCTTGTTGTGGGGCAATATACAACTCTGCTGCATGCAAATATAATTTTGTTGCATTTCTCAGCATTTTTGAGACTTCGGTGTCCCATTGATCGCGTCCTGTATAAGTCAATAATTTTTCGATTTTATCTGCTACCTTTGTCCATATCCTCATCCTGCATTTTTTATCTGTAGATGAAACCGGGCAAAGTTTACCAATTTCTTGTCGAAACCCTTTCCCGTTGATATTGTCATGCAATGACTTCAAATAAAATAATTCATCGAATGACGTCAGAGTCGAAAGTTTTCTCAGATGACTAATAATGGGCACTAACGGATCACCACACCCAATTCTAGCAATCTGAGGATGTAGGAACCATGATTCAATATAAATATTATAGTAGTACCGAAAACGAGTAGGAATGGAGCTCACCATTTCTTGTATTCTTACGGCATCATCTAAAACAATGTTAGAAATGTTAACAATATCTCTAAAAACACATAGAAGTTCATCGTAGATTTTCCTTTGTTTGCAACGTTCGTCTGCGATCTTTAGTTGCTCTTTCATATCTACAGCACCTGATAACTTTGCTCCTATATTGAGAAGATATTCATTCATTGCTGCTTTCACATGTTTTTGATCGAATTTAACAACTTTTCCGGGAAGGGTAAGCAATGAGCACATTTTTTTAAAGTTATTCTTGACCGCATTGAAATGTCCTTTATCACATAAACACATTAGTGCCAGAAACCAAAATATAGTATGAAACTTCATTTGTATACATGCAATTACATACAATTCGATCCTTTACTACAGCAAGTTCAGGCACATTCCTTAATGATAATAAATTAAACACCACTTTCCACCTTCATTAAGCAATGGAGTACCTGAAAAATATTATCAGTTATACGTTATTAATGCTTATTTTATATTCGATTGGATTCTTAGCTAAATGGATTCTAATATTTTATTCATTATGTTAAGCTACTAGATTGGCTATAATTTGCACCCATAATCACTTTTCTTAAGACTTTTTATATCTGTCTGTATGATGCAAGAGAACATGTTTGGTTGGTTTAATCCTATGACCAAATGATATCTAACCGCACACATTCAAAACTTAAAGGTCGATGCAATCTAAATCATCCTATAGTTATAAACAATACATACAATCTTCTTATTAGCATACAATATAATGTTTCGTAATACGAGTGTAATTCGCTGCCGAGACCTCGCATGGGTCAACGATTCTGATGTCATAGAGGTAATGAAGAATCAAGGTACTACTGGAATTTATCGAATTCGTATCAAAGGCCTTATACGCATCCATGACACAAACACTACATTACCTTCTAAGTTGTTTTTAAAACCTGTTCATAGGCAACCAAAGATGGACAAACTCAAACAGGTATATCCGATACAATAACAACTACTAATACTCCCCTTTACATGGCTTAAACAAACATGATCTCCATGCAAACAGCCTTCAATAACCCCCATTACATACATATTCAAAACCTAACAATAAACAATACGAAACAGGCTCTAAAAGGGGTCTCACGACCCCATTAATCCATACAATAGGTTTGATGACACTGAGGACATAAATGCAGAAGAAACGGGACCATATTCTCAGGGTGGATCTAAACCTACAACCAAAAATTTTACACAATTGTTCCTCCAGGAAAATAACCACATGGGTTGTCTCCTCGAAAGGTCTAGCCTAGGTCGTAATCTCTACTTTAGTCTTCAATTGAAAAACAACCAATTACAATGATATTATTCTGCTTCTACATGAACAAGATCCTGCAGAACTATGCATGCTGAATACATTCTTGAAAGATACGGACAACCTCGCCTTTTAAGAACGGACTTTCAAAATGGTGACTAGACCTCAGGTAGTGTTTCTGTTGATGTGAATAATATGGTTCCTCTCCTCACAACGTCATCCTTATAAACACAATTTAGAAAGCCATTACTCTAAATGTCAGTTTATTCCGAAGGCTTACCTTTTCTTCTTTTTATATATCACTAAACACTAAACTAGTATCAAAGGAATTAGACAATCTTGTTCAACAACTTCAAGCGCCATGTTTTATTTGGGGATTTTAATACCCATAATATTTTATGGGGATCAAATTACATATCTGACCAAAACGTAGAAGACTTCATTTCCAGATACAATTTGTATCTATATAGCACCAAATCTCCGACATACTTACACCCAGGCACTGGTACATATACGTCTATCGAATTGACCATTTGTTCTCCTTCGCTGCTTTTGGATTATGATTGGAAGGACACTGATGACGTTCAAAACAGTGATCATCTCTTCAATAAATGATGGAAATCCAATATGGAATATAAATAATGGTCTAAGTTTGAAACATTGTACAACTTGACTGAATGAAGAAACATTTTTCATCGTTAATGATCCTATTTCGCATTTTTCTTATATTTTAATTGAGATTGCAGAGAACTTCATTCCCATTTGCTGACAGAATTGTAAAAGATTCGAAAAGCATGAGGCACTAAATAATGCAAAGAAGCTCTTAGACAACACCGACAAGCATTGATAAAATTTAACAACTGTCCTACTCCCGAATATTTAAATACATACCGTATTATCCACGCCAAATCTCGCTGCACTATCAAAGAAAGCAAACGAGCACCATGGAAGAAATATATTTCATTTTTACGCTCTCGTTCCTCTGTTAAGAATGTTTGGGATACGATCATCAAAATAAGTTGAAAGAGAAACACAATTCTCTCCGACTTTTGAAACTGAACAAACAACATATTTAGTTCAAAACGGGATATAGCATATATTCCTGCTGACAGTTGCTCGAAACATTGCTCATCATATAATTATTCAGAAGGCTTCAGAAGACCAAAAACTCGACAGAAAAGTCACGTTTAAAATTCACATTCAGCAACTCGAAAACTTATAACCAACTGGTCTCACTATTTGAGCTTATGGCGGCTTTAGACACTTCGCATGATGCATCCTATGGGCAGAGCGAAATACATTACCAGTTTTTGAAACGCATTCTAGAATCATAAATAAATTTCCTTTGAAAATCTTCAATGCATTACGGACTACTGGTAAGATACCTAAAAGTTGGACAGAGGCAACAGTAATACCAGTTCCAAAACCAGATAAAGATAGTACTTATCCTAGTAACTATCGACCCATTGTACTGACGATGGAACGAATAATGGAACCAATAATCATTTCTAGGTTTTTATGATAATTATGAACCGAACATGTAAAAATAAACATTTAATATCTCCTTTCCAAACTGTCTATCGTAATAGCCATCTCACTAATAGACTCGAAAAATTGATTCATTAAAATGTATCAAGAAGGAAATCATAGTAGCGATTATCGTTGATTTAGAAAAGGCCAATGACATGACATGGATGTAGGAGAAACTAAAAGACCTGCACGTCTGGCTCTAAAAGGTCGTCTGTCCTCTCTCATATCAAACATTCTCTAAGACAGAGAATTCAATGTACGAGTGGGCTACACCCTCTCTGATGTTCACGAGCAAGAGATTGGTGTGCCTCATAGCAGATTTTTTCTTTGACAGGTTTTTCCACATCAAATACAATATCATCACCTAGTGTTTTGGTTCCTGTTGGGGACATCTCCATATATATGGATAATTTTCTAACATATTAATGATGAAAGTACATGAATACAATTGAAAGACAACTACAGCAAAAATCAACAAGATTCAATATTGGGACAGTACTAACGGTTTCACATGTTCGAGATCAAAAAGGACATGTATGTATTTCTGTCAGTTACGAAGAATCTTGATGAACCTAAACTACCGCTGAAAAGAACACCTATTTCAGTTATTCAAGAAAGAGGTTTTAGGTATTATCTTGGACAGAAAACTGACATTCATTCCACTTCCTAAAAACCTTAAAAGCAAAATGCTTGAAATCTCTAGATCTAATTATGGTAGCAGCACACACTGTGTAAATACAAACATAAGTTTAAATCGAACGTCTATTCGCTCCAAACTGCTAGGAAGTCATGTTTGAAGATGCTTGACCCAATTCGTCATCAAGGAAATAGACTCGCTCTTGGAGCATTTAAGACATCCCTGTGTAAAATCCTTCTCGCTCAATCAACACTTTAGCACATCGCAGATTAATGCTTTCCGCACAGTATCCTCTCAAATTAAAGATCTAAACATTTAAACCCGGTACTTTCTGCTATATTTCAAACGAAATACAAGACCTTTAGCGAAAACCAAACGCCATAACTTTCTTTCGCACTGGAATATCATCCAGCCTTGAGAGTATCAAAATTGCAGTTTATTTTCTGGAGTGATACAATTTAGATTATTTGCATGTGAAATTTGTATCATTATTGTTTATTGTGAAGATTTTTATCAAGGATTAGTGATTTCTGAAAAGAAAGAGATGTTTTTTCAGAGCGTAGTTGCAATCTCGTAAACACAGGTTTTTGTGTATAGAATTGGTAAACATCAGACGGAAACGATTGGTTGTTGACAAGGTCGTTTTCGTGTAATTGCATTGATTACTTCGATGTTGGATGATGAAATAACTATGCCCTCTTTGTGCATGCCTGAAATGACGTCTTATGAAATTTTCAGTCGACAAAATACCTTAAAGAAGAAGGGTGTATTTTCCTGAGGTGCATATATATATATATATATATATATATATATATATATATATATATATATATATATATATATATATATATATATATATAATTTCCATGACTCTCTCTCTTCCTGCGAAGCGAATAATATAATTGCCGAATCCAATTAATATGGTATTTCAAATAAGGAAGAAACTCCATTTGTCATTATTTTTTGTGTATATTTCACAATGTCTTTTATATCATAGTGCTAAGTTGCTGCCATGCAGAACATACAGTTTACAGACAGCCTCCTGCTTGTAAAATATGTTAAAGTCTGAAGTAAACACAAGGATTATTATACACTAACCTTAAAGCGTATTTACACGAGCTATTTATTCGGCTATTTACCCGGAACAATGTTTGCGCATTTTTATAACAACCAACGAGTATGCCTATAAAATGTCTTAAAATAGGTTTGGAGGACAAATAATAGCAAGGTTATCCTGAAGGTTTGCTACAGAAAGAGCATCGCTTATTGCAGCAGTTTTCAGATATTAAAATAAATTTGAGTCAAAATTAGAAAACTGTAGAAAATCACTTATTTCTAACACAAGTTTCGATAACAATCATCTTTTCAACCAAAACCTAGTCCTGATTTATATTAAAACTGTACCATTCAATTATCCAATTTAAGGAAATGTGTGGAAAAGACGCTTAAGTCCAACATGAATTGCTCAACCTGCATGGATTTTCTACACCAAATATTATATAGCCTTGTAAATTGCTATACAATGAATTATTATTCGTAATTAAGGAAACGACAATAAGACTTGTCACGGAAAGGCACAGGTAAGGGGAATGCAGCTTTTTAATTATTGTTATTTCACTTCAAGATACGTTCAAAACTACAAGCCCAATTAACTTAGAACAAAATTTAAAGTCACTTACGTCATCCAATTGCCTCGCATCCTATCTGTTACGACCATTACTTTATAGGGTGTTGCACGTGCTGGAACAGATTGAACGGATATCAGTGGAGTGATAATTTAGCATGTGTTCTTGAACGCCATTATCACGTAAGTTATGGGTATCGGACATCCATCTATTTTATAGCCACATCAAGTGTAATGGAACCAATAGCGCATGACCAGAGGGGCGGAACTTAACATCAAGGGAAATGTGTATTCAGAAACTCAAATCAAATCTACTTATTATTGGTGCTATAAGCAATATTTTCCTTTTTCTCAACATTTAAGCTCCTTATCGTGTTATGTTCTCTGTTATTACGTCTAGGCAGGGAAAAACGAAAGCCAATCATTTGTAGCTTTCACCAACGACTTTGTAAACCTTAACATTAAAACCTTTCATTCATGCTTTTTTATTTTAGGGCGAGCTAACGCTCTCTTTGTTACTCTCCCCAGAAAACATAAAATTAGTTATACTGGGTACCTATTTGCTTCAGAAAGTTCATAAGTTTATTGATAGTGTCCGAAGCAAAATGTCAATCTGTATAGTCGAACGACACCTGTATCTACGTAGACTTTTATTCGTTGTTAGAATTAAAATTAAAAAAAAATATTTCCCTGTGTATTTAACCGTAGCTGGATTATGGAAACTTTTCAACAACTATGATCAAAGCTGCTCCAGAGAATATTCAGCATGCATTCCTTCCACAGAACAGTAGTAAACTTGAATTATTTGTACAATGTGTCCTGTATTTCAATAACAATTCTAAAATCTTAAACATTTAAAAACAACAGATCTAAATTAAATGAATAAAAGGTCAAATGGTAGCACTTAGGGCCTATTTTTGATACCAATATAAAACTTCAAATACATCTATTTCTTAAATACTCTATTTCCTTGCAGTTTTAAGCAAAGATTATAGTTACTAATCTACAGGTCAATATCAGCTTTCTTAATTTATTCTCTGACATTTGTTCTATACATTGTTTCTATCTTCGGAAAATTATTTCCCCATATTTTATCCATTAATGATTAGGTTTCAGCAAGTACACAACTTACTATAATGAAATTAAATTTTATGCAGATGGACTTCATTTATAAGTTATCGAAAACAACGCGTTATATTAAAATTTGACAGTGAAGATTCATTAAAATGTGCAGACCAATTTATTAACATTAAATATACAAATTATGACCCAATGCATCACTTTTAATAATAATCTGGCTGCATGATTTCCTTCCTTCCAAAATGTACAAGAGTTAGTGAAATCGGTATAAAAGCTTATATTTAGTTTTAACTACGAACGGTAACCAGTATACCTCAAAACATTAGCACGCATGTAAGTCAAATAAAAATACGTCCGATCATATGACGAAATTGAAGTTGATATGTAAAACTTTCAAATTGCAATGGTGATTAGAGATACATCAAGAGAAAAGCAAATATGTGATCGATAATGTTGTTTATTTGAGGATAAGCGTAATTTTTCAGCACACGATACTCTACACATGGCGGCCAGTATTAATGGTTAATGAAAAATCCGGGGAAAAGCCCGGAAAAAAAACCACCGTCTCACGAAAAGCTACTGGCAAGCTTTCTCACATACCCACAGTGACCAAGAGCACATTAGATCACTGGACCACTCGGGACTCGGAACGATAATATACACAAGAAACTAATTCTAGCCTGCTACATTTAGTATTGTGTTACATACGGAAAGAGGTGAGCACACATACTTGGATGATGCAGTGAAGGCATAACAAAGCATAGATCATAAACAGTGTGTGTGTGATTATATGCGCATATACAACATAAGCATCTATTACACTATATGCTGTATTATTGCCAGATAAGGAGCTGATATAGAATTTAATATTAATTAGAACAATATTATTACAACACATTCACTCTGATTCAGCAGCTAAATTAGACTTCTTTTATTTGGGACGGTATTGTTCTGCTACCTGTTGCCATGCTTGCTACAAAAGGGTAGTATCCTTGGTTACAGCACCAATGTACAAAACTAAACTGTTTTGATTCAATGAGAATAGACGATAAAATCAATCCAATGGTGATATAGTGCAGACTGTTAACCAGTCTGCGACAGAGTTGCAAAAACATATTACCGAGGATTTAAAGATGAAAAATTGGTAAAAGTAGTTACAGCAGGAGAATTGTGGCTATCTTCATGAATTTATCTGCGTTATATTTTTGACTTACGTTTAGAAGCATTTCAAGTCTCGACTCTCTCAAGTAGTGAACAATCATGCTTTTGCGTATGGTTTTAAATACAAGTATATTCTACTCGACTTTGAGCGTTTTTAACTTGTTTTGTTTTCGTGTATCTATCACGTTAGTTTAGGAATCCAAATTCAGAGTTGCAAAAAACATATTACCGAGGATATAAAGACAAATTGGTCAAAGTAGTCACAGCAGGATAATTGTGGCTATCTTCATGAATTTATCTGATGAAGATAGTGTTAGAGGATGAAGAGCAGCTTTGTCAAAAACGTTCCTTGAATAGCTTGTTCAGCCTTTATCGAGTTTCCCCACATTTCTGAGCTGTTTGCTTCATATTTTGTTTCTTATAAATTATCATCGAGCTGTGTTATATTTTTGACTTGATGGGCTCTTTCGCTTAAAGCATTTCAAGTCTCGAATCTCTCAAGTAGTGAACAATCATGCTTTTGCGTATGGTTTAAATGCAAGTAAGCCTCGAATCTCTCAACTAGTGACGAATCGAAAACATTTATTTTGAAAAGTGAACATGACTCCAATTTATAATTAAATATATTACCTCATTCAAGGTAGATTTGCCATTATTTAAAGCCATGTATGGTAGCATTCCTCGTGCATATTTCTATTAAACAAAGAAGATAATCTTAAAAAGAATACGTGAAAAATAAATACGTATCATCCTTATAGCTGTTCAGAAACGTGTCCACCTACATGACATTGAAGCTTTGCTGAAGGAAACATGTGACACATGACAAAGAACCTAAACTGCAGGACAAGATACACTTCCACAGAATACAAATAAAATACATAATTGAAACTAGAAAAAAAATCGAATTGAGACTCATAGCAAGACTCTGAAGAATGACAATTTATATAATGTCCCGATAAGCTGACAATTAGTTACACTGATATTAAACAGATTTACACTGAAAAGGGTAACAATAACTACAGTCAATTAGGGAAATAAAAGACAATTTATCTAACATTGAAGAAGTTACAACCTATAGAACAATGGTATTAGCTCTGACCTCGATGCCAGGTTAAACTGTTGCACAGAGATGTCAATAATGAAATCTAAACTCTAACAAAATTATCAAGAGATTAACACAATGTTATATTATTTCAAACTAAAACGTTTTGATTCAAAGCGAACATCACAATTTTAATGTTTTAAACAAACTGCATGCTGAGGTTCAACATATTTAAAAGCGTATGCTGATTGCAAACTAGTTAACAATATTGGTGTAGTGCAAATTAATATCGACTAAATATACAGAATAGTGCTAACGAATAAGCTAACAATTAAATGATATATCACTGACTGAGAGACTGCGCTTAAAGTAAAATATATAGGTGATACGTGTTGCATATATGGAACTAATAAAGAAGCAAACATCAGGATGATCAACATGTTAGTGTGTCTCTCTGTCATTCTCTCCTTAAATTATGCTTGTTTTATCGCATTGTCTAATTGTCAGGTGATCTGATTTGCAGCAAGTGAATTTAATAACACTTACATCTGCAGATAACCATATTATATTCCAGGGACGCTTGGCATTTAATCTCTGATAAAAACATGTCATCCAAAATTGTTGTCAATAATATGGTATATGACATGATGAGATGGTTTACATGACGTGGTATAATTAAAGTTGGCTTAGCTAAAGTTAATATTACTACCCTTTTTCTGATTTTATACCAGCTTTATTTTCTTTTAAATCGTTTAAGAAATACTTGTGTATGCGTTCCTGTAGAGGCGTTGAGATCTATCGACGTGCAGTCAGTATCAAATATTCAATAATACTTAACATCTATATTGTACTTTCACTTACTTCCAGCCAAACATTTGCCGTACAAAATTAGGAGTCGTTATATCAGAATATGGAATGTGCTTACTTATGATTCTCTTTTCTAGTCTAATCGTAATTATATTTGAACATCGACTGAAACAAATGCTGCGTTTTTTCAAATTATTACTCTGTTCAAATATGGTCAGGTCTCATTAGAATTTCTTACGAATCATGATTTGTCCCTTTGAGAAAATTTATTTAGCTGCATTTTCTTTGCATGAGTCAATTAAGCATGTGTATCCATGCCTTTGGACTGAGTAAATATATTAGCAGATTGTTCAGCTTATCCTAACATCTCGTAATGTATATGTCTATGTCGGTCTGTGTGGGTCTCTGTTTGTTTCTGTGTGTGTGTGTGTGTGTGTGCGCGTGTGTGTTGTGCACGTGTGTGTATCAAGTCATGCTTCTTTGGACGCCAGTATTTACCGAATAAAACCTCAAATTCAAAGCTTTGACCGGTTCATACTCAGGTCAACATTGTTTTGCTGCGACGATATCCTAAATCTAGTCAAGTCTAATTGTTTTTAACTTGTTTATCCATTAAACTGTCAGATAATCATTTGATGAAATGAAATACAAAGCGTAGCATGTGTATTTAATAGGTTGTTTTCTTGTCATTCGATTGGTTTCTCTGAAAAGTGACTATGTCTTGTTGTCATAGTTTCTTTGTCGAACAATGAAGAATTCTTTCCGACTAAGCATGTTAATAATGAAATACCTTAAGCACAAATATAAGCTGGATAAATGGCAATAGCCATAGGCGACTTGACATATTAGTGACTGAGATTTCCAAAGATCGGGTTCACAGCATGTTCCTTGATTATTGTTTCGAACGTGAGGGAGAATTAGAACAAATGCAAGATAACAGAGAGAATGTTTTCAACAAACTGATGAATTTTAAATGAGTTGTCTTCAATTATTGTAAGTTTGATATCATGATCGTTCATCGGAGCACTGTGTGAAATCTTCTTATTAAACAAGAACAAATGCTGATATAATATATGGTGAACAAAGAGCATAAACATCTTTGCTTCTACCACATGATGTCGGCGTTTGTTGGATGACTTGTAAAGGAAAATGTAAACATTATTTGCTTTTACAGTGTGGCAAGATACAAAAAATAGAAATTACTATTTGATCCTCTGACCAACTGATGGTATTATAAAAAATGTAAACTTTAAATTGTAATACTTTACTTGTGCTACACATAGCCAAAATAGACAGTGATCTGTGTCTGTCAATGAGTGAGTCTTATATTTGGTATGAGAATTAGAATATTACTGCAAATTAAACTTATATCTACGTACAATATGAGCGACTGACGGCATTGATACATCTCAACTAGAAGTGGGTTTATTATTGGCTGATCAATTGACACAAACTAAGAGAGCACAAACAATGTAATTTATATTATAAGATATTCAAGACTGAAGTAAAGCTAAACCTTCTAGATATTAAAAAATAAAATTATAACTGATTAAACATTTGCGAAAATAGAAAGTATAAATCATATAGAGGTATCTTAAAGATAGGATATAATCAAAATTATAAACTTGAATTGCATACATTGACAAAGCTGTTTTGTAATGCGCAATTGATCCAACCATTAAAATTTGCACCAATTTCATTCCTCAGTTTCAAATAAACATTTAAAGGATGCTTAGGGCTTTGCCTTTTAAGAAGTCTAAAATGCTGCTTGATTTGTATTAGATACTGGTGTCTTTTGTATATCAACTGTTCGATCAAACTCACAACTGACAAACAATTAAGATATTCTTATCTTGAGTCCTACACACTGATATAATTACATTAAAAGTAGATCACTTTGAGCCAGCTTTGGCATGTTCTCTCTTTCGTCTTGTATATGCCACTAGCCACTACAATGTCTCAGTCTAAATTTTAGAAACATAAATCACCACTCCATCAAACTCCATCAAACTTTAGTCAAGGTTTCTAATACAAACACTAGCACTGTATATTATTGTAAATATCACCCTTCGTCAACAATTACTTTTAGATCATACACAATCCACACTATTAATATCTCTAATTAGAATTGTACACCGGTGTGAAAAAAAGAAATAGGTATTTAACATCTAAAAAATTTATGATCATTACAATTTACCGTCATGAATAAAATTACACATACCACACACGCAACCATGTGCAAAGAGTATATATATATATATATATATATATATATATATATATATATATATATATATATATATATATATATATATATATATATATATCATTATAAAATGACTTGCTCTTGACCTTTCAACCGATATTCCTTCTACAAAGAAAACAAACACGTTCATCATAGGTGAGGTTGAATGATGTAAATTGTGTTGGCTTTCTGAAACTTATTTTTATGTTTTGTGTCACAATTCTAACGTTTGCCTTTGGTTAGATCATTATAGAGCAAATTGTTATTACGTTCATTTGCCTTTAAGCGTTTGCTCTTGTATATTTCCTTATCTTTGATAAGTGTTTGCTTTGTTTTTGTTTCGATCGTTGCTTCTGCATACAAGTATCTTTCTACTTCAGCGATATCATCGAATGCTGCATCGTTGTAGTACCAATGTAAAATGTCTTGTCTAAATGATGCAATGCTTTTTACTAAAGTAGTTTTCTATGTTCCCCGCCACCTTTTCTACATCCCATTATATGCAGATTCCTTTCTTTTCCACTTCGTCCTAATTTCATCCAATACGCTATGCTAAGTGTTTCATATTAAGCTCTAAAGACGACGTGGACCAGATGTGGTATCCATTTTTAGCGTTGTTATTGGATGTTCAAACAACGTTCTTTAAACCTTAATACTACTGAAGTTCCCCAGGACAGGAATATTTTCTATAATGTTTAATATATTTAAATGAACTTCCTATATTATTACTAGTTATGTTTACCGTATGCATGTATTTACTTTAAACGGTTTGCTCTTATTTATATCTTAAGGAGGCCTAATATTTCTTTTCACGTTCTGAAGTCTTTTTGCTTGTTTCTTGGCCTAACGTTGTTTGAATGAATTAGATTATATCCCGTCATGACTTTATGATAGGTTGATATCATTGTGGTTAGGTTTTAACTAACAGCTTTATAATATATTTGGCAATTCTTCGATCATATCTGCAAGGACAGGGGTTTTGCATAACTTGGTTATATTGCGCATTATATTAATTCCATTCTTACATACATCTCTCAATTGTCCTTTGTATTGATATTTCCTTTCTTAATTTGGTTTTGTTTGCAAATGTGCAATATACATTTTCAACTTTGTCGACGGAATTTGTTTGGTTCGTTGGACCCGTAGCACCGCATGTGATTGGAACATTTGTTTTTTTTTACATCTAGAATATATATCTTTAGTTTTATATAACGTTACTTGTCACCCACTTACATGTCATTACCAGCGGTCTTCTTTTGTGATATCAGATTTTTCTTTACAGCTATTGTTCTATCTTGAGGACACCATTTTACTCATGGCTGCACTAAACTTCCCCAAATTAGATTAATTTATTTGTGTCTAAATTATCGTATCATGCCCTTTGTAATCAAACACAGCGGATACATATTTACAGCAGTTAACCATAACTGCTGTTGACAGGTTTAACATTGACATGTCAGCAAATTCTTAAAAATACGCAATTACAGGACACACCAATAATAATTTCAAGCTTAATGCATCTGTATACAGCCATGCAATCACCTAGGCAATTTACCTAATGTTATGAAGTAATTACACGCAATGCCATAGAAAGAATGCAAAAGATAATTACAGAAGTTTGACCGTCGTCAGCGTGTGCTTGAACTGTTTCAAATAAATATCAGTACTAAAATCTAAACTCCAACAAACTTATAAAATGTTAAAACTTTTTATACATAATAATGAAACAAATGACTCAATCGAATCACAGTAGTTACAGTCACCGAAAGAAAAATTATAGAGTAAAATAGTATTAGTAGATGATGAAAAACCGATAGGAATATATTTGCAAATTTAAACTTTAAAAGATTTATAAAAACGAAATAAATATATTTATAAAGATTTAACGGATTAGATTAACTCAATGAAAGGTTTCAAATTCTCTCTCTCTCTCTCTCTCTCTCTCTCTCTCTCTCTCTCTCTCTCTTATATGTATGAAATTTGGGCAGTTTTATTCAGTCAAATCTAATCCAATGTAAAAAAATTGCGAAAAAATTGAAATAATGGCATGTTGCCAAGACATTTAATTTCCAAACTTGTTAGGTGAAGTCTCTATTATAGGTCATTAGCTGAACTACTCCCACTATTACTACTAAAGCTGCTGCTGCTACTACTAGAATGACATATATCTCTGACGGACACAATGACCACATTCGATTCAACAAAACATAATAATTTTGAATTGCGGAAGCAATGTTAGGTTAAACTGTTATTTTCTCATAATGTCTACATGTGGATATGGACTGGTCGTATCAGTCTCCATGGTCCTATAACAATGACTTACTAGTAGTAGACAACATCTTGAGAAATGCCTTTAAGAAACAGAACAAAAAACTAAAACCAAGAACAGATAAAAAATATTAGAATGATATCGTTTTTCTCGGTGTGGTAGATGAAGATGTTATTAACCATCTCTCCCATTCAGTAATAAGTATATCTTCTCAATATCACCTGATTTCAATTAGTTTGTTCAAAATGCAACATACGGTTTTCTAAGGAAATGAAATTGTTCTGCGGCGGTCAAACAATAACAAATATAAGCAAATATGACTACGGCGACAACATTAAACAAATGATATATTTTGAAGTAATTGGGATTATCTTATGCAAGTCCTTTGATTTCAGCATTCTATCCATTTCTAAGAACAAAGTTCACGTTGAAGTGCAAGCAACTGTTGGAAATCAGCTCACACCGCCTCACGGTACGGAATATGTTATCTCTCCCAGAATAAATCTTTGATTTACGTACAGAGAATGTAGAGGAGGTGGGATGTGCCGACAGACGGAAATTCCTAATCCTTATAATGATAACTGACGAGATATGCCGAATATATGTCCAGTGACAACAGGTGTTTTAAATACGTTCGTTATCTGCTTTATAGACAAATCCACCCTTTACGATTCACTACACATCATATGAAACCGCTGTTCCTCAAAATGACGGTTTGAGAAATTGGCCAACTTACATCCTTTCAAAGATGCATTAACTTCTGAAAATGTTTTATCAACATTTCCTAAGCCACAGAACATAATTCTCACCAATATTTTTTAACACTAATTTGACGGCCTATAACCTATCCGTTCTAAATGTTATAAGCAACACTTTATGCTATTTACGAAATACCATTTAAGACCAAGAAAATGTATGCCTACAATTAATTATTTAAACGACATTTCCAATGCTATTGCAAAACAATCTTGAAAATTATCCACAACAGTAACGTTGCGGCATTAACCCTAAAATGTAAATTAATTTGAGTGAATACATACTTCATTGTTAACTAGTCAAATCTCATGATCCATTGCATTGAGCAGTGAACTGCTTCAAATATAATATCTTCTAACATCATCTATTGCATCCCTTTAGCCGGGGAAAATAAACCTTTAACTACACGTGCAACATAAACAATAAGCTGAAGATTTCCATATTAAATAGAATATCATTCATATTCTAACAAAATAAGTTGTTCAGCTAATTTAAAAAAGGGCAATTGATTATTTTGTAAACTATTTGGACACTGCTTCTGCTTATTCTTAAATTGCTTTGAATTTATGTAGCTTCTATTGTCATCTATTGCATCCCTTTAGCCGGGGATTGATTGATTGATTGATTGATTGATTGCTATTTTACGGAGTATCAGCACTGTGAGGCTATTTAGCACCAAACTTAATTTTATATCCTTTTACATTTAAAACTGTTAAAATAATTTTATCGACCAGCGATTGGAGACAAAACAGTTAAAGGTAAAGCGATAAAATTGGTAACGATGATAAATAATTAAAAGTTTCCCGATCAACGGGGAGTGCAAATGTATGATATCGAAAACATGATTGGCAATTAAAATCTATCGACTGCATAAATATAATACAAAACTGAACAAGGTGATAAAATAAAAGCTATAACTTATGATAGATGTTTGCTTCCTTAAAGAAGTCTATAATGTTGGTAATGTTAACTGTATCAAAGAACTCCCTCATGTCTTGCACAACGTAGTAATGATTACGCGTAGGTTGAAGATCGAAGCATTCCAGCATAAAGTGCTTAACGCTGAATGGTTCATTACAAGCTTTGCACTCTGGTAGGTCTTCTCTTTTTAATATGTAGGAGTGTGTTAAATGAGTATAACCGAGTCGAATTATTGCAATGACTATCTCCTCTCTACGGTCGGATCTGTTGGAAGGGGTCCATTCTCCTAAGGTTGGCTTAATGGCATGAAGTTTGTTATTCACGGCATCATCCCATGATGCCTGCCATTTCTGGCGTAAACAGTCTTTGATACAACGTTTAATATATCAGTATATGGTGCTTTAAAATCAGTTGGTTCTAGTAATAAGGCCATTTTAGCAGCACGGTCTGCTTTATCATTACCTTTAATTACTACATGGCTGGGTAACCAAGAGTATACTATATTGTGGGAGGTACTCAGCTCAGTATGCTTAAGGAGAATATTTGCTAATAATGGATTCTCCAGTTTTCTGTTATGTAGTGACTGAAGTACTGATAATGAGTCGGAGAATATTATGCTATTTGAAATACGCTTGCTTGCAATGTATTGCAAAGCAAGGTCTATTGCTCTAATTTCGGGTGAAAAAATTGACGTACCATTTGGCAAGCGAACTTTGGTTGTGTGGTTTCCACTTACGAAGGTTGCAGCAGCCTTTTGTTCATCTTTTGATCCATCAGTATATAGTTTTGTATACTTTTCAAATTGTGAGAGGAGTTCATGGTAAGAGTTGTGGAAAATGGAAGGGTTTGTCTCCGAGTTTTTTCCATCATGTAACGTAAAAAGTACCCTTGGTTGCTGAAGTAGCCATGTGTGTTTCGGAGATGTTGGCTTTCAGAATATTTGAAAATTCAATTTGAGTACTTTCGACAAATTATGATATTCTAATGCAAATTGTAGGTATGACATTTGGTTTATTGTCATATAAGGATTTATATTTTGGTTCAAAAACTGCCGAAAAAGCTGGGTTCAGAGGGCTGGATCTTACTTTGATAGCATATTGTACGGAGAGCATTTCTCTACGTTGTGATAAGGGTGGTTCATCCGCTTCGACGAGGAGACTTTCACACGCGGATGTTTTAACTGCTTGCAGGGCAAGTCTTATTCCCTGATGATGGATTAGGTCAAGCATCTTTAAATATGATTTCCTTGCTGAACCATAAACAACGTAATCATATTCTACTTTGGAGCGTATAAACGTTCTGTATAAATTGAGTATGACTTTCCTATCAGCACCCCAGTCAGTGTGCACTATTACTTTAAGTAAATTAAGAGATTTTAAACATTTGACTTTGAAATGTTTCAGATGTGGAATAAAAGTCAGTTTTCTATTGAAGATAATGCCTAAAAGTTTTGTTTCCTCAACATTTGGAATGGGTGTTCCTTCCAGCGTGAGGTTAGGTCCATCGTGATGTCATTGTAACTGATATAAATGAATACAGACAGTTTTTGATTTCGAGAATTTGAAGCCATTCGTGTTGGCCCAATTTTGAATTTTGTTTAAATTTTGTTGTCATTGTCTTTCAATTGTATGCATGTATTTGGATCGGTAACATATTAAAAAGTCATCAACATATAGTGAGCAATCCACACCTGGCATCAGCCACTTGGTGATGCTATTAATCTTTATATTGAAAAGCGTCACTGATAAAATACTGCCCTGGGGTACACCCATCTCTTGATCGTGTATATCAGAGAGGTTGGAGCCCACTCGTAATTTGAATTAAATGTCTGAGAGGAAATTTGATATGAATGAGGGCAGTCGGCCTTTTAGACCTAGGTCGTGCAGGTCACTTAGAATTCCGTACTTCCATGTTGTGTCATAGGCCTTTTCCAAATCAAAGAAAACCGCTACTAAATGTTCCCTCTTTATAGAAGCATCACGAATAAATGTTTCGAGTCTAACCAGATGATCGTTGGTACTACGACCATGACGAAAGCCACTTTGAAAAGGACAAATTAAATTGTTGCTTTCCAGATACCATACAAGCCGAGAATTGATCATTCGTTCCATTGTTTTACATACACAGCTATATTTTATACTGATGGATCAAAGGTTGCGGATAAGGCTGCTGCAGCCTTCGTCAGTGGCATACGCATAACCAAAGAGCGTTTGCCAAATGATGCATCCATATTTTCAGCGGAAATCAGAGCAATAGACCTTGCTTTGACATTTATCGAATCTAAACACATTCCAAATAGTATTATATTCTGTGACTCATTATCAGTGCTTCAGGCGCTACACAATATCAAACTAGATAATCCACTATTGGTGAATGTTCTGGTAAAAAAAACTCTGAGCTTAGTGCCTCATGCAATATAGTATACTGTTGGCTACCTAGCCATATTGGTATCAGAGGTAACGAAGAAGCAGACCGGGCTGCTAAGATGGCCCTATCTTTAGAACCATCGGATTTTAAATTACCATATTCTGATTTTAAGCCGTGTATCAAAACGTATCTACGTCAAAAGTGGCAGGTATCATGGGATGATGCAATCAATAACAAACTTCATGCCATCAAACCAATCTTTTGAGAATGGACTCCTTCCTACAGAACTATTCGTAGGGAGGAGGTTGTCATTGCAAGAATGAGAATCGGTCATACATACATTACCCACTCACACATACTAAAAGGTAAAGATCCACCAGAGTGCGTTCCTTGCAATGTACCATTTACTGTTAAACACTTTATGACCACGTGTTCCGACCTGCAACCTACGCGTGATAAATACTATAATGTACACGACATGCAGGAACTATTTGATACTATTCAAATCGCTAGCATTTTAGATTTATTAAAGGAAGTAAATCTATATTTTAAACTGTAACTTGTATGAACTTACCCAAACTAATTTTTAACTAATCCAAATACCAACTATTATTTACATCTTTTCATCAAGATACATCATTTACATTTCCCGTTGATCGGGAACCAACATCTTTAACTGTTATCAACATTTTCCATTTTATATTTAACTACTATGGATTTTTTACTATATTGTTGGTCGATATTGAACTTTTCTTTTTACACATATGACCTACTGTATGGCGGTAAATAGCCTAAAAGTGCTGGTGCGCCGTTAAAATTAAATCAATCAATCAATCCAGCGTGAGATTAGGTCAATCGTGATGTCTTCGTAACTGACATAAATGCATACAGACAGATTTTGAATTCGAGAATTTGAAGCCATTCGTTTTGGCCCAATTTTGAATTTTGTTTAAATTATGTTGTAATTATCTTTCAATTGTATGCATGTGTTTGGATCGGTAACATATTAAAAAGTCATCAACATATAGTGAGCAATCCACACCTGGCATCAGCCACTTGGTGATGCTAATAATCTTTATATTGAAAAGCGTCACTGATAAAATACTGCCCTGGTGTACACCCATCTCTTGATCGTGTATATCAGAGAGGTTGGAGCCCACTCGTACTTTGAATTCCCTGTCTGAGAAGAGGTTTGATACGAATGAGGGCAGTCGGCCTTTTAGACCCAGGTCGTGCAGGTCACTTAGAATTCCGTACTTCCATGTTGTGTCATAGGCCTTTTCCAAATTAAAGAAAACCGCTACTAAATGTTCCCTCTTTATAGAAGCATAAAATAAAAGAATAAATGTTTCGAGTCTAACCAGATTATCGTTGGTACTACGACCATGACGAAAGCCACTTTGGAAAGGACAAATTAAATTGTTGCTTTCCAGATGCCATACAAGCCAAGAATTGATCATTCGTTCCATTGTTTTACATACACATCTAGTTAATGATATAGGTCTATAGTTCGTAGGATCTGCGTTATCTTTGCCTGGTTTGGGAATTGGTATTATTATTGCTTCTTTCCAAATGTTTGGTACATTACTAGTGATCCATAAATCATTGAAGATTTCCAGAAGAACTGTCAAGGATGGTTCTGGAAGGTGTTTTAAAAACTGGTAATGTATATCGTCAGGCCCAGCGGAAGTATCGTTGGCCTTATTCAAGGATTACATAAGTTTCGACAAAGAAAACGGTTGGTTATAACTCTCTAAGTTATTTGATGTGAATTTCAACCATACTTTTTCTTTTTGAGTTTTATGTCTTCGGAAGGCTTCGGAATCATTAGACGATGAGGAATATTTGGAGAAACAATCAGCAAGTACATTAACTATTTCGTGCTTGCTTTTATAATTGAGGTTATTTAGCTTCAGGTGTTGGAGGAAATTGTATTTTCCTTTTCCATTTATTTTGCGGATTGTGTCCCAAACTTTGTTTATTGAGGAACGAGAGTTTAAAGTTGAAACATATTTTTTCCATGATGCTCGTTTACTTTCTTTAATCGTGCGGCGAGTTTTAGCCCGAGTAATACGGTTTTGAGCTAGATTTTCGGGCGTTGGACGATTATTGAATTTGTTCAGTGCTTCTAGGCGTTGTTTAATGGCTTCTTTACATTCTTTATTAAACCATGGTTTGGGCTTTTTTGTGAATTTGTCAAGGACTTAGGAATGGACTCTTCTGCAATCTCAATTACGATAGATGTAAATTGTCGAATTGGATCATCATCAATTACTATGGTATTCCTGTTCAGTCTCATTGTACAAAGTGTTTCAAAAATTTGGCCCAGTCAGCTTTCTTTCCCAGTTCTACTGTGGAATTGTGTCATCAATTTTTTCATTGGTGTTCTTAAGATATATTGGAAAATGATCACTGCTATGAAGGTCATCAGCGACCTTCCAATTATAATCCAACAGAAGTGAAGGAGTACATATTGTTAAGTCAATGCAAGTTTATGTACCCGTTCCCGGGTGCAGATAAGTTGGAGACTTGTTATTAAATAGACACAAGTCTTATCTAGCAACAAAATCTTCAACTTTTTTCCCACTGTCGCTTATGTAATTAGATCCCCATAAAATGTTATGGGCATTAAAATCACCAAGTAAAACAAATGGCGTGGGAAGTTGTTGAACAAGTGTGTCTAATTCGTTTGGTGATAATTTAGTATTTGGTGGTATGTATACAGAACAAATGTAATCACTCGATGTAGAGTGACACTTACAGCAATGGCTTGTAAATCTGTATTCAAAGGGATTTTTCTCTGTGGGGCTCACAGCAATAGACCCCTCCTGAGGCCCTGTCAACGTTTTGTAGGTAGGTGTTAAACAGGGAGTAGTTTTTGAATGTGATATTGTCCGTATCTTTTGAAAAGGTTTCCTGAAGACATAACAAAGCTGGATCATATTTATTTAAAAGCAGAAGAATCTCTTTGTAATTAGCTTTAAGTCCTCGACAGTTACATTGTATTATTGTGTTCTTCATTATAAATTTAGAACGGAGGTTTTGCATTTAGGTTAGACTTTTCGAGGGGAACATTAGAGTTATTTATCTGGAAGAAGTACGGGTGTGATTCTTTTGTTAGGTTTTGAGCTACTTTGAGAACACAGAGCAATATTTTCTGCATCCATGCTCTTAATGTCCCCAAACCTGTTGAATAGTTTGATGGGGTCATCTGACCCCTTTTGTTGTCTATTTCCATGGGATTTGCTTTTCTTTGGTGACTTAGCTTGCTGAGTGTTGTTAAAACTTTGATGTTTTTAATCTTTGGAAAGCTTCTGAATAGATAGGCGAAGAGGAATTTTTAGAGAAACAGTCAGCAAGCACATTTGCTATTTCATGTTTGGTATTAAACTTGTTGTTTTTTACCGTCAGATGTTGGAAGGAATTGTATTTTCCCTTTTCATTTATTTTGCGGATCGTGTCCCGAACATTCTTTATTGAGGAACGAGAATTTAAAGAGGAAAAAATTTTTTTCATGATGCTCGTTTACTTTCTGTAAAGGTGCGGCGAGCTTTAGCCCCAATAATACTGTATTGTGTTAAGTTTTCGGGTGTTGGACGATTACTAATTTGTTTTAATGCCTCTCGGCGTTGCCTAATAGCTTCTTTACATTCTTTAGTGAACCAAGGTTTTTGGATTCTTTTGCAATTTGGCGAGGACTTAGGATTGGATTCTTCTGCAATTTCAAGTAAGATGGATGTAAGTTGTCGGATAGGATTATTGTCGTTTATGACTGTATTCCTGTTTAGCTTAGTTATAGAGAGTCTTTCAAATTTGTCCCAATCGGCCTTCTTTACATTCCATTGCGGAACTGTGTCATCAATTTGTGGGTGAATATTTTCAAGGGATATTGGAAAGTGATCACTGCTGTGAAGGTCTTCAGTGACCTTCCAATTATAATCAAAAAGCAGCGAAGGTGAACAAATTGTTAAATCGAAGCACGTATATGTACCCGTACCTGGGAGAAAATATGTTGGTTATATGGTGTTATAAAGGCACAAGTCATGTCTAATAATGAAATCTTCAACCTTTTTGCCCCTGCCGCTTATATGGTTGGATCCCCATACAATGTTATGGGCATTAAATCCTCAAGTAGAATAAATGGTGTGGGCAGTTGTTTAATTAGGTTGTCTAGATCATTTGGAACTAAGTTGTTGTTTGGTGGTAAATAAATAGAACATAATGTAACCACTCGATGCAGTTTGACGCTTACAGCTATTGCTTGTAAATTTGTATTTAAGGGAATTGCGCAATGTGTAGCCCTGTTGTTTACAGTAATGGAGACTTCTCCCGAGGCCCTGTCACACGTTTTGGAGTAGGCATTATAAGAAGAGTAATTTTTTAAATATGGTTTTATCTGTGTCTTTTAAAAATTGTTTCCTGCAGACATAATATTGCAGGATCATGTTCGTTCAAAAGCAGAAGTATGTCATTGTAATTGCTTTTAAGTCCTCTACAATTCCTTTGCATAATGATGTTCTTCATTATGGATCTTATTTGAAACTTTATTGATATTAACTATGTTAGACTTAGCCGAGGGAAATAAAACTTTAACTACACGTGCAACATAAACAATAAGCTGAAGATTTCCATATTAAATAGAATATCATTCATATTCTAACACAATAAGTTGTTCGGCTAATTTAAAAAGATCACTCATATTCAAGCAAAAAAAGTTGTTCGTCTAATTTAAAGAGATCATTCATATTCAAACAAAATATAAGTTTTTCGGTTCATTTAAAAAGGCAACTAATTAAATTCAAAACTATTTTGGACAATGCTTCTGCTTATTCACAAATTGTTTTGAATATACCCGATGTATTATATATTTAGGTAAAGAATATAACGCATGCGTATAAGTGACATGCGGTCGACAATAAGCATAGTGCACGTTTGCATATTTGTTTCCTTTGGTTTTGAAAGGTACTATTTAATTATTTCTGTTTTTCTGCAGCTTTTCCTACATATAGTTCTCCAGGTAATATTTTCCCATCTATCTATGCTCAATGGAGTATTAAATTGCATGGCTTCAAAAATATATTTATGACAGTGGCGTCCACAAAAATTTCTCTAAGAGTAGCATTGCAACTATGTAAAATTCCTTCCCCGATACAGACGAAGAAATAGAGCAGTATATTTTCAAAGTATGAAATAGTTTTATCCTTACATAATTTAATATCATGCTTTGATTTACAAACTGTATAATGCATAAAAAAACAAATGTTGATATTTTTGGATGAGTTACATCGAAGAAGAATGCAGTAGTTGTCGCGATTATTATAACCAGAAATAAAGTGGTACTGAGATGACTTTTTCCTGACATAATATTAATCAAATCCACTGAAAATTAATTTCTATTAAATGTTCACAAAAATATGTGTTATGATTTGTTTTAATGTACACCTTTTCGGACTAAGTTTCAAAACCGCATGAACAATTTCGTTTGGATAATTCTTTATTGTCAATGAAACTTTGGTACAACATATTCGCAAACATGTTTTCTTTATTACAAAACATTCTGTGATTGTGGATTAATATGTCTCTTAATACATTGCATCGGGCAAGTCAAAAATACATTTTGACATTTATCTCTCAAAATCCTGTGAAATATTATTTTTAGTATAGAAAATTATGCATGCTAACTTAGGAATTAGTAGCAGTTAAAACGTAAAACATCTGTTCATGTATAAACTTACATTGGATATGATTGACTTAATTTTAACATGTTTAGATCGATGCTAAAATTAGGAAAACTAAACTATTTTGTGCAGGATTCCATACACAGTGGAAAAATATAAGAATCGAAAAGACTACAGTTCTATGGTTCTCAGAGGAAATATTATGTACTGCGTGTCGAAACATTATTATGATGAACTCATTTCCAAACGTAAAGCTTGTCCGTTGGGATCTGTTGACAAATACAATGGACTTTTTGTGGTAAGCATTGATTTTAATATCAATTCAAATAGAACTTAGGGTTCTGGTTTATTCCGCTGAGACATCATTTGTTCATAAGCAATTAAAGCAGCACATGGAAAATGATGGATATACAATGCTAATAAAATAAAAACATTACAATTCTTAAATATTAAGAACTGCATACAACTGTTATAAATTGTCTATAAATGTATATGATGGCTTCACATTTTGTCGAGATATTTTTTCCACTGCCCTGATCAAATTGCTGGATCGCCCAAACATTCCAAATTATAATATGCGTTACTACACTAGGTGTTCTTCCCTTTGGAGATTGTGGAACAAGCTACTTGATGTCATAATATGCTTGTGGCACGTAAGAGAGTATTCACAAGAATATTGTCAACGAAAGAATCTAAAATTTCAGTGCATTTTACCAAATTGCGCATATGACGACAGTTTGACAAAAGAACCCTCACCAAACCAAACAAAATACTTTAAAATATTTTATATCACAGAAGCTGTGACTGATGTTAAAATGCAGGCCTAATCAGGGAGAGGTATTTTCAAATATCCAAGGTCAGATCTAATTTTAAGATATGTTGATTCTTCTACTGTTTTGTCGAGAAACAAAATATGTGACATGCAAAGACGGTTTATTCTTTCCCATTTTCGAACTTGCATTGCTATGTAAGAATACGAGGAGCCTAAGGGTTCAGTACAATCTAGGTCATAGATTTTACGGAATTCATTGTAGCAGCAGGGAGGTCGAACCCTACAAAATTTTGTTCGAATCATTAACAAAAAATAAAAGATTCTTGCAGAGACTGAAAAAAGGTCAATAACGCTAAACCAAAGTCTCTAACTGAGTATATGTCCACACGGTTAGGTTAGCTCAGTTTTGTTATATTATTATTGACTTATTTTCCTGACTATGTAAGGCGATTTTGTTTACTCATAAAGCGAATTAATTGTTGCCCTTCCCACCTGCTGCTCTTGACAGTCAAGGGAGTTTACCAAAGATTTTATCTAGACCTACACGATAACTTGATCTTGAATCCTGTAGATTTATCGTTATAAATCCAAACGGAATAGCTTGTGCTTTAGAAAAGAAATTTCTAAATTTAATCATATCCATTTTCCCTGAACACCAAGTATAATAAATATTATGTAGGGTATAACTATCTACTTTATTAAACACAACCAAAATATTACAGTTATCTCTAATCACCTTAGGTATTTGTGTATATCTCTGAGTAACATAAATCACGTTTGTATTTTTGGGTCTACCTCGAGAAAATATTCTAGCTGGATCAGACTGTTTGTCCAACATCATATCATCATATAGTACGAGATTATTAATGAATTTATCTAAGTCATCTACAGACGGGGCTTCATCTATGTCTGTAATAAAACTAATAATATCGTCACCGTCTTTATTAACTGATTTAGCTTTCTCGTTACAGTCCTGAAGTATTTCGTAATAATGCAGATCATCTACAGACGGTGTTATTAAATATAGTTTGCTCAATCTCTGCCATCTCATTAATAAATTTTACAATAATTGTGTTTTACCTGATCCAGATGGACCTATTGTAATCATTCTTATCGAATATGGTAATGCTGGATGGTACTTCACTGGTTCATGTTATTCTGCTCCATCTCTGCCATCTCCTTAATAAATTTAACAATAATTGTGTTTTACCTGATCCAGATGGACCTATTGTAATCATTCTTATCGAATATGGTAATGCTGGATGGTACTTCACTGGTTCCTGTTTTCGAGACACCGAAAAATCAATTATTTTGTCCATCTTATTAATAACATGAGTCTATATTATGTTCGATGTAGATCATCTATACCTACCACTGGATTGACAAAACTAATAACGAAAAATAAACGACATGCATTAACAGGTAAATGTGTAAAATGTGGTACAAAAATATAAATTTATCTTGGGGACAACAAAGATAGGTGGAGATATTGCTGCTTCTTTAGGAAATTCCCTGGATTTATATGGGCTAGGTATGATGGTGAGAAACACCTTCCTGGATATAATTATTGTGGTCCTGGAACTAGACTTGATATACGACTTGATGATCAGGATCAACCAAGACCAGGAGAGTAAATAAAATTGATCAGGCATGTCATGTTCACGACGTTGCTTATAAAAGAAAAGATTTGCAGCAGCTGCATCTTGCACATGTAAAATTGACTCATGCATTAAATTATATACCTAATAAATCTGTTAGAGATAATCTCGCCAGTTTTCGAATCAAATCCGCTATGAAAGGTAAAATAATGTTAGGAGCTGGTAATTAATTATATAATTATTATAATGGAATCTATTTATTATAGCCCAAGAGGGTATTGGAGAGGTAAAGCAGCGATCACTAAACTTGCTGAAGCAGCAGAAGTTTCACGTTCTGTTGCTGCAAATTGGTTAGCACGACAGGCAATATGGCAAATTTATTTACCACCACCAAAAACCATTCAATATGCACATTTTAATGTCAGTGTCATCAAGCATATATTTTGTTTTTACCACACGATACTATTAAAACACGTGGACTAAACTCACGCATGTACAAATACTCATTAACTGTTGTTGATGTTCCAAGTAAATATAAAGAAGATGAACCATTATCGACGAAGACAGCCTCTGAAGTTGTTCTACGTTTGAACAAATTTATCAACGTGGTGGTCTACGATGGCCACAATTATTACAAATTGATCCTGGTAAAGAATTTTTGGTGCAGTATTATCTTTGATGAACAAACATAACGTTAAAATTAGACGAGGACTTACTGAAATTCATCGTGATCAAGCAATCGTTGAACGTTTTAATCGAACACTTGCTGGGCGGTTTTTTGGATATCAATATGCGAAGGAAATATCTTGTGACTTTAAGTCCGGTGAGAGATCTCGTTGTAAGGTTGCCAAGTATTATATCTGCATTACATAATGAAATTACTCGTGCAACTTCCATGAAACCTTTTAAAGCAATAACAAAAATTGTATACCACGTAGCGATGAATACGGACAACGAGTTCAACAACCAGTATTAGGTGATGTAATTGTGAGATATTTATACGAACCAGGGGAGTTGGAGGGTGGTACAAGACGAGCTACTGACCCTATTTGGAGTGTGACCACACATACAATTTCTAGCGTGGTTAGATCCACTGGAAGACCTGCTATATACAGACTAGATTCTACTGCCCCTCAACATGGATTTGTGCGCGAACAGATGCAAGTAATTCCTACAGATACATAATTACCGCCACCTTCACTTATGTAAACTAGAACCCCGGCGTCGATTACATTCTAGATAGGTCAGCATTACATTTTCACGTGTGTGACCAAAATCACTATTAATTATGTCTACGGTAAATTGTCTTGGATTATTATTCGAATATTGCCATAACATTATTGTGTTACAACTTTTACAGTGATTATTCTGTAGTTGTTTTAGTGTTATAATAAATTTAGAATCAATATCAAAGTCACGTTTAATTTTTTTGTCACATTGTTCATAAGACGCTACTTTTTTCTTTATTACATCATCGTCATTAATAATTTCTGCAGTAATCACATAATCTATAAAAACCCTATATAGTTGAGCTATTCGCCTGACGCGAGATACTGCAAGATAGACTAAGTTTGACCACTCTATCCGATCATCTACAATCCATATATTTGTATCAGAGATAGTTAATCCCTGCGACGAATGAATCGTTATAGCGTATCCTAACGTCCACGGTGATTTATCTATATCCAATGCCTCTTCAACTGTATTAATTGTTACCAATATAATATCATTCAATACCAGATTTTGTACTCCGCCACCAGGAATTTCAACTTCAATATTCGGTTGTCGAGTATCTGCTGGCAGATAACATAATGGTATAGATAAATGTGAAAATTTTCTTTATGTAACGTAAATAATTTCTTCTGCAATTCATCACGAACTATCTTTCTACTTGTGACTAACATAAAGTCAAAAAATCATTCATGGTAGTTTCTGAAATTACTTCACGCATTATCTCACATTGTATTTTACTTGGCTGTAGTCTGATTAATCTAGTAAGTTCTTTTAGCGGTTCATCAATAGCTCTAGGGTCATCATGTATTTCTTTAAAATAATCCACATTATTCTTGAGCCATTTACGTGGAGAATGTCCATCAAATGGCGTCCCATATAATATAATTAGGTATATATTTTATCCCATTCGCTCAGGAGTCCATGTGTCTCCACACCATCTAAAGAAACTATGATATGCGCATATTGTTACCCCTCGTTCTTTTATCTCTCTGGTGAGTTTATGTGTAGGTGTTAAAACGATCATATCTCAATTGTTCTTCATAAAAAAATTTAATTGCACGAGTTGTTTTACCTGACTATCAACATCCATTAAGATAAACAGCCTTGTGTCTAGCAACAGGATCGTACACAGATGGTGTAGATGAAATTGATGTTTGGTTATTATTTCTGTAATATATTTCTTTAATTTCAGCGTCATCAAATTTATAATAACTGAGTATATTTTCTTGTTTTATCCTCCATATTTCCCACTCACCGTTACCAAATAGCCGCTATAATAAAGCCTTATATTTTTTTGTTTATATAAAATGAATCCGTAGCGACTCTAACAGCGTGACGAGGAAATCTATTTATCATCGACTGTTCGACAGTATATTTAGAGAAACATAGGCTAGCATCAAATATTGTAAATGAGTAAACTGCGGTGAGTCGTCCTGACTATAGCTCACATTGGTACCTAGTTTGGTCCCATTCGATAAATAAGCATTATTTCGGCTTATAAATTTGTTTCTCTCGGTTGTATCTGCGATTATAAAATCTAACTCAGTATTGTCCATAATCAATCTTGTACTGTGTCGTTTATGACCGTATGAACTACCTTGAGTAAACTTACTAATTATATTTCTGCCAAGATCTTTTGCACGTTTTTCATCGTGCTCGTCTCTGCATTTACGTATATTATTATTAATTTTAATAATGTCATCTTCGGCGAGATAAAGAATTTGTTTCCTGACATCTTCTATATTAAATCTGTCCTGTTCTGGTAACCAAACTTGCTTTTGGGCACTATAGAATATAATTGCTTCATTTGCCTTTAACGATACTAATATTCCAACATAAAGCATATATCTTAATAACACTATTGGAGTCCAACATTTTTCTGAAAAGTGTTTACCAAACCAAACATAAGTAATTGGATGGAGATCTTTTGCGAACTCAAATGAGGGGTTCAAAATGGGGTTTGTCTTTCGAATTTCCTCCTGGTCTCACTAAGATGTTGTTTAGCACCTTAGGAGATCACACGGGGATTAATTCAAATGCCAATGAGCTTATCAGCATGTTATATGACAAGCTGAGAATTCATATGGGGTTGTGTTGTGTTTATATGTTGTTTATATATATATATATATATATATATATATATATATATATATATATATATATATATATATATATATATATATATATGAATGTGTGTGTGTTATGTGTTTGTAATGTGTGTGCGTGTTTGTGTGTGTATATGGACAACTCCTGGCTCTATAATGGCCGTATACTATGTACATTATTAGAGATTGACAGGTATAAGTAGAAATTGCATGCATTTATAACATGCATAATTATGAGAATCTTAACAGACCTATATGTTACTTTCGTGTCCGGTAGCTAAAGTATGTTACTTTCATGTCTGGTAGCTAAAGTTTCTAAAATGAATTATACATGATCTTTGTATAGATGGACACATATAAACGCAATTTAGTCTGAGTTAGTGTAATGTACGTTATATTTATCATTTATTCAAATAATGACATCAAATTTAGGCAGATTAGACAATATAAATAACTTTTTTATGCTTTATTTTCCTTGAATTGCATTCTTTAATGTTCTTCCGACTACTCATTTGATGTAAGTACAATATATTATTATATAATTTTCTAGTTTCTGTGTCTCAATACTTTCATATTCATAAATATATTTGCAAATAGTCATGTGCATTTGTCCTTTTTATTATCACATACCAAGCAGCCTATTGATGTATGTCCTTAATGTGAATGTGATGGTTATTTAAAGGTAGAAAACTCCAGGCAGATTGATAGTTTCTCACCTAAAAGTATGCAAGTTACCTCCCGTGAATTGTATTCATTTTGCTATCTTCAGATGATTCACGTGATCCACAGAAAATATCACGTCGTACTATTTTTCTAATATGAAATGAAGTTTGTTTCAACACATACCGGATCATCATTGCATTGAAATTCAGTAATATTTATATATCGTGTTTTTTCTGTTTTTAATATGTAAGGTATGTTTTTGATGTTTTATCTTTGTCAGGGTTGTGGTTCAAAACTCTCTCCTATACTAATCAATACCATTTTACCACTGTCTGGATGGGTTCGAGTCTCGTGGTTTCGTCAAAGGCTGCTGCAGCCTTCGTTAGTGAAAACTACATAAAAAATGTTCGCATGCCAAATGGTACGTCAATTTTTTCAGGTGAAATCAGAGCAACAGACCTAGCTTTTCAATACATTGCAAGCAAGCGTATTTTAAACAGCATTATCTTCTCCGATTCACTATCAGTACTTCAGTCGCTACGTAACAGAAAACTGGAGAATCCATTATTAGCAAATATTCTCCTTAAGCATACTGAGCTGAGTTCCTCCCACAATATAGTATACTGTTGGTTACCCAGCCATGTAGGAATTAAGGGTAATGGTAAAGCAGACCGTGCTGCTAAAATGGCCTTATTACTAGAACCAACTGATTTTAAAGCACCATATACTTATTTTAAACGTTGTATCAAAGACTGTTTACGCCAGAAATGGCAGGCATCATGGAATTATGCGATGAATAACAAACTTCATGCCATCAAGACAACGTTAGGAAAATGGACCCCTTCCTACAGATCCGTCCGTAGAGAGGAGGTAGTTATTGCAAGAATTCGACTCGGTCATACTCATTTAACACACTCCTACATATTAAAAGGAGAAAACCTACCAGAGTGCATAGCTTGTAATGAACCATTCACCGTTAAGCACTTTATGCTGGAATGCTTCGATCTACAACCTACGCGTAATCATTACTACGTTGTGCAAGACATGAAGGAGCTCTTTGATACAGTTAACATTACCAACATTATAGACTTCCTTAAAGAAGCAAACATCTATCATAAGTTATAGTTTTTATTTTATCACCTTGTTCAGTTTTGTATTATATTTATGCAATCGATGGAGTTTAATTGCCATTCATATGTTTTCGTTATCATACATTTGCACTCCCCGTTGATCGGGAAACTTTTAATTATTTACCATCGTTACCAATTTTATCGCATTACCTTTAACTGTTTGGTCTCCAATCGCAGGTCGATAAAAAATTGTTACCAGTTTTACATGTAAAATGATATAAAATTATGTTTGGCGCTAAATAGCCCCACAGTGCTGATGCGCCGTAAAATAGCAATCAATCAATCAATCATACCGGATCATCATTGCATTGAAATTCAGTAATATTTATATATCGTGTTTTTTTCTGTTTCTAATATGTAAGACAGTATCGATGATATGTTTGTCATATTTTATCTTTGTCAGGGTTGTAGTTCAAAACTCTCTAATCACTACCATTTCACCACTGTCTGGATTGGTTCGAGTCTCGTGGTTTCGTCAAAGTGGATATGTGAGAAATCTTGTCAGAAGCAGCAACAACTAGAACAACAGCATTTTAATAAACATAATTTTTGTCCACCAAAGCACAAAGTTTAACATCTGGGTAGTTTGTTATAGCAGTCGACAATTCCGAACATTACAATAATTTCTTATTTGAATAGTATGCGTGTTACCGGCATTCAGCTATATTATTATATTAAATTATATTCTTTTTCATCTTCGAACGCTGTGTTTGACGCAATAAAAATATCTCGAGTTATAACATTTCAGGCGTTTAAGCACGTTTGTCTCAAAACATTCTAGACTACTGTTGCATTAACAAATATTTTCATATATTTTGTAAATCTTCTCTTTCTGCATTTACAAAAATTTCCATTGATATTTTAAATATTGCTTTCTCACTTTTGATAAGAAATCGAAAACTTTATTTTCGCCATGTCTTTGATGGCAAATAAAAATAACTCCGCGTTTGTTTCTCAGATATAGTGAATCGGAAAGTGTAATGCCTTGCTATTTTGTTTATAGAGGTAGACATCTCAAGACACTATAATATATATTCTAACTGTACCAAGTCCAACCAAGCAGTGCTTAATTAGGCGCTACCGGGGACAATCATGATAGAAAGGGCAAAGTCACAAAGATATAAGGAATTAACCTCGGTCGGTGACAAAAATCTCAACCTTTTAATTCCTACGATGTATGTATGTATGTATGTATGTATGTATGTATGTATGTATGTATGTATGTATGTATGTATGCATGTCTGTATTTATTTATGTATGCATTTATGTATGTATTTATGTTTTATAGCACTTCAACACACCCCTATCGGCAGTATGATAATTAGCATGCAAAGGTAACAATGACTGTGGATATGCTGAATATATATATAAGAGAAATTCAACCTTCGGGTAGCATGTCTTCTGTGCTTCCCTATATATTTTCTTGTTGATTACATTTGAATCCGGGTTTTATTTTTTTCGGAAACCATAAATTAATTTTTTGATTATTTGTGTAGCAAAAATACATTTACTTCCCCCTCTCTCTACTGTGTATATATGACACTTATGTATAAAAGTGGAAATGCAATCTAGCCTGGCGTCCGAAATAAATCAGCGTGAACATTTTATTCTGTTTTGGAAACATATGAGTAGGTGTGATTGGATTTTTAACTGATCTTTTACAATGTTTCATTCACATAACCACGATGTCTGCAATGTGGCTGATTATAGTGATTTCTAGAACAAGGGCATTAGGTCGCAGACATGTAACACCATGTTCTACCCAGTTACGCTATCCTGACATCATCCCTATCAGTCCTAACAATATCCTCGTAATGATGAACGCCAAGCGAAGCGGCAGTTGGTGCCATTTTTGTATGTCTTTGGTATTAAATGGCCTGGGTTCGAACCCACGACCTCATACATTCGATGTGTGGAAATATATGACTTATAATATACTGCATTTCTCTTCCATACATATAAGCACTTGATTCTTTGCCCATTATTTTTTTTAACGTTTGACCCTATTCTATTACAATAATACGACCTTATATATCGTATTGGGCGGAATTGTTAGTTCACATGAGTTGTTCGCATGAATTGTTTCAGGCTAATTTTGATGTTTCGATTCATAATGCAACATTTTTAAAAATACTCCAACTCATTGTTTAAATGCCATGACTATATCCAACATGTATACATGTAGGCAAGCAATAAAATCAAAGTTCAACTTTCTGGATCACTAAAGTATAAGGAAATTTATAGGTAATGAAATAGATTTCATTTTGTCTCATAACTATCGATAAAAGTGTTCCAAAATAAAATAGTCACCGTGATAAAACATATAAAGTGGATAGAAACAATTGGCAAAGCCTGCATTTACTTCACTTTAATTCTCATATGGAGGCGTTATTAAGCAAATAAGCTGTCTTATAAAGTTTTTAATGATTCTGTGTACCATTTCGAGTTTATTTTGTGTTGATACTTAATCTGGTGTTAATTATGAAAATTTTCTATATATTTTGATAACATACAATATAATTGAATTTTATTCACTTATGTCCAGACTTGAATATGTTTCGATATCTCAAATCAAATTTGTAGCAAATCACCTGTCTCATTCAAGTTTTTAATGATTCTGTGTACAATTTCAAGTTCATTATCTACACATGTGGATAGTTTATCTGGTGTTAAGTATGAAAGTTTTCTCTATACGTTGATCTCACGAGTCATAATTTATTTTTATGTCCAGACCTGCATCAGTCTTAGCATATTATATTAATATTTTATAAAGAAAATAATCGGAAGAACAAAAGTGGGGTACTCGAACAAAACACATTCAGTGCATTAAAGAGACGAAGCTATCATCTACTACCACACAGAACACAAAATTACAGGGATCTCAACATATTCCAAAAATGTAAAGTCTCCTTTGCCATTGCTCATTTCTATGTAGATGTATTAGTGCAACTTAAATTTAAAAATAATAATAATAATAATAATAATAATAATAATAATATTATTATTATTATTATTATTATTATTATTATTATTATTATTATTATTATTATTATTATTATTATTATTTTCCATTCAAAGATTGAAAATGTTCATATAGTAAGGTTTTATTTATCTCATGATGAGAAAGTAACACGACGAAAAAGAGCAGACTGGACTGATATGAATTAGATAATTTCCGGCCTCAAACATATGGGTTAGACTTTCATAATGTTTTTCGTGCTAGTTAGTTGCATCTGCCAATTATAACATGGAAATTAAAACACGGCAAATTCCATCCACACAACGGCCATGTGTGTCCGAGTATTCATGGCTATTACCTCAACAGAAAATTCACATCTCACCTTTTCACCCATGATCAAGCCTAGATCTCGACTAAAATGGGTATGTGAGAAAACTTGCCAGCAGCTTCTCGTTTGTTGGTGTTTCTTCATCCACTCGACATACTGGCTACCATGTGTTACGAACTATACGGTTGGGGTGGGGTGCTCCCTATATTTTATTTATACTATTATAGACGTCCACCCAAGCTCTGTTTTGTTGGAAGTTAAATTTAGTGAAAGAAATATGTAAAGCTCCGAGCCCTCAGTCAGCAATACCTACATTTAGATTGCTAAAATAACAAACATGGGTTGAAATTCAATGAATAACTATTTAATAGCAATTCAGTAATCAAATTATTCAAATTTCGAATTACATCCCTCCCGCTCCTCCCTTAAAAAACCTATTGCATCACTTGATTAGTAGTGGGAGACTGATTTCCACATGTCCTTTTATTTGTATTCATCTGTTGTATCCTTTCTCTCTCTTATTTCATCCTTTTTCTCCTCCACTTTATCCCCAAGGACTACACTTCTGTCGACTCGAAAGTCTCAGCTACAGTCACAGTTCCTTCTGCAACCCTTGAAGGCAGTCAATATGACGGGGGTTCAGAATATTGTAAGATATATCTTAAGAGAGAGAGAGAGAGAGAGAGAGAGAGAGAGAGAGAGAGAGAGAGAGAGAGAGAGAGAGAGAGAGAGAGAGAGAGAGAGAGAGATCTGTAAAAACATTACTTGATGAGCATACATATCGTGTAGTTAAATACAATCTTATCTTGCTTTTGATGAGTCCGTTAAGGAAATCCAGATGTTTGCTTCGTTCAATATTTTTTGATCAAATTGTTTTTCTTTGGTATGTGAAGAACTGAATTATTATATCTCAATTATCTTAACATCAAAAAATATTCATGCGGAAATTAACATCCGATGACAGTATTTCTATCTGCTTGAATAATTTAGTCAATATTAAATTAATGGAAGAATCGTAATAAACATTCTAATCATTAGTTTGCAAAAAAAAAGTATTTAAATATGGAAGTGCATCTAATTATGTGTTTCCTTCAAGAGTATGACTTTCTCCTGAATTGAAATGCACACATGTAAAATTATAATCATTTATATTATCAAAAAGGTAAGTATCTGACAGACGGAATATATGAAATGATTATTATAACATAATCATCTTCACATTTGTTGAAATATTGTTTAACTTATTTACTAAAACTTATGCTCGACACGAAATCACACATAAGACGTGAAAACGAGAGCATAACTTGACATTGCGATATAGAAATCGCGTAAGTGACTGATCTATTTGCTCAGGACAAACGAAGGAAAATAAAACTACACATATTAGTTGGTGCCAAGGTTGATTTGGGTTTATTTTGTAATTTGGTATCTTCCTATTATACTTAAATGTCACATGATAGTAATCAAGGGTGGAAATGTGGAAAACGGTGTTTCCGTGGAATAATATTTGGCACTGGTGGGAAAAAGAGCCACTTGGAAGTGGGCGTGTTATGCAAGCATGGTTATATCAAACCAATGCACGTTGCAGTGAGCTTTCAATGCATTGATGTAAGGAGAATGACGTGGATACATGTATACTGCTTAGCCATGGTTTACACAATTATACCTTTATACAATTTCTTCCAAATTGCGTGCTACATATTTTAAGAAACAATTTTTACCTATTGATATATGTTTTCAAACGGGTAATGATACCAATATAAAGAGACCTTTGCAAAAACTCTAAAATTACACCATCCCAGATTAAATTGAACTTGGTAAGTACTGATGAAACACTATTTGTATTAATATACATTATTTTTGTAAAACTTATATTAGTTCAATTATCATAATCATTATACTTTAAGATACGAATATATTTAACATATATTAGTAAATTATATACTTGCAGAGGAATGAACCGGACCGAGTTTGTATCAAGTTTTGTATAAGGTTACTTTTTATACATTTTAATATTTTCCTAGGTATGCATGCTTTTTACCATTATATATATATATATATATATATATATATATATATATATATATATATATATATATATATATATATATATATATATATATATATATATATATATATATATATATATATATATATATATATAAATATATATATATATATATGGCTTTGTGAGGACCTAAATGCAGGACACTGAACAGCCCAAATTTAGCTCAAAACTATACAAATACAGTAAAAATAAATCTTCTGAGCATATAGGTTATGAAAACGTAAAATGAATAATATACAGACATGAAAAAACTCGTCGTTGGTTTTAAATTAATGCATTGTGTAATGTCTATTTTATGGAGGGAAACATATCAGCATTAATGATAATCTAATACATCAAAGGAAATCTCCAAGAAACGAAAGTTTTAAGAAAATTGGTATCATTTACTTGATATATTATTTATCGATGATCAAAAGTATAAATTCGTATTTATTTACAGGTTGTTCGTTAAAATTCGTAAACGTCTTCACACATTTATTTAATTTATTTTATGTTTATATCATCTTACCCTGAGTCTGTTTTCCTTAGCATAATATAGCATTCTTTGTCTGTATTTCCAGTTGTGCTTCCCTGATTACTTTGATCCCAAATCAATACTACTATACTGAAAAATAAATCGAATCACAGTTAATAACTAATATTGGAATATGAAACAATATTTATCTTTGCATTTTCTATAAGTGTAAGGAAAGTCTGTTAAAATAATAATATATAACTATAATATTATTTAATATTTTTCCTATTTTCAATGAAATAAACTTTAACATCTTTGTCGCTTATTCATTGTTCAAACATGACGTATCATTTCCACATCGTATGAATTGTAATAATGTTTTTGCATTGATCATATGTTGCTGTCGCAAATATCTAGAGGAATGATATTATATATTTCTGGCAAAAATTTATATTCTTCTGATTAATTTAGTGCTACCATGTGAACAATATATATATATATATATATATATATATATATATATATATATATATATATATATATATATATATATATATATATATATATATATGTTAGTATGAGTTTCATTCGTTTATATTTTTGTGCCATTTCATTGTAAAAATACCAACACATTTGATTAAATTAATGTTTAGTTATAGAATTGAAAGGTATGCTTGACGTGAATTCACAATCAATATATTAAAATAAACAAGATTCAAAATCATGTTTGATGCTTTATTACTGGAGCACGAAACATTGAAAATAGCAAAATACAACTGAATGCATATTAATAGTGAAATTGTATTGTGTCTTAAGTCTTCTTCTAAACGAAAAGTCCAAGATGACAATTAAACCTTGGAAAGCAAAATGTTCTGTTACATAAACATAACACTTGATGACAGCTGTGAAAGATAGGTATTTGAGTGTAGACTAGGTCGTTGCGGATGAATTTCAATACTTTTACACATGCTAACAAAAGAAAAATGTGAAATTAACCACAAACGTCAACCATGGGTTATACCCAGTGACAAGCTGCTGTATGAGCTTTCTAAACTGTTCTCTTTTCTCTTCAAAATCGAGTTGAGATGTAGCGTATCAATGTAACTTTAGATTTATAATGTAAACTACACAGACTTGTTCCTTTTTGAACGCAATCGATAGAGTGGCCTAAATGGATTGAACTTCCGTGTAGAATGAAAGACGTCCCGGTTCGTACCCTAGTCGAGTCATACTGGACAATTTTAAATTTGGTTCTATCAGTTGCCAAGCTTGGCGCTCATGAGTCATTTTTAAAGCTGGTCATCCTCGTGTGATGTTAATGTGACAGTGTGGGGCATTGACCGCTCCGGTGGACTAGTTTGTAGGATCAAGGATCAAGGATCAACAAATTTGACTAAATAATGTTTAATTTATTTAATTGATTTTATTGCTTGACGTGAATTCACAATTAATATATATTTTTAAAAAATGGGCGTTAGAGGAAATTAAATCTTGGTTGATGATTTATTACTGCAGCACGAAAAATTAAAAATAACCTTATACACCTGATTAAATGATTAAGGTGAACCTGGAGTTTACTACTTTAACTATTATGTGTTGTGTCTGTCATCTTCGTCTAAATAAAAAGTCCAAGATGACAATTAAACCTTCAAAGGCGAAGACTTTTGGCCATATTTTAATGATAACTCCCATTTTCGCTAAAGTACCCCCTTCACTACTAACCTATATGAAGTGCAGAGCCGCATGATGCGACACTTATACGAGGTGCAGGGCTTTATGCACACATTATCCAAAAATTTTGTATTCCATGCCACTGAACATCAGTGGAAAAATAATGTGTTGTAAGATGGTCACGTCTTGCATGAACTCACGTGAAGTGAAGAAGTGAAATGCTCTCCAATGAACCCATATAAAGCGTAGTGTCCATATCATGTGGAAGGCAGTATCGTCCATGCACATAGACCTGAAAGAAAAAAATTGGAATGCAGAACCAGGCAATAGGAATTGCTATGGTGATTTGCCAAACGAACGAAGTTAGCACAAAATTACAAAATGGAAAATGCATCGGTAAGGCGGATATATTTCTCAAAAGGTACCTACACAAAACCTTAATAATACTGTTTGGTAGACAATACTGAGCATCCTGTTGCTTCTCCAGTCCTACAAGTGTGAGTTTTGAATAACTGAGGATCAAAACCACATAACACTAGCGATTTGCAGAAGGCTTGGTTGAACTCCTGTTTAGATATTGGCACCACCCTTCCAGCCAGGAGGTATGACTGAGTTGTCCCAGATGACAACCCAGTAGTTGTAGATAGTGACGCAGCGCATTGCGCTGGCCTTGTAATTTTTGTCACTTAGGCAAAAGGAGTACCTTTGTAATTTTAATCTCGACAACTAAAACACCGTCACTTATCAGAACCCGAGAGAACTGAAGTTTGGGTTTCTGCAACCAGGTTGTATGTAATTTTACCTAACCGCAACTAGGAGAAACATGGACGTAAATAGAGCCATATGGAAGCGTGTGAATCTAGGCAGGAAGAGAACGAGCTTTTCTAGAATACATTTAGCAATAGTGTCTGCGGCAGAGGTTTATGAAGTGTTTGCAGAAATTGTTTTAATAAGAATGGAAGGTAGATATGAGAGATACCGCACATTTTTTTCAAATATATATGAACTCAAAAGTGCCAAATTGGTATTTCAAATAAAAAGTTTTAAAGTAGTTGAAAAATCGATATAGAGCTTCCAGCAGCGCATGTAAGCTTCCATGTTACATGGAAAATTATCACTTTTTACTAAAGTTGACATTTTATCACTCCAAGTCGTTAATGTCGATAGTTGCGAAACCTGTTATGGGATTCACGAACGGCAAGGATTCCGCCGCATAAATTGCGATCATCACTGAAGGAATGGAAGTTGTCTTCCCATCGTGCTGCTATGTTGTCCACGAGGGGAACATCCTGCGGTAATAATTCTGCATGCCGTGAAGAATAGAGTGTCGGATTGGTCAGTGCTTCCCTCGTGCCAATATTCCATAGAGTCAATCAAGGAGCGAAATATTTTCGGATAAAGTAGTCGAAATATTTTTGCAAAGCTACCACCGTTCTCGACAATCTGGTCACTGTCGAAACATTACGATGTGTTGAAGGCACTTCCGAGTGTGCGTGGTCGAAATTGTACTGGTTGTCTATCATTATCACTGTTGCTGATACATTCGTGAACAAACAAATTGAGGAGATTGAGTTAATCCGAGGCTAAAATGAATGCCTCGACCAAAAATATTCTTGTCTAAGTTCGAAAGGGACCAATTCTCCAGTAATGACACGCCATAGTTGGCTGTTGATGGTGAGCAAGAGTGAAGACTCGACCTTTCCTGTCATTCATGTTGTCAACATTGGACAAAGTTGACAACATGACTGAAAAAAGTCGAGTCGACCTCCGACTTTTCCTGACAGTCATGTTTCAAACTACAAAAAAGAAGTCGGCGCTGACAAGTATAATAGTAATTAAAAATTTAAAATATTAATATCAATACCATACATAATTGCGAAGATAGTTCGCTCAAATCCAACATTTGGAATATTCGGTTGGAAAAAAAGAAAAAAAACCGTATTTTTTAATGGTTATTTACTAGTGTTTTCATTTGAAAAGCCGAGAATTATAGTAGATTTTTAGGAGGACAGTTGTTTTCTGTTTATCAGCATAACGAGCGGTACCGCATCATGAATCATATTACATATTAACGTTGGATAATAAAATTTTCTTTTCATAATTTACCAAATTTGTCCCAGAATCAAAGCTTGGAAAACAAGACTCACTTTTCTGAATTCCTAAACCTAACCATGTTGTAAATTGGCCTCGTTTTCAAAGGTTGGTCATTTAAATATTAGTGTTTAAAAACAGTATATGGATTGGGATGAGCTTATCTGTCGCACTATATCCTCATCTCTAACCACAAATCGACTCCGATTCAGCAATGTATCACAGTAAGTTCATGACACAGGTAGATAATGTGATCTTAATATAGGAAAAAAGAAATAAATAACAAGAAGGAAAAGAAGTCACACCTAGTGACAAGTTCATTTCAGATTGCTACTCTGAACTCTTCTGGCAACAGAACATGTATATCATACTTAAAGCGACAAGGTAAATAACCTGTATATATTGTGTTCCAAACCTGACCCTTGACTTTAGGCTGCTATTTCCGTCAATGAGAACACTCGGTTCTAACCTGTACATTGTTTTTCCCCTGAAATAGCTTGCTATTCATCAAGCTATAGAAGGCTGTTCTGCGTTTCACCAAACTGAAAAAGTAAAACCTTACGAATTTGAAACATTTTATTGTTTTCATTCGAATCTGTTTAATTTTTGTCAATTGATGTATATCGCTTTCATAGACCTGATTAAGATTTCATTTTGCATTCATTTTGAGTTAGGTCTTTTTCATATTCGTCTATCATTTTTTTAAATCTGCTTAATGATTCTTTCTGTAACCCTAACCACTGTGATGTTATTCCACTCATTTGTTTTGAAATTATATATCAATATTATAATCATTTTAAACATTTATTTGAGTTTGGATTTCATTACCGACATTTTCTGTAACAGTTGAAGCACTGTCCGAAGACTGACATTTTTCATTCTCTGCATGTTGCTCTCTATATCATCTTGTGCAGGAATAATTATCTGATCAAATAGCTGTAACTACTATACAACTCGGGGTAAATTTTAGCCCTTTTTCTTTACTAATTACAGGGCTGTGTAAACATGCATCAGTGGTAAAATGTATCTTTCTATTTTCTGTAATCCTTTGCGTATATTTGAGATTTTGCAAAACATGACAATGATAAACTGTTTAATAGCAGTTAATTGACTGTCAGTTATTTTTCGTCTAGACGTATAATATTTGAAATGTAATTATCCACTGTCTTGCTTTTTTGTGTATTAATTTGATTAGGTAACAAGTCCAGCGCTGCAGGGAATATTCGTCCCTTTTGTCAGCTGACAGTTGCATCACTTTTGTGATTTTAGTTTTCTTGAAGCTGATTGTCTCGTTCAACTGCGAGAACATGTTTAAAGGTAACTGAACTAAATTTCAACTTAGTGTGAATGATTTACAGAGATACTTTAAATGGAGATATTTAAATGGGCAAATAGCGATTCATTTAAATGGTGAACAGTGAGATTTGATTGGGTAGAAAACGATTCATTTAAATGGTGACTAGAGAAATTTGATTGGGCAGATAGCGGTTCATTTAAATGGTGAATAAAGAGATTTAATTGGGTAAATAGCGATTAATTTAAATGGTGAATAGAGAGATTTGACTGGGTAGAAAACGATTCATTTAAATGGTGACTAGAGAAATTTGATTGGGTAGATAGCGGTTCATTTAAATGGTGAATAAAGAGATTTAATTGGGTAAATAGCGATTCATTTAACTGGTGAATAGACAGATTTGATTGGGTAGATAGCGATTCATTTAAATGGCGAATAGAGAGACTTGACTGGGTAGATTGCGATTCATTTAAATGGTGAATAGAGATTTAATTGGGTATATAGCGATTCATTTAAATGGTAAATAGAGAGATTTGACTGGGTATATAGCGATCCATTTAAATGGTGAATAGAGTTCTGACTGGGTATATAGCGATTCATTTAAGTGGTGAACAGAGATTTGTCTTGGTATATAGTGATTCATTTAAATGGTGAATAGGGAGATTTGACTGGGTATATAGTGATTCATTTAAATGGTGAATAGAGAGATTTGACTATATATAGCGATTTATTTAAATGGTGAATAGAGAGAATTCACTGGGTATATAACGATTTATTTAACTGCTGAATAGAGAGATCTGACTGTGTATATAGCGATTCATTTCAATGGTAAATCGAGAGATTTGACTGGGTATATAGTGATTCATTTAAGCGGTGAATAGAGAGATTTGACTGGGTATATACTGATTCATTAAATGGTGAATAGAGAGATTTGACTGGGTATATAGCGATTCATTGAAATGTTGAATAGAGAGATTTGACTGGGTATATAGCGATTCATTGAAATGGTGAATAGAGAGATTTGACTGGGTATATAGCAATTCATTTAAATGGTGAAAAGAGATTTGACTGGGTATATAGTGATTCATTTAAGCGGTGAATAGAGAGATTTGACTGGGTATATACTGATTCATTAAATGGTGAATAGAGAGATTTGACTGGGTATATAGCGGTTTATTTAACTGCTGAATAGAGAGATCTGACTGGGTATATAGCGATTCATTTAGATGGTGGATCGAGAGATTTGACTGGGTATATAGCGATTCATTTGAATGGTGAATAGAGAGATTTGACTGGGTATATAGAGATTCATTTTAATGGTGAATAGAGAGATTTGAATGGGTATATAGCGATTCATTAAATGGTAAATAGAGAGATTTGACTTTGTAGATAGCGATTCATTTAAATGGTGAATAGAGAGATTTGATTGTGTATATAGTGATTCATTTAAATAGTGAATAGAGAAATTTGAATGGGTATATAACGATTCATTTAAAGGGTGAATAGAGATATTTGATTGGGTAAATAGCAATTCGTTTCAAGACAAGACATGCATAAATTATGGAACGGTTACTAGCAAAGTCAAAGAGTTTTGCAGCACTTCATATTGAGGACCACCTTCAGTATCAAAAGATAAATAAAGTCGGACAAAAATTGACTATACTGATTCATCAATTAATTTTAAGGAAAATGTTGAAATCTGAGACAATTTCAAAGCGCAAGTGATCACGGCATTCTTAGTGAGCATCTTAAGAGCATCCTTAAATTGGGACAAATATTTTGCAGTTGTGAAACATCATATTATAAATCGAATATTTTATTTTTGTTTCACTAACACTAGTACACATTTATCAGCAGGAAATCACAAAGGCAAATGATGTATTAATACGGCCCTGTTTGATTTATTCTGAATAAATTTCGTATCATACTTTTATGTATTTTATATAAAATCATCACTGCCAGACTCCAATATGACATTTATGAGAATATGTAATATTAGTTTGTATCTGCACAGCGTTTCATTAGTTGATATCTCTTTAAAGTCATTCGGTACATATCTGAGAACACATATGCATGAAACTGATTTAGGGTACGGTGTTGTACATTATGTAATGATAATTGTACACACTGTTAAGCATATCTTTCTTTTTGGTAGGTGCAAATTATTTTGTCATTGAGAACAACTTTAATGTATTTATTTTAATTTTGTTTTTTGCATCAATCACATTTCGACCAGAGTTAAGCCCTTCTCCTATGATAATGCCCAAAAGGCATGCACAGAGACCGGGATTAACATTGCGTCAACGAAAACTATTGAGGAAGCCGTGGCAGTAGTAGAAGGAAACCAGGTTCCAAGCACACCCTCCCCTTTTCACTATTAAAACAAGTATTAATTACCCACCCCTTAAAACTATCAAACTGTCCTAAAACTCTTACCCCACCCCTTCTCAAAAGGATACTAAAACTTCTAACGCAAAATACAAATTACCTCCCTTTTTCATTTAACTAACTATACTACATGCATTTCATACAACAATCTATTGTCTAATTAAGTATCAGTCTAGTCTCTCATAGCTAAAAGTCAATATTTTACAGGTAAGTGTGTTTCCTGTAAAGCCAGGTGGTTGTTAATCATCATTATATAATGCTTTATATTACCTATTACTTATAGCCTCTGGTCTGCCTCTTGTCTAGACTCTGGTCTAAGGGCTATTGCTATATTATCCAGCTAGCTCTATCTTTAGCCACACAAGGCTGACTATTCTATGTGTCATATAGAGATCGTGTGATTATGTCGAATTTGCCAGAACAGGAAATACTCTAATGCGAATGCGTGGAATGTTCTAGAATAAGGAATTCCTATAATGCACATGCGTGATTGGAATGTTCTCAACAATAAACGTCACATAAAATAAGGCTTGTGTGAGCCTAATGAATCAGTCTGGGGCAGGAGCCTGACCAGGTAAGAGCTGTGCGGACATTTACCGAGCAAAAAAGGTAAGTGATATTATTTTGTACCTCACTACCAATGATTAATGTTTCAATTGTTGATATTAAAAATACTTTATTATCACGATGATAGAGACTAAACTTTACTTTACCACTTACACAACGACGATATTCAAACAAATCTCCTAGTTGTGGTTGGTTTAGAGGATACTTTATGTCGATAAAATATACCTTTGACCGATCGAGATCAATTGTAAGTTTAGTATATTTTTGCTGGCTAATCGGACTGTGAAAGTTTTTAAATTCCGCTAGCAACTTTTGATACAATTGTTCGATTTAACTGAAATACTCGCTGTGATCAGATCTGATGAGTGAAAGTTTAAGTTTATCACGGTTACCACTAAAACATATACGTGATGTTTCATTATTGATTTCAACTGTCAATTGTTTGCCATCTATCATTATTTTTTGGATATTGCTATTGTAGCTATTTGTCACTGTCAAATTTTCAAACATTATTTTTTAAGTTTAGATAAAATTTTAGTCAGTAAAGATAATGTCAAGTATAGATCTATCATCATGACAATACCCAAGTGCAAGTGTATCTACCCCATTTTTTCAATAACGTTTGTCATCAAAATTACACAATCCACGTTTGATAATGATATCTGTTTCGAGCTTTTGAAGATTTGTCGGAATTGCCATAGCTCTTATGAAATTAACACCACCATCAAACGCATACTTGTAGTCATCAAATTTCATAAACATTTTAACAAACTCTCGAGGCAGACCTTTTGAGTTTTTCGTTCTTTAAGTATTGTCTAACAATACGCAATACATTTTGCTGCGTAATCCGATAAAATATTTGATAGCGCTCGAGTTCATTTCATCTTTGAACTTACCAATAACCTTTTTATTTGTGTCGTCATGAAATTTACTGTCACGTGGGTAATCAGAAAGATCAAACATGTCGATTATCATACATTTCCTGATCAGTTTGAAGACGTTTTTATCAAAATCAGATTTCGCCAAATCTCTTCTTGAAGTGTTCGATTTAATATAACCTCTCATCCACGGCGACTGATTAAATTTTAGTACACGATGAACTTTTCTCAACACAAGACCAGCATTGACTGCTTGTTTTAAAACTTTGTAAGGCAAAACATAATTACGTTTATTAAGCAAATTAGGTACTAGTTTTTTGACCATGGAATTTTGTCCTCGTGATGCTGACGTTTGTTGTTCTTCTGATAACAATTTGTAATCTGTTATCATTGATTCCGCGCAGAAAGGGTAATCGTTATGTAATTTGTGTAGTGAAGTTGGATAATCGAGATCAACTTCAACGAAATAAGAAACATCGTCAGGTATAGTTTTTTCTGTCTCTGATAGAAATCTATCAGCCGTGATCCAATGAAATCCACCAAAAGGCATTGGTTCTGCCACCGAACACCAGTAAAACTTATTACAATCTAGATAAACTATATGCTTCGAAAGAAGCTCAGGATTATACTCTTTTAAGTATTTGTTGTTTGCTTCAACATATTTCTTCGATACCACACTATTGCCAACTCTGATACTTTTTAGATACAATTGAACATATCAACGTGAGTCAGTAATTCTAACCTTACCTTACTAAACTTTAGCAGAGCATCCAATGACAGCCCAGGGGCAGAATAATACCAGCAATGATCTAGTCCGTATTTATCATAACTCACTTCACGAAAAATTTCAAAAACATCTGCTTATAATAACACGTCAGTTTTCAAGTATAAATCATGATAATCACCAAACGTCTCACAGTCAAATTCTTTCCAGATATTTTGTGCATACTTGTACTTGACATCACTGATATGTTCATTTTTAAGTTATGAGTAAAACTTGTCTTTGTCAGGTAAAGATGTTTCATCAAATTTACTCCAATTGTCCAGATACTCGTACAGAAATACTCCTTAATTGGTCAGTAGATTAAATTTATCTCCAAAAGAGGTTATCAAATTTCACTAGCTCATATAACGATGCTGCCATAAACTGCATGCTGTCAATAAAACGAAATTTACCTAGCGTAACTGACACATATACTTTTCAAAATTATTTGGAATGCATTTGATGATGTTATCGAGTTTTACACGAGCTTTTATGTCAGGATCTCCAAAAGCTTTTACGATAATGCGGCTATAATATCCTCGAAAGTTGTGAAGATAAACTGGAAAAAAAGCTGGAGCATGAAATTTTAAATTACATTAATCATGAGCCGCTCCACGGTACTGTCCGGTCAAATGACAATGGTCATGTACTTTTTTGTTATCGTCAAAAGCTTTTTCACAAATATAACAAATTTCTGCTTGCTCGTGATCAGATTCTTGTTGAGGTGTTAATTGTATCATCGAAGTTACTTTTTTCGAACGAGTAAATATCTGATCAACTTCACTGATCAACTGCTTGAGAAGCCAGACAGCTGTATTTTTACCACGATATAATCTGATTGGCTTAGATAAGCTCGAATCAGTACAACAAACTACCTTGTACGCTACTCCGCACGAAACATGATTTTGAGTTTTCCTTGTACTCGATTGGTCAGGATTATTTTCTACGCCAAGTACAGGTTAAAGTAAACATTCAAAATCATCGTATATGACGAAAGGAAGTTTTAGTTTGTGATTATGATGGACAAACTGTAACACACTATCTTTTTGAGATGGCATCGTTATTCGTTGTACGTCACTACAGTACTGCAAATGCTTTTCTAATATTTCATTGTTAGTACAACCGTGCATGCAGCGATAACAAAATAATTTTTTGTTCTTATCCTTATTATTCTGTTTACCAACTAGTCCGTTAAAGGTTTTGATCCAAACATGATGATTTTTTATAAAACAATAAATTTAAGTTCGATTGTGAAGCTTTTTCTGAAATATATCTCGGATAAACGTTTTCTTTTTCATCTAGTCCGAAAACGTTAATCGAAAAATCATTTTACTTTTCAAACTTTCTTTGATCGTTTCAAATTTCCAACCTCAACCTAATTCGGTAAATTCCTCTATTTTTTCCCAAACTTTCTTGGTGTACCTCATCAGCTAGGGATAACAGATCAGTCCCAAGCAAAACACGTCTTGATTTTGGGTTAATAAAGGGATCTGTAATTTCATTGTCAGTCGATTCATTCGTCACAAGTAGCTTTGAAAATATAGCATGATATTTCACTTCTAATCTTATACTTTTGTGTTTTTTAAGCTCATGTTTTATAGTTGTCTGTAGCAGGTGGTAAAGATTTGTTGCAGTAAAATTTACTAAAACATTTTGGTTATCAAATTTATAACTGTTGTCAAAACCTGCAAAAATAATCGCTATTTTTTCAGGTTCTCCCATAACGCTCTTCATGGCTATATCACGCAATTTCAACATTGCTATATTACAGTGCAGTATCTAATTGATTGTTCGATCGATAACAGCGCATGCACTAGGGTTGAAAAATCAATTAGAGTTATAAAATCCTTATTGTATAATGTCACAAAATATGACAAGCGCATGTGAGCAAGAGTATTATTACGTTCACCCAAAGTATAACCTATACGCTGGAAATGAATTTGGTTTGGTTATTAACATCAAAACAGGAATATCTGTTGGCAAAGTAACGTTAGCGTGTTATAAGATTATTAGTGTAAAAGGGGCTAATACCGAGAGGATTACTATGCCTAAAAAAGATTTTATTTACACTATATTCTGCGAGGACATTCCAGACGGACAGCGTGCATATCATGTGAACGATGTAGTCACTGATAATATTGAAAATTTGTCTTTACAAAACGAGTTTCAGCCGCTTCCGGTCTTTGATTTGTACGAGGCTGACGATCGCGGTATTATAAGAAAAAGAAAAATTAAAAAAGTTGTTGGTTCTAATAATAATAAGAATTATTTCATAGTATGTGTTAAAGGAACAAAAGTAAATTACGTTACATAGATTTGTTTATGAAGTATTTATTGGCATCATTCCAAATCATTTTGTTATCGATCATATTAACAAAATTAAAACTGATAATACATTGGAAAATCTAGAACTAGTTACACCAGAAGAAAACACCAGACATGGATCTAATTCTGACGGTAATAATTTCAAAAACCCCAGAAGATCAGATATTTCAGTAAATTTAGAAACTGGAGAAAAAAATGAAATTTAAATCAATACCAGCTGCATCAAAGTATCTTAAAATTCATTCACTGAGAGTAAAAGACATCGCCGACGGCAAAATTAAACAGCAACTTCAATATTAACAACTTTTGATAGATTTAGTTTCAGATATGATGATTAAAAATATTTAATAGCTCGGTCTCAGTCAAGCAATGATGAGCAAACGCTATAACATCATTGCGATCAAATTTTACCGTCGTTACTGCACTTTCATTATTTTTATTTTTTCTGCTGCTGTTAGTAATATTTTATGAGAATCACCTTGCAATACAACAACGTCAACGGAATATGCACTGTAACCTGACAAGCATTTTCTTACCGCTTCGGCTAATTCGTTGTAATTTATTATATTAACTTTTTGGTGATATTTTACCTCGTCAGTCATCTTATAACAACAAATTAGATAAAAGTATATTATAATATGGACTTGATGAAAAGACTTGATCAACTATACGAACAAGATACTAGTAATAATGTTGTCAGCGATAAGGACGCCAGCGATAAAATCACAGACAATATTACAATTACTAACAATAATTTTATAAACAAATCTGTTGGTTATAGCGAAGATGATGTCTTGTAAAACAAGGAATCTGATGACGATGAAATAGTCACCGTTGTTGATAGATCTAATTACAGCAGACCAACAACTAGACGATATAATGTCAAGTATCACATTGCACTCCAGTAATTTAGTTACGAACTGACCGTTTGTCATCCACAGTTGTTAGAATTTTGTCGAATAAGGAGGGAACGTTCAGAATAACATTGAAAAAGATGCAGAAAAAAGTCTAAACAAATTGTCTGGTTGAAGTGGACGTTGTGAGATCAAAGCAAGGTGGAAGTTTGTTAGCTGCAAATGTAATTTATGTTTATAATAGTTGAAGTTAACTACTACTCTCGTTCGCAAAAATCGTATTAAAGAGACAAACACAAAATACCCAACATTTGTATAAAAATATATGGACACAATTGACTCTATGAATATCTTTGTTGGTTTTTTTCTTGAGAGGTAGTGTCTGGTTATTAGCGTGTATCAAATTGTTAGCAGCGTATCTCTTATAATTTGTAGGCATTCCTGCATTATTTAGATTTCATTAATTCATTCTTTTTTATAGCTCAGTTTTTTCTCCACTATCTCACACAGTCCATTACTCTGTTCCGAAAGTAAGTAACAAAGAAGTTGGTTTAATGCTTGCATAGAAGTTTTCAAAAAGTCTGGAAATGTTAATGCACTATGATTTTAATCATTCTTTGGAATCTATATCGGTAAAACGTATTTCCGGTTCAGGCAAAATGGACGCATTTGCTGAGCCAGCGGAATTGCGAGTTTTTGGGTAAGTCTCGTTTTGAACGTAACAATCGGCTTGATGTAGCTTTAATACCAATCCAAAGTTTATTAATTTTAAAGAAAATGTTCTTCATATAGTGCTAATTGTCGTCTAATATTCTTCTAGATGAAAACAACAAGTAATGCTTAGATGTGTAATCTAGAAACAATCACTCACGATTTGGATATTGGTGTTGTTGTGACCAGGCTGTAAATGTTATTATCGCTTCTACTCAGTGGGAAGTTATACAGACTCATCCAGTTTTCATCACCAAACTCTTTCAGCAAGTTTTGTGTGATCGCAAAATTGATGCTGATGAAATGTTCCTTATGGTTGCTATGCAAGATAGTTTTAATATTATGTTTCTTTTTGTCCTACACCGATTATAATATCACTCAGAGAGTTGTCACCAGTGCAGTGTTGTTGATATATAGAGTTGGGTAGGGGTGAGAGTTTTGTGTTGTCAATCATGGTAACTATGGTGACCAGCTTTAGAATCATGCTATAGCTCCTAGTTGCTCGTGCTGGAAGATTCTACAAAAATCTGACGTTTGAGTTGCGATGGGTCTGTTATTTGCTTAATTTACGCGCAACCGACAGGATGTGGGTTCGAACCTAGACAATTTTTGCTGGTATGTCGTTGAAAATTGACTTTACTTTAATCGATTCGGCACTAACATAACCTACTTATGCTATGGTACTTAAATCACCAAACCTAACCCGAAAAATGGTTCTATTCAGATGATGTGTTCAATGAAATAATATGTTTAAAAAGACTTCGGTGACAATCTGATCTCCAATATGACCACTTTGTTAACTGGATTGCGATTATTATGATTCATAGACATTTTTGGCAGTTTTAATAATAAAAGCACTTTTGCTACTGCTATTGCTACTACTACTAATAAATAAAAAATATTTTATTTTCCTATGGTAATATTTAGTTTATGTGCTATAATAATGATATTTGAAGAGTGGTACCACATGATGAAATATATTAGATATAAACGTAGGATATTAAAAGTTTCTTGACTTTATGTTCAAAGGATGATCATATACTATAAGTGATTTAATACATAAAGAGGGATTGGAGAGACGTATTATGTCTGACGTCAAACAAAGTCTATTTTTGGACCCTTTCTGACTCCGGACTCTGTCTATCGTAATTAAAGAAACACAATTAATAACTTGAAATTATTTCGTTCCACACCTTGACCCATGAGTCTTAGCTGCTTTTTCTGTCCATAACGTGACTCTGTCAGAAACTTCAACCTGCAGTACCACTAATATATTTTGATTTTCATCAAGCTATCGATAACATTATTGCATTGCACGAAACTGAGGCTACTGGCTCCAAAAATATTCATATCCCAGGAAACACGAATAAAATTTTAGCAGTTTTTTTTTAATACAGTGGCTGTCTAAATACTTTGTATTTGGAAGAAAATAAAATACGCCTCCTTTTTTCTTAAGAACCACCAAACCCAAATAGTTCAATGAAGTGGTGTCTATTGACTAACACACATGAACAGTGTATATTATTCAAATTATCTGTGTGTTTTAGACAATGATAGACTTGTGTGAAGCTGATTTTGTAGATAAGCCATGCTCTCCAATAACGAATTCATCACTCTTTAACAAATTATTTAATTAATGATGAAAGAGAAGTTTCAAGGTTGTCGTATGCTAGTATCACACCACAGAGTAAATTGGTACCATTTGACCTTTGAAATCTGAAAAGCCTGTTGTTTTGTTCTAGAAGCAAAATGTAATAATGACATAAAACCATAATCGTGTCAAGTTTTCTGTTTGTATCTGGAATTCTCGGTTGGTATAGAGGCTATAGCGTCTGTCTCGGATGCATGAGGTTGTGGGTTCGATCCCCGGCCGGGTCATGCAAAAGACTTATGAAAATGGTACTTACATCTGCCTCGCTTGGCGATCGGAATCAAGAGGCTAGAGATTATGTTTCTTAAAATAAAAAGACGTTAAACATTTATTGTTTTGACATTATTGCATCTACACTCAGCTCATACATGAACAAGAACTTAAGAAACCATATACAGTGCATTCTTTTGGTAAAATGTATATAATGAACTAAATGTACCTTCAACACTAATTTGAGCATCATGACTGTATATAATATTTAAAAAGAATTATTGCATTCAAAACACGATCTTCCTTCATGTAAAATTTTCTACTTAGCCATTTATAGAATTTGTGTAGTTCAGCTAATAAATTAAATATTTCAGCCAAACATACCTACTATTCTCACTTATTTTGCGGTCGAGCAATATGTCATTCATTATAACACTATATATATATATATATATATATATATATATATATATATATATATATATATATATATATATATATATATGTGTGTGTGTGATAAACCATTTAGATTGCCAATTAATATCTAATAAAACTAATAGAGATTGAGAAGTTATGCATATTTTTGTTGTATTTCTAAGAATTCCGCCATAATTGAATTCTTGCAGAAAGTGTCATGGAATCATGATTATAATTGACAGAAGGTTCGTTTTTATTGATTGTTTTAAACCCATCATTTTTCTGTATTTTTTCTGAACAGAGAACGGATAACGCAGAGTTCAATCCAGAGCAAGATATAGAACTTAAACAATAACAGGACTAAAACTATTAATTAAAACATTAATCACACCTGCGTTTGTTCGCGTATTTCTGAATGTAATATTCCATTTATCTCTGCATGGACTATATCTGCTTGTACCGTTACATCTTCCTTGACTACATAGTGGTTCGATAACTAAACCTTTAAAGACGCCCAAGTACTCATTCTGAAAGAGTTCTACCACAGACGATACGGTACGATGTGAAGAAGTAAAAGACTTTCGCTTGTTTCAAGTTAATTAGTCATTATCTTTCTAACATATCTTGACGTAGAAACTAGTAACCTTGCACATACTGACATTGTGTAAAAGGTGCTTCCCACGTACCGTTTCCTATACCTAAAGAGCCTACCTCTTCCTTTAAGCAATTAAAACTTTGAAGGATAAATGACTAATTAGTTTAGATGAACAAGCTTACTTTGTCTACACCATATATATATATATATATATATATATATATATATATATATATATATATATATATATATATATATATATATATATATATATATATATATCTTTGTGTGTGTGTGTGTGTGTGTGTGTGTGTTTGTGTGTGTGTATTAAGTATGAAATTATTATTGCTGTTTCCTGCAATTGGTTAGCGTTTATTTTAAGATACCAAACCTGTCAACAGCAGTTATGGTTATTTTCTGTAAATATGTAGGCGCGGCGTTTGATTAAGAAGGACATGATACGACAATTTAAAAACAAATAAATTAATCTAATTTGGGGAAGTTTGGTGCAGCCATGAGTAAAATGGTGCCCTCATGATAGAAAAATTGCAGTAAAGAAAAATCTTATATCAAAAAGAAAGACCGCTGGTAATGACTTGTAAGTTAGTGACAAGTAACGTTGTTTAAAACTGAAGAGATATATTCAAATGTAAAAACACCCACAAAAGTTCGAAACATATGCCGTGCTACGGGTCCAACAAAACAAACAAATTACGTTGACAAAGTTGAAAAAGTATATTGCACATTTTCAAAATAAACAATTTGTAAGAAAGGAACATAAATACAAATGATAATTGCGAGATATCTGTAAGAATGGAATTTAAACAATGTACCATATAAACAAGATATGCAAAAACCCTGTCCTTGCAGACACGATCAAAGAATTGCCAAATATATTATAAAGACGTTAGTTAAAACATAACCACAGTGATATCAACGTATTATAAAGTCATGACGGGAAATAATCTAATTTATTCAAACACGTTAGGCCAAGAAACAGGCAAAAAGACTTCAGAATTTGAAAAGAAAATATTAAGCCTCCTTAAGATAAAAAACAACAGAAAACCGTTTTAAGTGAAGACATGCATACTGTAAACAAAACTAGCGATAATAAAGGAAGTTCATCTAAATATAGTAAAAAATATTCATGTCCAGGGGAACGTTAGTAGTCTTAAGGTTGAACGAACGTTGTTGGAACATCGAATAACAACGATAAAAATGGAAACCACATCTGTTCCACGTCGTCTTCAGAGCATAGTGTTATGGATGCAATTAAGACGAAGTGGAAAAGAAAAGAATCTGCATATAATGACATATAGTAAAGGGGGCGGGGAACATAAGAAAACAACTTAGTAAAAACATTGTATCATTTCGACATTCCATTTTACATTGGAACAGCAACGATGCAGCATGTGATGATATAGCTGAAGTAGAAAGACACATGTATGTAGAAGCAACGATCAAAACAAAAACGAAGCAAACACTTATCAAAGATAAGGAAATATGGAAGAGTATACGCTTCATGGCAGATGAACCGAATGACAATTTGCTCTATAATGATCTAATCAGAGGCAAACGTTAAAATTTCGACACAAAATATAAATGTAATTTTAGAAAGTCAACAGAATTCACTTTATTCAAATATCAAACTTCAGAAAATGTTAAGGGTCTTTAAACCTCACATATCATAAACATGTTTGTTTTCTTTGTAGAAGGGATGTCGGTTGAAAAGTCAAGAGCAAGTCATTTTATAATGCTATGTGTGTGTATATATATATATATATATATATATATATATATATATATATATATATATATATATATATATATATATATATATATATTCGCTTTGCAATTTGTAAGATATTAATACCTAGTTGTTTTTTTTGACACCGGTCATTTTATTATGCTATGTATGTATGTATGTATGCATGTATGTATGTATGTATGTATGTATGTATGTATGTATGTATGTATGTATGTATGTATGTATGTATGTATGTATGTATGTATGTATGTATGTATGTATGTATGTATGTATGTATGTATGTATGTATGTATGCATGCATGCATATATATATATATATATATATATATATATATATATATATATATATATATATATATATATATATATATATATATATATATATATATATATATATACTCTTTGCACATGGTTGCGTCTGTGGCATGTGTAATTTTATTCATGACTGTAAATTGTAATGATCATCAATTTGTAACTAGTTCTTTTTTTGACACCGGTGTACAATTCTATTTAGAGATATTAAAAATGTGGATTGTTTATGTCCTAAAAGTAGTTCTTGGCGAAGTGTGATATTTGCAATAATATACAGTGCTACTGTTTGTACTAGAAACCTTGACTAACGTTTGATGGAGTGGTGATATATGTTTCTAAAATTTAGACTGAGACATTGTAGTGGCTAGTGGCATTTACAAGACTACAAGAGAGAACATGTGAAAGTTGGCTCAAAGGGATCTACTTTTAATGTGATTATATCAGTGTGTAGGACTCAAGATAAGAATATCTTAATTGTTTGTCAGTTGTGAGTTTGGTCGAACAGTTGATATACAAAAGACACCAGTATCTAATACAAAACCAGCAGCATTTTAGACTTCTAAAAAGGCAAAGCCCTAAGCATTCTTTAAAGGTTTATTTGAAACTGAGGAAAGACATTGGTGCAAATTTTAATGGTTGGATCAATTCCACATTATAAAACAGCTTTGTCAATGTATGCTGTTCAAGTTTGTAATTTTGTTTATATCCTATCTTTGAAATACCATTATATGCTTTATGCTTTTTTTGCAAATGTTTAATCAATTTTAATTTTATATTTTAACATCTAGAATATTTAGCTTTTATTCAGTCTTAAATATCTTAAAATACATTGCATTTGCTCTCTTAGTTTGTGCCAATTGATCAACCAATAATAAAACAATTTCTAGTCAAATACAAAAAGAAGTTTTAATACCATCCGTCGCTCAGATTGTACGTAGAAATAAGTTTTGTTTGCTGTAATATAGGACTCAACCATTGGCACATTTAAAGTATTACAATTTAAAGTTTACATTTTTTATAATACCATAATGCCGACATCATGTGGTAGAAGCAAAGATGTTTATGCTCATTGTTCACCATATGTTAAGTCCGCATTTGTTCTTGTTTTACAAAATGATTTCACGCATCAACGATCATGATATCAAAGTTACAATATTTAAAGGCCACTCTTTTAATCCATACAATACGAGACAATAGGTTTGGTGACACTGAGGAGATGAATGCAGACGAAACTGCCCCATATTCTCAGGGTAAATCTAAACCTATCACCAAACAATTTTACACGATTGTTCCTCCAGGAAAATAACCACATGGGTTGTCTCCTCGAAAGGTCTAGCCTAAGTCATAATCTATACTTTAGTCTTCAATTGAAGAACAACCAATTACAATGATATTATTCTGCTTCTACATGAACAAGATCCTCCAGAACTATGAATGAAGAAAGCATTCTTGAAAGATACGGACAACCTCGCTTTTTAAGAACCGACTTTGAAAATGGTGACAAGACCTCAGGTAGATGTCATTTGGTCATATGATTAAACCACACAAACATGTTCCCTTGCATCATAAAGAAATAAAAAAGTCTTAAGAAAAGTGATTATGGGTGCAAATTATAGCCAATCTAGTAGCTTAACATATTGACTAAATTATTAAAATCCATTTAGCTAAGAATCTAAGCGAATATAAAAAAAGCATTAATATCGAATAATATTTTTCAGGTACTCCATTGCTTAATGAAGGTGGAAAATGGGGTTTAATTAATTATCATTAAGGAATGTGCCTGAACTTGCTGTAGCAAAGGATAAAATTGTATGTAATTGCATGTACAAAAATGAACTTTCACACTGTATATTGGCTTTTGTTACTGATGTGTTTATGTGATGAAGGACATTTCAATGCGGTCAAGACGAAATTTAAAAAAATTTGTTCATTTCTTACCCTTCCCGGAAAACTTGTTACATTCGATCCAAATCATTTGCAAGGTGCAAAGGATGAATATCTTCTCAAAATAGGAGCAAATTTATCAGGCGCTGTAGATATGAAAGAGCAACTAAAGATCGCAGACGAACATTGCAAACAATGGAAAATCGACGATGATCTTCTATGTGCTTTTAGAGATATTGTTACTATTTCTAACCTTATTTTAGATGATGCCGTAAGAATACAAGAAATGCTTAGCTTCAATTCTACTCGTTTCCGGTACTACTATAATCTTTATATTGGATCATGGTTCATGCATCCTCAAATTGCTAGACTTAGGTGTGGTGATCCGTTAGTGCCCATTGTTATTCATCTGAAGAAACTTTCAACTCTGACGTCATTCGATGAATTATTTTATATGAAGTCATTGCATGACAATATCAACGCGAAAGGGTTTCGACAAGAAATTGATAGACTTTGCCCGGTTTCATCTACAGATAAAACCTGCAGGATGAGGATATGGACAAAGGTAGCAGATAAAATCGAAAAATTATTGACTTATGCAGGACGCGATGAATGGGACAACCAAGTCTCCAAAATGCTGAGAAATGCAACAAAATTATATTTGCATGCAGCAGGGTTGTATATTGCCCCACAACTAGCGGAAAATGCCGCCCAATTTACTCTAAATAGTGAGGTCAGTAACTGGATTAAAGAGATCGCCATCTACATATTTGATTCCATTCAAAATGATGATATTGAATCTCTTCGTCGAGTGTTAGAGTTACTACCTTACGAAATTGATCTGCTATGTAATGAGACTGCTGAATTCCTATCATCGATGAGAACTTCGTGCACGTTTATCAGTATATTAAATTCATTATCATGGTATCTTGCTGGAACAAACACCAGTGGTAATATCAAGGAAATAAGCTCAAGTATAGATTATGAGAAATTTCTACAACAAAGACGATTTGAGCAGATTTTGAATATTGGTGAAACAACACAGAATATCTTGCTGAGCGTGGCTCAACATTTGAAATTAGCGGTGAAAACTAACTTCGAAGAACTCAAGAACTATTTCAAAACATTAGCTGATTTAGACCTGAAAAGGACTCAAATTGATATAGACGATATTACTAGCGATTTGGATAAGTACAAAAGGTCATCAAAAGAAACATCCCAAAAACTTGATAGTCTTATGAACGAAATATTGAAAGCAGCATTGGTGGCAACAATTGGGGACCAAATAGAAGCTGTTCTAGCAACAAGCATTGCAATAGCACAATCATTTAATCCAATGAAATTAATCTTTTCCGGTGGAACTGCTACTGACATCCTTGAAGCAAGTCAGGGATTATCTCAGGCCATGGTCGGTGTTGCGCGAGCAGCCAAACTAAAAGACGCTTTCGACAACCTGATAAGAGAGGTCACAAGGTTTGATGACAAACTCAGCAAAAACGAAATATATTTAAACTCTGTATCCGGTTTGGTAAAGAATATGAAGGTTACATCAGTATCATCATTATCATCATCATCTGAACTTAAAGCTCACATGAATACGTTCCTTGAGAATTACGAAAATTATGAGCCAGCAGTTACAAAAAGTGACTTGCGATCAATTACTGCATACTGGGAGAACCTTATTGATGAAGCATGTGAAATTCTAGACTCAACCTATGGGATAGTTTCCGGTATAACCAAAACAGTATTGGCTGCACATAGATCCTGTCCGAATGCAAAAGTAGAGGTTCAAAAGCTGATCACCATTTATGAAGAGATATACGATTTCCAGTTTGAACTGATGGTCAGTCTTTCCGATTGTGTAAGGGCCTTTGCATCGTTCCAGGCGGCTAATGCTATAAATTCAGACTTCGACGCAGTTAAGTTGAAATATGCTAACAATCAGGACATATTAGGCAAGATGGAGTTGCAATCACTTTTCTCGATGATCTCTTACAAAATATCTATATTGTCTGCCATTAAATCTTATTGCGACATATTAACATATACAGAGGGGCATGTACCAAATGAATGCATTGGGTCTAAAACATCAATAACGTCCCTTCTAAGTAGAACTAAACTGACATGCTCAACTTCGTTAGCATTTCAAAACATCCCTACGAAGCCTTCAAAGCCTGGAGATAAAGCATATATCAACCTGGAGGATCTTTATTCCGGGAATACTGTGATATTTAAGATTCCAGACAGTCGTTGGTTAATAGAGCACAAGTGGATTGCACCATATCAGCAAGATGATAAAATATTTGTTCAACGATTTGAGATTTATCCTCCAGTTGTAAGCAGGACCACGAAAGAGGTATTGTTCAGTTATGATGTTAGACAGGAAATCCAGTGGGAAAGTTGAATCCTTGCATTGTAATAATATTAACAACAATACTAAAGATACTACTACAACAAAAACAAATAATAATAATAATAATAATAATAATAATAACATTTTTTTATTATCATGGTTATCATTGTTAGTATTATTATTATTAGTAGTAGTAGTAGTAGTAGTAGTAGTAGAAGTAGTAGTAGTAGTAGTAATATTTGTAGTATAGATAAGTCGCTATTAGCACAAGTACTAGTTTGCTTTAGACCGCCATTTAATTAGTGGACACTCGTAATACTGTTAATTAGGATAGAGTTTTTACCTCAGGAGAAATGTGTTGCTGAATGTCATAAGGCCTGTACATACCACTGTCATCGCATATCTGTCTGACATGAATCGAGTATCGGGATCTGCCACCGTCGATATTTACAGAACTTTGTCAGGGGCATCTCGTTGGTAGTTAGTTCTTCACAGAGCGTTCCCGGAATGTTGTCCACTATATTTAAAGGCCAACATGTATTGCCTATCCTGTATTTCCACCATGTATTGCCTATCTTGTATTGCCATCATGCATTGCTTATCCTGTATTGCTACCATGTATTGCCTATCCTGTATTGCCATCATGTATTGCCTATCCTGTATTGCCACTATGCATTGCCTATCCTGTATTTCCACCATGTATTGCCTATCTTGTATTGCCATCATGCATTGCTTATCCTGTATTGCTACCATGTATTGCCTATCCTGTATTGCCATCATGTATTGCCTATCCTGTATTGCCACTATGCATTGCCTATCCTGTATTGATACCATGTATTGCCTATCCTGTATTGCCACCATGTATTACCTATCCTGTAAGGCCACCATGTATTGCCTTTCCTGTATTGCCTATCCTGTATTGCCATCATGTATTGCCTATCCTGCTGTGCAATATGCTGTTAAACCCATAGCAACAACAAATTAACTTAACTTGTCTATTGATCCATCCATACTAAAAATAGAACATCACACGAAATGTACGTTTCAGTGTTAACGTAATATTAACGGAGAGACGTAATATTTCCTCTACAATTATAGAAACAATTTATTTGTGTTTATTGTGTTCACCTCCTAGGGTATAGAATAATATTTGATTAAAATTATATAAGTAATTTAAGACCAATTCAGATAAACTGATTAAGGTACACAATGCGACGTTTAGGAAACAAATCTGAGAAATATGGATGTACATATAAATAAAGTCTCAGACTAGTTATTTTAACAGGCAATGAATTATGATACATCTATACTTAACACGGTTAAGTGTTATTGTTTGTTAGAAGAGAAATCAAGCTCAGACTGCAAGGACTACTACGAAAACTATCATTGTATACATCGTGAACCTGAAGTCATCTTTTTCCCTGAAAAACATGTAACATATAAATTATACGGTTAAAGGTAATATGTTTCTTTTATTCAAAAGTATTTCAAGTAAAAACGTGACAATATCCTTTCAAATCTCTTCATATAGAGATTTAATTTCGTACAAGAGTTCAATAAACCTTTGAAATACTTATGTACAAACATGCTATCATGGTTAGATGCTAAAATGCAAATGAATTTAAATCATTTGGTTACATTTGTATGTGCGGTATTCGGGTACAGTTATATAAACAATGCCTCTGATGAGTTAGAAATGTGAATATAGAAATATGTAATTGGGGAATTGCATAATAATGTAAATGGTTATATTTCATTCAAATTTGGCAGTTTTATTTAGTCAATTCTAATTCAATGTAAAAAAATTGCGAAAAAATTTGAAATTATGGCATGTTGCCAAAACATTTAATGTCCATACTTCTTAGGTGAAGTCTCTATTATAGGTCATTAGCTGAACTACTACTACTACTACTAATGCTGCTGCTGCTACTAGTAGAATGACATATATCTCTGACGGAAACAATGGACACATTCGATTTAACAAAATATAATGATTTTGAATTGCGGAAGTAATGTTAGGTGAAACCGTTCTTTTCTCATGTCTACATGCGGATATGGACAATGGACTAGTTGTATCAGTCTCACTGGTCCTGTAACAATGGCATACTAGTAATATACAACATCTTGAGAATTGCGTTTAAAAAATAGAACTAAAAACTAAAATCTGGAACAGATCAGAAAAATATTAGAATGGTATCGTTTTTCTTGGTGTGGTAAATGAAGATGCTTTTAACCATCTCTCCGATTCAGTACTAAGTGTATCTTCTCAATATCACCTGATTTCAATTAGTTTCATTAAATTTCAACATACGGTTCTCTAAGGAAATAAAATTGTTCTGAAGCCGTCAAACAATAACAAATATAAGCAAATATAAAGACGGCGACACCATTAAACAAATAATATTTTTTGAAGTAATTGGAATTATCCGATAGAAGTCCTTTGGATATCAGCATTCTATCCATTTTTATGAACAAGGTTCACGTTGAAGTGCAAGCAACTGTTAGAAATCAGCTCACACCGCCTCACGGTACGGAATATGTTATATCTCCCAGAATAAAACTCGGATTTACATACAGAGATGGTACAGGAGGTCAGTCGTGCCGACAGACGGAAATTCCTAATCCTTATAATGATAACTGCCGAGATATGCCGAATATATGTCCAGTGACAACAGGTATTTTAAATACTTTCGTTATCTGCTTCATTGACAAATCGTCACCAATATTTTCTTTTAAAACTGAATTTGACGGCCTAAAACCTTTCCGTTCTAAGTGTTTGTAAACAACATATTGTGCTATTTAAGAAATACCATTTAGGACCAAGAAAAGGCATGCTTGCAATTAATAATTTAAGCGACATTTCCAATGCTATTGCAAAACAATCTTGTAAATTATGCACACTAGTAACGTTGCATCATTAGTCCTGAAATGTAAATTAATCTGACTGAATACATACTTCATTGCTAACTATTTAAATGTCATGATCCATTGCATTGAACAGTGAACTGTTTCAAATATATCTTTTAACATCATCTATTGCATCCCTTTAGCCGGAGAAAACTAAACCTTTACCTACACGTACAACATAAACAATAAGCAGAAGATTTCCATATTAAATAGAATATCATTCATATTCTAACAAAATAAGTTTTTCGGCTAATTTAAAAAGATCATTCATATTCAAACAAAATAAGTTGTTTGGCTAATTTAAAAAGACAACTGATTATATTGTAAACTGTTTTGGACAATGCTTCTGCCTATTCTTAAATTGCTTTGAATATACCTGATGTATTACATATTTAGATAAAGAATATGACGCATGCGTATAAGTGGCATGCGGTCGGCAATAAGCATAATGCACATGTGCATATTTGTTTCTTTTGGTGTTGTAAGTACCATTTAATTATTTCTCTTTTTCTACAGCTATTCCTACATGTAGTTCTCCAGGTAATATCTGCCCATCTATCTATGCTCAATGGCATATTAAATTGCATGGGTTCGAAAATGCACCTTTGACAGTGGCGTCCACAGATATATCTCTAAAAGTAGCAATGCAACTATGTAGACTTTCTTCCTCGATAGAGACGAAGAAATACAGCAGTAGATTTTCAGAGTATGTCATACTATTTTTCCTTACAAAGTTTTAAATCTTGCTTTGATTTTTAAACTGGATAAATCATACACAAAAACTCTGGAAGAATCCAGTAGTAGTCGCGATCATTATGGCAAGAAATAAAATGGTACTATGATGAATTTTTTCCCTGGCATAATATTAATCAAATCCACTGGCAGTTAAGTTCTAGCAAATCTACATAAAACAAAATGTGTTATGATTTGTTTTACAGTACACGTTGTCGTATTACGTTCCAAACCGCATGAACAATTTCGTTTGCGTAATTCTTTATTGTCAATGAAACTTTGTTACAACATATGCTCGAACATGTTTTCTTTATTACAAAACATTCCGTGATTGTGGAGTATTGTGTCTATTAACACATGGCAATCTGGCAAGTCAAAAATACATTCTAACAATTATATCTCTAATTGCTGTGAAATACTGTTTTTAGTATAGAAAATTATGCATGCTAACTTAAGAATTAGATTCAGTTAAAACGTAAAACATCTGACCATTTTTAAACTTACATTACATATGCTTGACTTAATTCCTAACAGTTTTAGATCGATGCTAAAATTAGGAAAACTAAACTATTTTGTACAGGCTTCCATACACAGTGGAACAACATAAGAATCAGAAAGAATACAGTTCTACGGTTCTAAGAAGAAATGTTATCTGCTGCGTGTCAAACCATTATTATGATGAACTCATTTCCAAATGTAAAGCTTGTCCGGTGGGCACTGTTGACAAATACAATGGACTTTTTTGTGGTAAGCATTGATTTTAATATCAATTCAAATAGAACTTAGGGTTCTAGTTTAATCCGCTGATGTATCATTTGTTCATTAGGAATTAAAACAACACGAGAAAAATGATTGATATATAATGCTAACAAAATAAAAAGATTAAAATTCTTAAATATTAAGAACTGCATACAACTTTAGGAAGATTAACCCAATCCTAATAAAGTTAAAAATAATTAATCCTTAAAGGCATACGAATCTAAGAAGAACATCAAAATTGCCAATTATAAAAGTAATAATTGTGTTCTTTGATGTCAGGAGTTTTATTACTTCTCATATAGCGATGGTTAACAAATATTTTTTTTGCCAAGGCTATTACAAGTAATCATCTGCTTTTGGGTGTAATTTGTGCAATCGTTATATCCTGCATATCATTGTCATGCAATGTATTCTATGTTAAACTGTCAAGAGCTATTCACACTTTGCCCCTGTGATGGTTAATTTCTTAATGTATGTGTGGTAATGTGTGGTAATTACTATAAAGTGCTTGTTTAGATGCTAATTGCATACGGAGTACAGAATTTTACAAGACCGGACACATCCCTGAAAAAATTAAGATATGTCAAAGAATAATCATCCAGGTTTTCAAAATTTGCAACAAACGAAAATCGTCCCTTGAACGGACAGCACATAGATTATTAATAATTAATTGTTTTGTGTTTAACACTGCTGCTGAGGAAGTCTGTTTCAAAGATTAGCTGTAGTAAGCGAAATGCGTTTTTGTTGTGTGAGACACTTATCATATAGACTAATTATAGATTACTCCTGCTACTTTTACTCAGAACTGTAATATGAAACAGACTGTATCGCGATTGTCATATTATTGTGACTGTTTAGCTGCATCATACATTATTTACATCAGCAGACTCCTTATGGCTTATTTATTGTATTCAGTTGTGAGATAATGGTCATATAGGAGAATATCAGCTGATGCTACGCTTACTCTGAATCGTTTGCATATATGAGCTGATGGCAATGCCAATGTGGTTTTGCAAAATTTCTTCTTTCAATAAAAATCGTTCAAAGTCAGGATAGTGGATATCTTATTCTAAGATGTTATACCGATCGAATAGAACCGACATTGTATAAACAGATTGAGAAAAAACTGAATACAAATGTAGACGTAGTTCTTTTATATTCATTGTACTCATAATGTGAAACAATACATTATTCCTGTGTTGAAGTTAACAAAACTGCATAGAATTATATATATATATATATATATATATATATATATATATATATATATATATATATATATATATATATATATATATATATATATATTATTCAATTGTTTCTGAGTTGCCTTTTCCTTCTCAGGTCTGTAAACGGACTAGTAATAGCGATATAGTGCGAAAGCATTCCTATAACAAAGAGTAAGCTATAAAGTATCTAGAAATATATTTGATGGCTTCATTATTTGTCAAGTTATTTTTTCACTGCCCTGATCAACTTGCTGGTTCGCCCAATCATTCCAAATTATAATATGCGTTACTACACTAGGTGTTCTTCGCTTTGGAGATTATGGAACAAGCTATATGATATCGTGATATGCTTGCGACACATATGAGTATTCACAAGAATATTGTCAACGAAAGAATCTACAATTTCAGTGCATTTTACCAACTTGTACATATAACGATAGCTCAACGAAAGAACCCTAACCTAACCGAAAACAATACTTGAAAATATTTTATATCACAGAAGCTACGACTGACGTTAAAATGCAGGCCTGATAAGGGACAGGTATTTTATATATCCTTTGGTCATATCTAATTTCAAAACATATTGATACTTCTACAATTTTGTCGAGAAACAACATATGTGAGATGCAAAAACGGTTTATTCCCTTTTCGAACTCGCATTACTAGGTAAGAATATGAGGAGTATAAGGGTTCAATAAAATCCAGGTCATAGCTTTTACGTAATTTATTGTTGACAGTTGGGCGTGTATTGAAAATAATTGAACATCTATTAATCATGATCGACTCTGATGTGCTTAACATTTATTTAATGCTTTGCTAACTACGTGCGGCCCACTCTATCCGTTAGTTCTAGACCTAATCTCTTTAAGTTTTCTCAACCCGATTGGTACTCTAGGAGACTTTCTGAACTTATGGTCCTCTTATAGTTCGCCACCCAATTCACCTTCAATGATCAAATTACATTATGCTTTCAATGGCCGTATCACCATCAGTTACCCATTTCCTATTCACATATACTTTTAAATACAATCTGAATCTATACATTTTGTCTATTTTGTAGATCATTTGCTTGTGACTTGTTTCACTTTATATAGCCTTTTCTAATGAATGAATAACGTGTAAAAGAAAGAGCATTCGATCTCCTAATATTACTTTTCTATTCCGAGGTCTGCAGGTCCAATAGTATGTATTCATAACTTCAACGGAACGTCGTATGCCGTCTGACACGCATTCTATAAAACGTAGTTGATGTGGTCAATATATAATCGTTTTAACGTCCTCGTCAGCGGCATCAGCTGAAGCATAATTAGCATATTATCATGAATTGTCTTGCAGTAAAACAATCCAACGCGAGAATCTGATACTTATGGAAATCTTGATCCCTTGACATTTCATTTGCTAAGTCGGACATAATCTTTGTCTATATAGCCCTTCTGTGGTTCAAGCCAGAAATGTTGTAAAGTTTTCTAGTCTCAAGAGAATTAAAACAAAACATTCCTAACGGGACTACATATTATCACGATGTCCAAAAACCCTCCGTTGAGTAAGACCTTTTGTTTGGACCGTTGGCTGTACCAGTAAATGTCAGTACCACTAAGCGACTGACTGAAACGCCACCAACATTTTTACATATTCGCTTTATTCTTTACGAGATTTGACGTGGACAATCTCCCCGCGCATTGTGTTTTTTGAAACAATGTCACTAAGTATTACTAACAAAGGTTTAAGTCTTAAATCTTACTCCTTTCTCAGCAATACCATTTTCCCTGTCTGTTGCCTCTGGTCTTCATGTTATTGAACTTACTCATTTTTTGTGAAATTCTTCTGAATAAATTGCTTGTTTGATCAAATCAGGTACAAATGCCCACAACTGTTTAGCAACTGGTCTTTGAGGATGCAGCCTATAAGAACCCGATTTGTTCTTTAGAGCTTAGCATATTTATTCCTTAGTTGTAAAGTTGTAAATAATTCACAGTCCTATTAACACGTTGGGATCTTTTATTCTTATATATATATATATATATATATATATATATATATATATATATATATATAAGATGTATCTTGTTCAAGTAACAGTCTTATTTCCTATCATCATTAATTGAATATTAACTTTGCTTCTCTCACCACGTCATATTATTTTATTCTGTTTATTTTGTTCTAATTCTGTATTTTGTTCTCATGATCTTTTTCAAATTCGACCTTCAATTTCGAAAATCCTCTTCTGTATTCCTGTGCTTGCACCTCTCTAAGCTTACTTTTTATATCATCATCTCTTTTAATATCTAATCCCTCTCCCCAGCCTATTCCAAGTACGCAAATATTCTAAGTTACTCTCCCTCACAACCAAAGTTTCGCATCTACACATGCTATTTTAGTGACGATATTATGTATAACGGCGATACAATTGCCAATATCAAGTGCATTACAATCTAAAGTGTACCATTATGGAAAAAATATGCAAACTAACCGTATATTTCGTCTGAAAATTCATTAAACTTAAACCGATAATAAAGGGTGGGGAATGTAAAGTAAGCCACATACTACCCTAAAAGTCAAGGTCAAAACTCCAGGTAGTTATGTACTTCAAATGTTTTTATTTGCGAAAGTATATTCCATACTTAATATAACGCCTTGATTTTAATTCCACTTTGATTTTATTGTTGGACCATGACATTTAATAACAAATGTGAATAGCGCGATTTTAATGGGTTTTAATAAAGGGTACCGAAAAGGGAATTTGTAACAAAACTCAGCTATACATTATATAAGTTTAAAACATAAAACGTTTCATGGCCTGTATGTTGTGTATGCCGGTGGTGCAACAAAAGTACATTCGTGGTAAAATTTGATGAAATATTAAAAATACCACATATATGAATTGAATAATTTGACAGATTCTGATATATAGCAATAAATGAATCCAGTGTAAATTAACACAAATTACTGTTGAGTATAAATACGTAAAGTTAAAGTACTATTTGATTCAAGATTAAAATCAGGAAGTAGCCTACGTGAGGTGGAATGTTAAACTCTGTATTAAACAGACAATAGTACCCGAGAAAAGGTTATTAATGTACATGTTTATGGAGTTTTTCTTATTACGGTTAAAGATCAAATGCTTTTCATATGAGAGACGTCACGTCTTGTTACTAGAAAATGTCAAAGACGATTTTTCACTGGACCAAAGCTTGATATTATAAAAACATGGGTTCTTTCACGAAATTCAAATATCTCCATTTTTCGATTCTTTTTATAAATGTTCCAATTTTGTAAATTATGCTCTGAGCATTTTGATAGGCTTTCCAAAAATTATTTTAATCTGGCAAAACATTAAATTACAGTGCACGACAACAGAATCTCAATGTTCCATGCCCAATTGGGGTCTTTTTTAATTTCTATGCTGTCTTCACAACACAATAAACAGTTAATAGTGTACACGTTTAATCATATCTCTTTTTGGACGATGCAATGCTTTTTGACACTAAGAATAACTTGCCCGGATTCTAATTTGTTTTTTGCAGCTAATACAATTCGTTTTGTGCCAGGTCCGCCCAGCAATATAAAATTTTCCTTCGATCATGCGGAAAAGGTATGCATAGAGGCCAGAACCACCATTGCGTCAAGAAAAACTTTTGCGAAAGCAGTGGCTCGTGGTTACAAAGATTGCCGATGTGGCTGGTTGTCTGACAGACGCAAGACATCACCGACACCGAAAGAAACCTGTAAAGAAAATGGCGGCCTCAGTACAGTCACTTGCACAAGCAGCAACACTTGGGGGGTTTATTGTTACAATTAATTCTAGAAAGATAGGTATTCTTCAGATGCCAAATTGTCGAATATCTCGCTACGTTTTCAAAACGACATAGATTAGATTGTTGGAATATTAGATAGAAAATTGCTTATAATATACAATGTATAGCTTCGCAAGCAATTGTTAAATGTCTGACTTCCATTTTTTTCTTTAAAATTACAAAATAATCTACTTTTGTTTGCATGTATATAAGTATGCATGTATGAATGTTTATAAATGCCAATGTCTTATACGTATTTTCAATATTTCGCTTCAATCTCCAAAACACAATAAAGAACCTCATAAACTGAAAATGATGCATAATGCTTGGAAAACCTATAACATTGTTTGAAATATTGGAGATATTAAATTATAAATATTCAGATGTTTTCTTTTAATTTCCTTTTTGGATTACAATTAATAAGACAAAAATGATGTATAATGTATAAAAACGAAAATATACAATTTACTTATGCATATTACGTAATTTCTTTTTGTGTTTTTAAATATATGCAATAAGTCATAGTTTTAGTAAGTTTCTAGATGTACATGTATTCCTTTGTAAGTTTAAATCTGTCCTACTATCTTCAGGAGAGCAGACACTGTTGTTTCTGACCTTTACGTAATGTCTCTGCCTCAATAAATATATTCTCGTCTCTTCTGTAAATACTGTTATGTTTACTGGCCCTCTGAAAAATATCTTTATATTGCTTTCCAGGATGTTTGCATTCACATCCAAGTACTTCCCTATCAATCATCTGAATGGTGTGCCTGTTAATGACAATGTATTGCTATGAAAGTTAATGATGTTATGCTTGTCACATGAAAATGTGCATATAAATGAATCTAAAATGGCCATAGACAAGTAGAGCTTATCAGATAGCCTGTTGCCAGTTAGTATTTGACCGTCCATCCACTAACAAAGCTTTTTAGTAAAAAAAAACTGTTAGGAGGATTCCATTGCAACTGCAAATATACATTTACCCCATGATCTAATTTGTCCTAACTTAAACTATTGCTGCACAGTCATCATGACCACCACAGCAGCTATGTTGAAAACCGTGTTATTACAATCCTTTTCAACAGCAAGTTACATTGACAAAGGGTGTTCAAACCAATACATGTTGTAATTTATATATATATATATATATATATATATATATATATATATATATATATATATATATATATATATATATATATATATATATATATATATTCCCGACTGAAAATCAAAAATCATGTGGTCTGATCATCAAATATTGTCACCATAACGGCCTTCTTTAAATCTTATAGTTGTTGTTCGTACAACATGGATGGTCATGATGCCATGGCTTTTTATGGAATGACATCGTATTCTCTATGCTTGGTATAAATTAAAACAGTGGTCCAATATAGTCCCTATAGTAGCTATCGTGGAAATCTTGTTATTGACATTCCGACGGCTTGGAAAGTCAGATTGCATTGAATGGAGGATTTATTATTGAGTCAGAGTGCATTGAATGGAGGACTTATTATGGAGTCAAAGTGCATTGAATGGAGGACTTATTATGGAGTCAGAGTGCATTGAATGGAGGACTTATTATGGAGTCAGAGTGCATTGAATGGAGGACTTATTATGGAGCCGCGGTTATAACTATTATGGCTCTCATCTTTTCTCTACCCGTTTTTGATTGACTTGGAGTTTTCTCCAGAGGTTCGATCATGCTATGTTGTAAATGAAAATCTTACCAATCTGACTACAATATAGTTGTTTAAAAATTCTCCTGAATATATTGAAAATCTCTAAATGATGTCTTTACCAGAGGTCTTCTAATGGAACGGCATATCTTTTTGTCCTAAATCAAAGTATTATTGATTTAACTGCATAAATGTCTGTCAAAATGGCTACGCTGAATATTTTGTCAATGAAAAAAAAAAACATGTTTCAAAGCTCAGCTGCTAACAAAATCATGTCATTTAGAATTGTTGGACTTTTATTCAGAGACGACAGAGTGGTCGAAGGAAATCGCCTTTAAGGATCATTCACATTCCACATATGTTCGTCAGGGTTCGAAACTTAGGTCGATAATGGTGGGAATAGTAGTAGCTTACCGATATCTGATGGTTTTGTCAAGGGTTTTTCTCCACGATATATATATTTGTCGCCATGTAATGCCTATTATATTTTTAAAACAACGTAAAACTCCCTAAATCACAACCTTTTCTGAAAATAGTGCTTCAGTTCCGTAATTTGGTTGATCCGATTCATGAGTTTATCTATTTAAGGCCATAGCGTGAAGATGTCCACAAGGTCAAATGAATTATCTCCCGTAATTGTTATTTGAAAAGAGATATGATAACTTATATTGCATATATGGGAGTCTTGTAAACTTTGATAGTCTTGTAGTTTTTCATTGGAAAATCTACAAATCTACATACATATTATGGACTCTTTGAAAATTATTTTGCTCATCTAATTTGATTTTGCAAGAGCCATTACCCTATGTTAGATTCATATTTAGCAATGTATAAACAAATTTGCGAATGCATGTGCTCTATAGTTTTAGTGGATTGATGAAACAATAGCTGACCAACATGCATAAATTATGAGTAGGAGCATAATATCTATATTTTGCCTGAATCCTTGTGCATGATTTTGTCTAATTTGTTTAATTTTGTATTCACGAACGTGACTTGAAGTCATTATCTCTAGCTGTATTTTACGTAAGTGAATCGGGTTTGATTGATTGATAATTGATTGATTAATATTTTTAGGGCGCACCAGCACTATGAGGCTATTTAGCGCCAGCGACCAGCGAATGGAGACCAAACGGTTAAAGGTAATGCGATAAAAATTGTAATGATGGTAAATAATTAAAAGTTTCCCGATCAACGGGGAGTGCAAATGTATGATAACGAAAACATGATTGGCAATTAAAATCTATCGATTGCATAAATATAACATAAAACTTAACAAGGTGATACAATTAAAGTTATAACTTATGATAAATGATTGCTTCCTTAAGGACGACTATGATGTTGGTAAAGTTAACTGTATCAAAGAGCTCCGTCATGTCTTGCACAATGTAGTAATGATTACGCGTAGGTTGAAGATCGAAACATTCCAGCATAAAGTGCTTAACGGTAAATGGTTCCTTACAAGCTATGCACTCTGGTGGGTCTTCTTCTTTTAATATATAGGAGTGTGTTAAATATAAATCGGGTTTATTTAAGGATGTAAAGCTACTAAAATTCCGTCGAATCTTTAACTTTTGATTATAGGTAATAATAATAAAGTTACAGATATACTTATTGAACTATATTCTCACCTACCTCCTTTCATAAGAGTAGAAAACGGAATATATTTCCAAAAGCAGTTTGCTCATCATTTCGCAATTGGATTTATAATTTTCCAATATTTTTGCAAATGAAGTGTGCAACATTCTAGCGCAACATGAATTGACTGGCTTTATTTTCATAAAATATTTTAAATTCAGTACGGACGTAACCTAGACGTTTTCTCCAATGTAAAAGTTGTATTAAGTCAGTCTGTATATTCGTATCATAATATTACGTCTAGCGATAACTCTCTTGCTTTGAGATGTAGGCCAAAATGGAACTACGCGTGCTGAGAATATACGCAATCTAGAGATGTTTTCTCATTGAAGCGGGATTCAATGTAGCGATACGTCTCCAAAACTTGTTAGCTCCTGTCAAAGATTTTACCAATTAATTTGCTTTCATGCACTTCCCTATACTCCCATTCAAACGATGAGACGTCTTCGGACGTATACTGCCACGACTTTTGCTGCTAATTCAATTTGTCTCATTAAAGAGACTATAGCTCAGGCGATATTATTTTTAGCCCTTTCATTAGCGCAATGTCATATTGACTATTGATTCGTTGTTTGTGAAACTTGGAATATATTTTGAAATGCAAGTCTAATTGTAATCAATTTTTATTTTTTTCATCAAAATATTTTTTCTTTCATAATGGATTGTCTTTTACCAATGTGAACCTTTGCCTACACGAAGAGAAAAAAACCCACCAGGATCTCATATGGCCTGCCTAATTCAAACATAAAACTACGTCTGTGTCTCGTCAATTAAACAATATCACAAAGGATTGTTAATTTCATAAACAGTAATAGGAATTTGATATTGGTTGATACCTTATTTTTTCAATAGAATGCTTTTGAGATACTTAAGCACTATATAGTAACAAGACGAACTGTTTTGAGGTCATACTCCAGTGAATATACTAAGAATGAAAACGAAAAGATGTTTATTTATATTTGACTAATTACAGATATCCTACATAATTACAGATATCCTACATAATTACAGATAATCCTGCATAATTATAAATATCCTACAAAAATATCCTGTGCATTAATGCCAACAGAGGATTTTAACACAATGATGCGCACTGAGCGAGTTAAACAACGAGAAATGTAACGAGAAATGGTACGGTTCCTAACTGGTACCAATTGTAACATGCAATTTAAACTGAAAAGGTCATCAGTAATGAATCATCTGAAATTAGACAAAGGTTATGCACAAAATAACAATGAATAATCATGCAAGCAATTATATGATCACGTTTTTACTCAACTAATGATGATGGCGATTCTTTCTCCGTGATAGATGCATTATACGAACATAACAGTAATAATGATTTCTGCTCAAATAGTGCTAAATGATTTTCAAACAATGACTCCAAAGTTTCAATCAAATAATGATAAATGATTTCACTCACAGTAACAATGATTATGTGGCGTCTCTTTACAGCCACAGAACATTTTCAACCCCTTTGTTTCCCCTAGACTCGTTGATTCCAAAGCTTTCGTTCAACACTAGGTGATAAATTTTATCTTCCACCGGGCCATCTTCACCGAGATTAGTACACAGCGTGTATACCAATCGAAATTAGCACCGTGGTTTCAACAGCGCTTCAACACAGTTCACACTCAGCCCGGATGTAAAATATCTATGTTACAATTCACTTTCGGTGAGCTCAATCTATATAGGCTATCTCACTGGAAGCACGACCATCTTTCATCATAGACTAAGCCGAACTCACTACATTAAAATGAATTACATTAAAACTAAATTTCCTTCAGGTAAAGCTGTACGCAGAAAAGGAAACCAAACATTTGGATCAAATATAAAAGCTTAAAAAATAAAAATTATTCCATTACATCAAAATATCGTAATAATATGCTTCCAAATAAATCAGTTATTTTTTATTAATCGACAAAAGGAGATTATTTTTGTTATATGAAAAACAACAACAGACACACAACTAGACACACGACTGGACAAAATGTATTGACCTTTTGCTCGAGTATTCCTCTATAATGAGACTGGTTTGCATTATTTGAAAGAACGCCGAGTCTGCTGCATGGAATGTGGCTAATATTTAGTATTTGGTTGCTTTAGAAATTAAAAAATGCACTACCTTAAAGTCTTCTTTAATTTAGAGCAATATTATATAGATAATATTTTCTCCTAATTACAAAAATAAACAAAGTGGAGTTTTCTCTCCGTTATATATTTTATATATATTTTTATAATATGCGAAAATATAAAACAGAAAGTGTATTCATGAGATGGAAATTGTTGTAGTTCTCAGTGTTATAATCTGCACAGTATCGGAAATATGTTATTATTTAGTCATCGAAATGAGTTAGACATGCAAAATCACATAAAGTGAAAAGAGAAAATCCAGGACTGAAAACGAAACTGCAGACATCTATATATGAATGATATAAGCTACAATTACTTTTGCAATTTTATGTATCGTGTATTTTTTTACGTGGCATACATTTGTTGTCATAATTTGAATATAAGATCAATTAGATGATGGATAATGCCATTTTGCATTCCAAAATAAGGAACGATTTGCATTTAAATTATTTCCGCTAGCGTTTATCACATTTTCGTAAATAATCTTATCGTGTGATGGTTTAATGAAATGGGTAAAAAGATACCTATATTATGATCGACTGAAAACATACCAGAGATAGTGTTACAATGTGGAAGAAATAAGGGACACAACTCCGATACACGATTATTTGTACTCAAATCAGAGTTATACCTCTTTGATCATTGTTTGCCAAAATGCCCTTTTTCATGTGTTTGTCCATAGAGTAAGATAGATAGTTAATTTATTTGCAAGCATGTTATGTTAAGTCGATTTTAATTTTATCTGGATATGAATTTTTAATATTGAAGCCTACTATTATTTATATGCATCATACGTATTTAACATCTGATCCTACTAGAATTTTTTTGGACAACATAGGAGTTCACGTGGGTTGTAACTGTTCTATATGGTCCGTCCTTTTTCGAATTTCCACTCAGTTTTCTAAGATGTTCTTTGACGACCTATGGGTTCACATAGAGACTAATTCGAATGCCTCTGAACTTGCTAGGATGTTGTTTGTCAATCTAAGAGTTCACATGGGACTGTGTTGTGATTATATATTTATTGATTATATATTTATACATTGTTATTATCATAACAAAATTATCGTTAATCAAAATCTTAGATTCGTCTTTAGCAGCAATATGTTACGCTTTAAATATATACGTTTGTAGATATGGAGAGTTACTTTATATAAGAGAATCTACTCTATAATGACTAATCTCATAATGTTAGCAATATTAGTTATTTCTCTTTCTCTTTTACATGACAGAACGGACATTAGTTAAATGAATCGAACAACTGAGTTTGACATATGCATACTGTTATTTTTTCACGTAGTTTATAACATTATCCTAATTCAAACTAATATCCTGATGTTAGCTTGCAGGATGGTAGTTAGCTGACGGTATAAAAATGACGTAAAAATAAGACAAGTTTACAAATACCAGAAAGCAGCCAAATTATCAGTAATGAAAACCTAGCTACCATTTATACTCTATATATTCGAATGTGACAACTATAATTTTATTTTTGGCAAGGCGTTATATAAATTAGTGCATATATTTATTATATATATTTTTTATGAAAAATTAAAATCAGTGCGATAACAAAGTATCATGTTGATCTAAAGTTTATCTTATATATATATATATATATATATATATATATATATATATATATATATATATATATATATATATATATATATAAATGATATAAGCGACAATTACTTTTGTTATTTTATTTATCGTGTATTGTTTACGTAGCATACATTTGTTGTCATAATTTGAATATAAGATCAACGTTTATCACATTTTCGTAAATAATCGTATCGTATGATGATTTAATAAAATGGGTAAAAAGATACCTATATTATGCTCGACGGACAAAATACCCGAGATAGTGTTACAATGTGGAAGGAATAAGGGGCACAACTCTGTGATACACAATTATTTGTACATTGATTTGAGTTATACCTCCTTGATTATTTTTTGCCAAAATGCCCTTTCTGATGTGTTTGTCCATAAAGTAAGATACATAGTTAATTTGCAAGCACATTTAAGTTAAGTCAATTTTAATGTCATCTGGATATGAATTTTTAATACTAAAGCATATTATTAGTGATGCCTCTATAATCAATAGAAATAACATTCCCAAGTTGGGAAACATCACTTTGAATTATTTCGCATTGAATAAGATAAGACCACGCTATAGCAGAGAGAGAGAGAGAGAGAGAGAGAGAGAGAGAGAGAGAGAGAGAGAGAGAGAGAGAGAGAGAGAGAGAGAGAGAGAGAGATTATACGTGTCTCTTCCTATAGGCACAATTCAATTGCTAGAGAAGTAATTTAGACATTCTTCACACGAATACGCATGGTTAATAGCATCTGCTTTTTAATAGCACATATATTATAAAGAAAGACAGGACACCCTTTTCACCTTCTCCTGTGACCAGTTGATAGCATTGATACTGAAAGCCTCACTTCCCCAATTTGATACATTTAATGTATGCCTCATATATTCGAGTTTGTATCAATCCTACTTAATTTGTCTTCACTAAGAAATGCTAGCACATTTTTTAGCTTCTCCGTTGACATACGCCTGATTTTTGTTTTATGATTACATCACGAAAATCCCTAAACACCATAATCGTGTACTGGGATTGGCAATTTCATTTATTTATAAGGTTGTAAGTCTACTGAAGTTTTCATGATTTTCTTTAGGTCTAAGAATGCTTCATAGGTACAAATTTAAACATTAATTCGCTTGAAAAGAAGACTAAAAAATACAAAAGCAAGAAACAAACCCCCCACAAAAAAGGCCACAACAAGAGTGCCCAGAAAGTTGAAAAACCACCCATCTGTTCTCTTAATTCAATTATATTTTTAGTAAGGTGTGCCCTATAAGTATATTCAAGTTTTAATATAAGATATTATATTAGATTAAATTAAAAAATCATTTGCTGCTTAGAAATCTATACAATGATAACATTGGATACTTACCCGCAATTTCGCGCGCATGCGAAAGTAGGATAACTCCTTTGTGACTCTTATCTATTCGGCTGCCATAACTAGAGACATTTTTCGCTGATGTTCTTGTGTGATAAGTTAAAGTTCTTACATTTATGGCCTGTGAAACAATGTTGACTAATTTACACAATATATCCAAAGAATGATTTTAAACTTATGCAGTTTCTGTTTGAATCATTATATATATATATATATATATATATATATATATATATATATATATATATATATATATATATATATATATATATATATATATATATATATATATATATATATTTCGACAACTCCAGGCCCTATAATGGATGTACATTATGTCCTTCTTATAGAGTGACAGGTATAACTAGAAGTTGCATGCATTTACAGCATGCATAATTATGAGAATCTTAACAGACCTATATGTTACTTTCATGTCCGGTAGCTAAAGTATGTTACTTTCATGTCCGGTAGCTAAAGTTAATAAAATGAATTACACATGATTTTTGTATACGGATAATAAAATAGATGGATACATGTAAACATAATTTAGTCTGAAATAGTGTAACGTACGTTATATTTTCATTTATTCAAATAGGGACATAAAATTGTGGCAGATTAGACAATATAAACCGCTTGTTTCCTGCTTTACTTTCTTTGAATTGTATTCCTAAGTGATCTTCCGACTATTCATTTGATGCAAGTAAAATGTTATTATATAATTTTCTAGTTTTAACTGACTTCTGTCTCAATACCTTCTTGATCATATAAATGCATTTGCAGATAGCCATGTGTATTTGTCCTTTTTATTACCACAGACCAAGCAGCATATTGAATTATGTCCTAATGCCTTACCATGGTGATGGCTATTCAAAATTCAAAGTTTACATGATCCACAGAAAATATCACCTCGTACTATTTTTCTAATATAAAATGAAGTTTGTTTCAACACATACCGGATCACCATTGCATTGAAATATAATTATACATATATATCGTGTCATTTTTCTTTTTCTAAGATGACAGATGATTTAATAGTGATGATTTATCTTTGTTGTGGTTCAAAACTCTCGCATTTCTAATCAACACTGTCTGAACGGATATTAGTCTCGTGGTTTCATCAAAGTGGAGAAAGCTTGTTAGAAGCAGCTACATCTAGAACAACGGCAATTTAATAAACATAATTTATGTCCATCAAAGCATTAAGTTTAACACCAGGGTAGTTTGTTATAGCAGTCGACAATTCCGAACGTTACAATAATTTCTCATTTGAATAGTATGAGTATTACCTGTATTAAATTATATTCTTTTTCATCTTCGTACGCTTTGTTTGACGCAAGAAAATGTCTCGACATATAACAATAAATTCGTTTAAGCACGTTTGTCTCAACACATTCTAATCTACTATTGCATTTACAAATATGTTCATAAATTTTGTAAATCTTTCATCTCTGTTTGAATTTACAAACATGTTCATAGATTTTTTTTCATTGACGATGAAAGATTCCTAGAAAGGTCTGAAGAGCTGGCTAAACATTTAATTTACCGAGGCTACGACAAAGACCTGATTGCGGAGGCAATCCAAAGGGCCAAACAAACAAACCGTGATGACCTACTCAGATATGGACAGAAAGAAAAGGTTGATAGGATACCATTTATTCTGACCTATCACCCAGACAATCCCAAAGTAGGTAAAATCATCGCAAACCACTGGCCAACCGTGCAATCGTCAGACATACTAAACCTAATACTTCCGAACAAACCTGTAGTAGCTTACCGGAGACCAAAAAACCTAAAGGACATCCCAGTCAGGGCCAAGCTAACAACAATCGCTAGTCAAAACCACCCTAGTCAATCTGGACCCTGTGGCGATAAAAGATGCAAAACCTGTCAACATATGATAGAGACCAAGACATTCACTAGCACAGTGACTAAAGAAAAACTAAACATACATGGTCCAAACAAAACGTGCAAAACAGAGAATGTGATTTATCTCATCACATGTAAGATCTGTGGCCTTCAGGACGTGAGAGAAACTGAAAAGCTACACAAAAGGATAAACCTTCATAGATCTGATTGGATGACAAAAAAAGCTGTACAGAAGCCCAGTCGCAGAACACTTCTCCTCCCCTGGCCACACTTTCAGTGATATAATACTTATCGCTATTGCTAACAACCACAGCTGGAGTTCCGAAACCAGGAAGGAAAAGGAATCATACTGGATACGCCGCCTTAGAACATTGAAACCAAGCGGTCTAAACCAAGAAGACTAGAAAATGAAAACTATGCACTAGTAGAATTTAACATTTTCTAAATCTTCTTATTATCCTTCAATTTTTACTATAAGAATAACCGGTATAGAATCAAATATCCGGGATATAATCTGCGTTACATATGTACACAAAGTAAAAATAGATGTCGCTTTGGCTTGTAGACTTTTAGGGAATTATACAACGTTTTCAGTTTCCGCAAATAGTCTATACAAGCTGGTTGTATTTATAGTTTTAACACATGTGAAGACAGAAATGTAGAGGTTTACAAACACAACGTTTTTGTGTTTATTTGTTTGTCGTAACGATGTTTTGTATTTGCCTTTGAAAAAGACTCATTAAGAGTCGAAAGCGCTTAGGCTAGTTAGTTACTAGTTTCGTACTGTTCGTCGTCAGTTTATTGCATCTATTTTAATTAATCCCTGACACACGTGATCCCTTGGTGGATCCAGTACGCTTGAGAGGGTTGTTATTCGCCATATGATTTGTATTCTTTATTTATATATATATATATATATATATATATATATATATATATATATATATATATATATATATATATATATATCAACACCTTGTATTCTTTTGAACACTTTTGTCAATGTTTCTTGCTTTTGAAAAGAATTGTAACAAGGTTTACAACATGGCTGTTATGGTGGTCATGTGGACTGTGCATCATTATTTTATAATTAGGACAAATAAGATCATGGGATAAACGTGTGTGTGTGAAGTTGCAATGCAATCCTCCTAACAGTTTAGTACTAAGAAACTTTGTTAATGGATAGACGGTCAAATACTAACTGGTAACAGGCTATCTGATAAGCTCTACTTGTCTATGGCCATTTTAGATTCGTTTATATGCACATTTTCATGTGATAAGCATAACATCATTAACTTTCATAGCAATACATTGTCATTAACAGGCACACCATTCAGATAATTGATAGGGAAGTTCTTGGATCTGAATGCAAACATCCTGGAAAGCAATATAAAGATATTTATCAGAGAGGGTCAGTAAACATAACAGTATTTACTGAAGACACGAGAATGAATATATTTATTGAGGCAGAGACATTACGTAAAGGTCAGAAACAATAACTTCTGCTCTCCTGAAAATAGTTGGAGCGATTTAAACTTACAAAGGAATACATGTACATGTAGAAACTTACTAAAACTATAACGTATTGTATATATTTACACATAAAAAAAATTACGTAATATGCAAGAGTAAATTGCACATTGTCGTTTTTTTATACATTATACATCATTTCTGTCCTAGTAATTGGGATCCAAAGAGGAAGAGATATTTATCATTTAACATCTCCAATATTTCCAACAATGTTATAGGTTTTCCATACATTATGCATCATTTTCAGTTTATGAGGTTCTTTATTGTGGTTTGGAGATTGAATCGAAATTTTGTAAATACGTATAAGTCTTTGGCATTTATAAACATTCATACATACATACTTATATACAAGCAAACAAATGTAAATTCTATTGTAATTTTAAAGAAAAAAAATGGAAGTGAGACATTTGACAATTGCTTGCGAAGCTATGCATTGTATATTATAAGTAATTTTCTATCAATATTCCAACAATCTAAACTATGTCGGTTTGCAAATGTAGTGAAAACTTCGACAATTTGGCATCTGAAGAATGCCTATCTTTCTAGAATTAATTGTAACAATAAACCCCCCAAGTGTTGCTGCTTGTGCAAGTGACTGTACTGAGGCCGCCATTTTCTTTACAGGTTTCTTTCGGTGTCGGTGATAGCATGATTCTCTCAGACAACCAGCCACATCGGCAGTCTTTGTAACTACGAGCCACTGCTTTCGCAAAAGTTTTTCTTGACGCAATGGTAGTTCTGGCCTCTATGCATACCTTTTTCGCATCATCGAAGGAAAATTCTATATTGCTGGTCGGAGCGGGCACAAAACGAATTGTATTAGCTGCAAACAAAAAATTAGAATCCGGGCAAGGTGTTCTCAGTGTCAAAAAAGCATTGCATCGTCCTAAAAGAGATATGCTTAAACGTGTACACTATTAACTGTATATTGTGTTGTGAAGACAGCATAGAAATTAAAGAAGACCCCAATTGGACAAGGAATATTTAGATTCAGTTTTCTTACACTATAATGTTAATATTTTGCCAGATTAAAATAAATTTTGTTTGGCCTGGCAAAATGATCAAAGCGTAATTTACAAAAGAGGAACATTTAAAAAAGAAGCAAAAAACGGACATATTTGAATATCGAGAAAGAACCCATGTACCTTTCTAATATCAAGCTTTGGTCCAGTGAAAAATCGTCTTTGACATTTTCTAGTAACAAGACGTGACGTCTCTCATATGAAAATCTTTTGATCTTTAACCGTAATATGAAAAACAAACTCCATAAATATGTACATTAATAACCTTTTCTCGGGTACTATTGTCTGTTTAATACAGAGTTTAACATTCCACCTCACATAGGCTACTTCCTGACTTTAATCTTGAATCAATTATTACTTTAACTATACGTATTTATACTCAACAGTAATTTGTGTTAATTTACACTGGATTCATTTATTGCTATATATCAGAATCTGTCAAATTATTCAATTCATATATGCGGTATTTTTAATATTTCATCAAATTTTACCACGAATGTACTTTTGTGCCACCACCGGAAAAAAACACAATATATTGGCCATAAAATGTTTTATGTTTAAAACTTATATAATGTAGAGCTGAGTTTTACTACAAATTCCCTTTTCGGTACCCTTTATTAAAACTCATTAAAATCGCACTATATACATTTGTGATTAAATGTCCTGGTCCAACAATAAAATTAAAGTGTAATTAGAAATCAAGGCGTTATAATCAATATGGAATATACTTTCGCAAGTAAAACCATTTGAAGTACATAACTACCTGGAGTGTTTGACCTTGACTTTTAGGGTAGTATTGGGCTTACTTTACATTCCCCATCCTTTACTATCGGTTTAATTTTGCTGAATTTTCAGACGAAAGATACGGTTAGTTTGCATATTTTTTCCATAATAGTACACTTTAGATTGTAATGCACTTGATATTGGCAAGTTTGTCGCCAGTATACATAATATCGTCACTTAAAGAGCATGTGTAGAGGCGAAACTTTGGTTGTGAGGGACAGTAACTTAGGATATTTGCATACTTCGAATAGGCTGGATAGAAGGATTATATATTAAAAGATAGGATGATATAAAAAGTAAGCTTAGAGAGGTGCAAGCACAGGAATACAGAAGAGGATTTTCGAAATCGAAGGTCGAAATTGAAAAGAATCGTGGGAACAAAATACAGAATTAGAACAACATAAACAGAAACAAAGAACTCATGTGGAGAGAGAAGAAAAATTAATAATCAATTAATGATGATAGGAAACATGACTGTTACATGAACAAGATACGCACTCACAAATTGACTCCGTGTCATGAGTGTAGAGTTAATCTGGCCAGTTCTATACACAAATTTGGACGACATGACAATGTTTTGAAAAGGGGAAAAGATCACGTGTCAGTCAGACTTAGCACTTTAATAAAGATCAAAGATACACGAACGATTTAAATTACCATTACGCTAAGAGATTCGCCCTTGAAGAAATGTCATCTAATGCTGAAATGATATATCAAATAGAATGATACATCTTACACACACACACACACACACACACACACACACACATATATATATATATATATATATATATATATATATATATATATATATATATATATATATATATATATATATATATATATATAAAAAAAAGAAAATAAAAGCTCCCAGGTTGTTAGTAGGACTGTGAATTATTTACAACGAAGGAATAGGTATTCTAAGTTCTAAAGAACAAATCGGGTTCTTATAGGCTGCATCCTCAAAGACCAGTTGCTAAACAGTTGTGGGGATTTGTACCTGACTTGATCAAACAAGCAAATTATTCAGACGAATGTCACAAAAAAACAGTAAGTTCAGTAACATGAAAACCAGAGGCAAAACACCGGAAAATGGAATTGCTTAGAAAGGAGTAAGACTTAAGTCTTAAAAGTTTGTTAGTAATACTTAGTGACATTGTTTCAAAACAAAGATTGAGCGCAGAGATTGTCCACGTCATAACTCGTGAACAATAAAGCCAATATGTATAAATGTTGGTGGCGCTTTATTCAGTCGCTCAGTGGTACTGACATCTACTGGTACTGCCAGCGGTCCCAACAAAAGGTCTTACTCAACGGAGGGTTTTTAGACATCGTGATAATATTTAGTCCCGTTAGGAATGTTTTCTTTTAATTCTCTTGAGACTAGAAAACGATACAACATTTCTGGCTTGAACCACGGAAGGAACGATTATAGTTTGTTGCAAATTTTGAAAACCAGACGAATATTCTTTGACATATATCTGATAATTTTTTCATAATCGTGATAGTCTGTTGATTATGTATCCATCATTTTCCACGTGTTTCATATTGCAACAGACTGTATCACAGACTGTTCTTATTGCATTCGTATGCCTTTAGGGATTAATTATGTTTAACTTTATTAGGAATGGTTAATCTTCCTAAAGTTGTATGCAATTCTTAATATTTAAAAGTTTTAATCTTTTCATTTTATTAGCATTATATATCCATCATTTTCCACGTGTTGCTTTAATTCCTTATGAACAAATGATGCCTCAGCGTAATAAATCAGAAACCCAAGTTATATTTGAATTTATATTAATCAATGCTTACCACAAAAAAGTCCATTGTATTTGTCAACAGTGCCCAACGGACAAGCTTTACATTTGGAAATGAGTTCATCATAATAATGGTTCGACACGCAGCACATAACATTTCTTCTGAGAACCGTAGAACTGTATTCTTGCTGATTCTTATGTTGTTCCACTGTGTATGGAAGCCTGCACAAAATAGTTTAGTTTTCCTAATTTTAGTATCGATCTATACATGATAGAAATTAAGTCAAGCATATGCAATGTAAGTTAAAAAATGGTCAGATGTTTAACGTTTTAACTGATTATAATTCTTAAGTTAGCATGCATAATTTTATATACTAAAAACAGTATTTCATGGCATTTTGTGAGATACTTGTGAAAATGTATTTTTGACTTGCCAGATTGCCATGTGTTAATATACATAATAATCCAAAACCACAGAATGTTTTGTAATAAAGAAAACATGTCTGAGCATATGTTTTAACAACGTTTCATTGTCAATAAAGAATTACACAAACGAAATTGTTCATGCGGTTCTGGAATGTAATCCGACAAAGTTCACTGTAAAACAAATCATAACACAAATGTTTTTTTTATGTAGATTTGCTAGAACTTAACTGTCAGTGAATTTGATTAATATTATGTCAGGAAAAAAATTCATCTCAGTACCACTTTATTTCTTGCCACAATGGTCGCGATTACTACTGGATTCTTCTAAAGTTTTTGTGTATGATTTATCCAGTTTGAAAATCAAAGCAAGATTTGAAACTTTGTAAGGAAAAAGAGTATCACATACTCTGAAAATCTACTGCTGTGTTTCTTCCTTTGTATCGAGGAAGGAATTCTACAAAGTTGCAATGCTACTTTTAGAGATATATCTGTGGACGCCACCGTCAGAGATGCATTTTCGAACCCATGCAATTTAATATGCCATTGAGCATAGATAGATGGGCAGATATTACCTGGAGAACTGCATGTAGGAATAGCTGTAGAAAAAGAGAAATAATTAAATGGTACCTTTCACCACCAAAGGAAACAAATATGCACATGTGCATTATGCTTATTGCCGACCGCGTGCCACTTATACGCATGCGTCATATTCTTTATCTAAATATATAATACATCGGGTATATTCAAAGCAATTTAAGAATAGGCAGAAGCATTGTCCAAAATAGTTTACAATATAATCAGTTGCCTTTTTAAATTAGCCAAACAACTTTTTTTGCTTGAATATGAAAGATATTCTATTTAATATGGAAATCTTCAGCTTATTGTTTATGTTGCACGTGTAGTTAAAGGTTTATTTCCCCCGGCTAAAGGGATGCAAGAGATGATGTTAGAAGATATTATAAATGAAACAGTTCACTGTTCAATGCAATGGATCATGACATTTAAATAATCAACAATGAAGTATGTATTCACTCAGATTAATATACATTTCAGGACTAATGACGTAACGTTACTAGTGTGGACAATTTACAAGATTGTTTTGTAATAGCATTGAAAATGTCGTTTAAATAATTAATTGCAGGCATACTTTTTCTTGGTCCTAAATGGTATTTCTTAAATAGCACTAAATGTTGTTTATAAACACTTAGAACGTAAAGGTCTTAGGCCGTCAAATTCAGTGTTAAAAGAAAATATTGGTGAAGATTTGTCAATGAAGCAGATAACGAAAGTGTTTAAAATACCTGTTGTCATTGGACATATATTCGGCATATCTCGGCAGTTATCATTATAAGGATTAGGAATTTCCGTCTGTCGGCACATCTGACCACCTGTACCTTCTCTGTATGTAAATCCGAGTTTTATTCTGGGAGATATAACATATTCCGTGCCGTGAGGCGGTGTGAGCTGATTTCCAACAGTTGCTTGCACTTCAACGTGAATCTTGTTCATAAAAATAGATAGAATGATGATATCCAAAGGACTTCTATCGGATAATTCCAATTACTTCAAAATATATTATTTGTTTAATGGTGTCGCCGTCTTTATATTTCCTTATACTTATTATAGTTTGACCGCCGCAGAACACTTTCATTTCCTTAGAGAACCGTATGTCTAAATTTGATGAAACTAATTGAAATCAGGTGATATTGAGAAGATATACTTATTACTAAATCGGAGAGATGGTTAAAAGCATCTTCATCTACCACACCAAGAAAAACGATACCATTCTAATATTTTTCTGATCTGTTCCAGATTTTAGTTTTTAGTTCTATTTCTTAAACGCATTTCTCAAGATGCTGTGTACTACTAGTATGCCATTGTTGCAGGACCTGGGAGACTGATACGACTAGTCCATTGTCCATATCCGCATGTAGACATGAGAAAATAACGGTTTAACCTAACATTACTTCCGCAATTCAAAATCATTATATTTTGTTAAATCGAATGTTGTCATTGTTTCCGTCAGACATATATGTAATTCTAGTAGTAGCAGTATTAGTAGCATTCGTTCAGCTAATGTCCTATAATAGAGACTTCACCTAAGAAGTATGGAAATTAAATGCCTTGGCAACATGCCATTATTTCAAATTTATTCGCAATGTTTTACATTTGATTAGAGTTGACTAAGAAAACTGCCAAACTTAAATGAAATATAAACATTTACAGGATTATGCAATTCTCCGATTATATATTTCTATATTCACATTTCTAACTGAACAAAGGCATTGTTGATACAACTGTACCCGAACACCGCACTTACAGTTGTAAACAAAATGGTTTTTGAATTTAAATACAGTTGCTTTTTAGTATCTAACAATGATAGTATGTCTGTACATAAGTATTTCAAAGATTAATTGAACTCTTGTACGAAACTTAAATCTTCATATGAAAAGATTAGTTAGGATATTGTCACGTATTTATTTGAAATACTTGTAGTATAAAATAAACATATTACCTTTAACCGTATAATTTATACACTACATATTTTCCAGGGAAAAAGATAACTTCAGGTTCACGATGTATACAATGCTAGTTTTCGCAGTAGTCCTAGCCGTCTGAGCTGGAATTTTCTTCTAACAAACAATAACACTTAACCGTGTTAAGATAGATATATCATAATTCATTGCCTGTTAAAATACCTAGTCTGAGTCTTTCTTATATGTACATCCATATTTCTCAGGTTTGCTTTTTAAACGTCGCATTGTGTACCTTAATCAATTTATCTGAATTGGTCTTGAATTTCCTTCATAGAATTTTATTCAAATATTATCCTATACCTTGGGAGGTGAACCACAATAAACAAAAATAAATTGTTTCTATAATTGCAAACGTAAAATTCCGTCTCTCATAAGACACTAAAATGATTGTACCTTGATTGTGAATGGTAAGTTTAAATTTGGAAAAAAGTACAGTGTGCTATCACCATGAAGTCGTATGTGAAATGAAATACTTCAGGAATACTCAACTGAGCCAGGAAGTTATATTATTGTCCGACTACTGTATAATTTGGTACTGTTATGCAATAATTTATATATATATCGTTAAAGGTGGTGAAGATGAAGTTTTTTATAGCAACATATATTCCTTCATGATTTAGTTAAAACTGAAACATACATATCGTGTGATGTTCTATTTTTAGAATGGTTGGATCAATAGACAAATTGAGTGAATTTGTTGTTGCTGTGGGTTTAACAGCATATGACACTCAGCAACCAAATTTTCCTGAGGTAAAGACTCTATCCTAACTAACAGTAGTACGAGTGTCCACTAATTAAATGGCGGTCTAAAGCAAACTAGTACTTGTGCTAATAGCGACTTATCTATACTACAAATAATAATAATAATAATAATAATAATAATAATAATAATAATAATAATAATAATAATAATAATAATAATAATAATAACAATGATAATAAAAATGACAATAATAATAATGATAATAATAATTATTATCATTATTATTAATATTATTAGTAGTAGTTTTTGTTGTAGTAGTAGCATTATCTTTAGTATTGTTGTTATTATTATTACAATGCAAGGATTCAATTTTCTCACTGGATTTCTTGTCTGACATCATGAATGAACAATACCTGTTTCGTGGTTCTGCTTAGAACTGGAGGATAAATCTCAAATCGTTGAACAAATATCTTATCATTTTGTTGAAATGATGTAATCCAATTGTGCTCTATTAGCCAATGACTGTCTGGAATCTTAAATGTCACAGTATTCCCGGAATAAAGATCCTCCAGGATGATATATGCTTTATCTCCAGGTTTTGAAGGCTTTGTAGGGATGCTATGAAATGCTAACGAAGGTGAGCATGTGAGTTTAGTCCTACTTAGAAGGGACGTTATTGATGTTTTAGACCCAATGCATTCATTTGGTACATGCCCCTCTGTATATGTTAATATGTCGCAATAAGATTTAATGGCAGACAATATAGATATTTTGTAAGAGATCATCGAGAAGAGTGATTGCATCTCCATCTTGGCTAATATGTCCTGATTGTCTGCATATTTCAACTTTGCTGCGTCGAAGTCTGAATTTATAGCATTAGCCGCCTGGAACGATGCAAAGGCCCTCACACAATCGGAAAGACTGACCATCAGTTCAAACTGGAAATCGTATATCTCTTCATAAATGGTGATCAGCTTTTGAACCTCTACTTTTGCATTCGGACAGGTTCTTTGTGCAGCCAATATCGTTTTGGTTATACCGGAAACTATCCCATAGGACGTGTCTAGAATGTCACATGCTTCATCAATAAGGTTCTCCCAATATGCAGTTATTGCTCGCAAATCAACTTTTGTAATTGCTGGCTCATAATTCTCGTAATTCTCAAGGAACGTATTCATGTGAGCTTTAAGTTCAGATGATGATGATAATGATGATAATGATGATACTGATGCAACCTTCATACTCTTTACCAAACGAGATACAGAGTTTAAATATATTTCGTTTTTGCTGAGTTTGTCATCAAACCTTGTGACCTCTCTTATCAGGTTGTCGAAAGCGTCTTTTAGTTTGGCTGCTCTCGCAACACCGACCATGGCCTGAGATAATCCCTGACTTGCTTCAAGGATGTCAGTAGCAGTTCCACCAGAAAAGATTAATTTCATTGGATTAAATGATTGTGCTATTGCAATGCTTGTTGCTAGAACAGCTTCTATTTGGTCCCCAATTGTTGCCGCCATTGCTGCTTTCAATATTACGTTCATAAGACTATCAAGTTTTTGGGATGTTTCTTTTGATGACCTTTTGTACTTATCCAAATCGCTGGTAATATCGTCTATATCAATTTGAGTCCTTTTCAGGTCTAAATCAGCTAATGTTTTGAAATAGTTCTTGAGTTCTTCGAAGTTAGTTTTCACCGCTAATTTCAAATGTTGAGCCACGCTCAGCAAGATATTCTGTGTTGTTTCACCAATATTCAAAATCTGCTCAAATCGTCTTTGTTGTAGAAATTTTTCATAATCTATACTTGAGCTTATTTCCTTGATATTACCACTGGTGTTTGTTCCAGCAAGATACCATGATAAAGAATTTAATATACTGATAAACGTGCACGAAGTTCTCATCAGTGATAGGAATTCAGCAGTCTCATTACATGGCAAATCAATCTCGTAAGGTAGTAACTCTAACAACCGACGAAGAGATTCAACATCATCGTTTTGAATGGAATCAAATATGTAGATGGCGATCTCTTTAATCCAGTTACTGACCTCACTCTTTAGAGTAAATTGGGCGGCATGATCCACTTGTTGTGGGGCAATATACATCTCTGCTGCATGCAAGTATAATTTTGTTGCATTTCTCAGCATTTTGGAGACTTCGGTGTCCCATTGATCGCGTCCTGCATAAGTCAATAATTGTTCGATTTTATCTGCTACCTTTGTCCATATCCTCATCTTGCAGGTTTTATCTGCAGATGAAACCGGGCAAAGTCTATCAATTTCTTGTCGAAACCCTTTCGCGTTGATATTGTCATGCAATGACTTCATATAAAATAATTCATCGAATGACGTTAGGGTCGAAAGTTTTCTCAGATGAATAACAATGGACACTAACGGATCACCACACCCAAGTTTAGCAATCTGAGGATGCAGGAACCATGATCCAATATAATGATTATAGTAGTACCGAAAACGAGTAGAAGTATAGCTAAGCATTTCTTGTATTCTTACGGCATCATCTAAAATGAGGTTAGAAATGGTAACAATATCTCTAAAAACACATAGAAGTTCATTGTCGATTTTCCATTGATTGCAACGTTCGTCTGCGATCTTTAGTTGCTCTTTCATATCTACAGCGCCTGATAAATTTGCTCCTATTTTGCGAAGATATTCATCCTTTGCTCCTTTCAAATAGTTTGGATCGAATATAACAAGTTTTCCGGGAAGAGTAAGAAATGAACAAACTTCTTTAAAGTTATTCTTGACCGCATTGAAATGTCCTTCATCACATAAACACAACAGTATCAAAAGCCAAAATATAGTGTTTAAGTTCATTTTTGTACATGCAATTACATACAATTGTATCCTTAATCTCAGCAAGTTCAGGCAAATTCCTTAATGCTAATGAATTAAACCCCACTTTCCACCTTCATTAAACAATGGAGCACCTGAAAAATATTACAAGTTATACGTTATTAATGCTTATTTTATATTCGCTTAGATTCTTAGCTAAATGGATTTTAATAGTTTAGTCAATATGTTAAGCTACTAGATTGGCTATAATTTGCACCCATAATCACTTTTCTTAAGACTTTTTTTTTCTTTATGATGCAAGGGAACATGTTTGGTTGGTTTAATCCAATGACGAAATGATATCTACCTGAGGTCTTGTCACCATTTTCAAAGTCGGTTCTTAAAAAGAGATACAGCAACAATTAAAGTTTAAGAAGGAAACAATGGAACGGATACAGTAGCACGACATAAATACAGGACCGAAAAGGGTGTTAGATCACACCAAAGGTAGATCGTGCCATACGAGGTAGGTAATATAAAAAATACAAATCATATGGCGAATAACAACCCTTTCAAGCGTACTGGATCCACCAAGGGATCACGTGTGTCAGGGATTGATTAAAATAGATGCAATAAACTGACGACGAACAGTACGAAACTAGTAACTAACTAGCCTAAGCACTTTCGACTCTTAATGAGTCTTTTTCAAAGGCAAATACAAAACATATATACGACAAACAAATAAACACAAAAAAGTTGCGTTTGTAAACCTCTACATGGCTGTCTCCACATGTGTTAAAACAATAAATATAAGCAGTTTGTATAGACTAGTTGCGGAAACTGAAAACGGTGTATAATTCCCTAAAAGTCTACAAGCCAAAGCGACATCTATTTTTACTTTTTATCAAAAGGCAAACAACTTCCATCCTTCAATAAAATTCACGGCAGAAATTTCCAACTCAAACCATGTTTTCCTGGACACAACAACCAGACTTGTGGAAAACAAATTACACACAGACATCTACTCGAAACCAACCGACAAACACCAGTATCTCTTCCCAACCAGCTGTCGTCCAAAACACTGCATTAGGAACATTCCATATAGCCAGGCACTGAGGATACGCAGAATTTGCTCCGACAATGTAAGATTCCTAGAAAGGTCTGAAGAGCTGGCTAAAGATTTAATTTGTCGAGGCTACGACAAAGACCTGATTGCGGAGGCAATCCAAAGGGCCAAACAAACAAACGGTGATGACCTACTCAGATATGGACAGAAAGGAAAGGTTGATATGATACCATTTATTCTGACCTATCACCTAGACAATCCCAAAGTAGGTAAAATTATCGCAAACCACTGGCCAACCGTGCATTCGTCAGACATACTAAACCTAATACTTCCGAACTTAACCTGTAGTAGCTTACCGGAGACCAAAAAACCTAAAGGACATCCTAGTCAGGGCAAAGCTAACGCCAATCGCTAGTCAAAACCAGCCTAGTAAATCTGGACCCTGTGGCGATAAAAGATGCAAAACCTGTCAACATATGATAGAGACCAAGACATTCACTAGCACAGTAACTAAAGAAAAACTAATCATACATGGTCCAAACAAAACGTGCAGAACAGAGAATGTGATTTATCTCATCACATGTAAGATCTGTGGCCTTCAGTACGTCGGAGAAACTGAAAAGCTACACAAAAGGATAAAACTTCATAGATCTGATTGGATGACTAAAAATCTGTACATAAGCCCGGTCGCAGAACACTTTACCTCCCCTGGCCACACTTTCAGAGATATAATACTTATCGCTATTGCTAACAACCACAGCTGGAGTTCCGAAACCAGGAAGGAAAAGGAATCATACTGGATACGCCGCCTTAGAACATTGAAACCAAGCGGTCTAAACCAAGTAGACTAGAAAATGAAACCTTGCCTAGTTGAATGTAACATTTTCTAAATCTTTTTATTATCCTTCAATTTTTACTACAAGAATAACCGGTATAGAATCAAATATCCGGGATATAATCTGCATTACAAAAATGTACAAAAAAATAGATGTCGCTTTGGCTTGTAGACTTTTAGGGAATTATACACCGCTTTCAGTTTCCGCAACTAGTCTATACAAACTGGTTGTATTTATTGTTTTAACACATGTGGAGACAGCCATGTAGAGGTTTACAAACACAACGTTTTTGTGTTTATTTGTTTGTCGTATATATGTTTTGTATTTGCCTTTGAAAAAGACTCATTAAGAGTCGAAAGCGCTTAGACTAGTTAGTTACTAGTTTCGTACTGTTCGTCGTCAGTTTATTGCATATATATATAAAATATATATATATATATATATATATATATATATATATATATATATATATATATATATATATATATATATATATACAGCCCTGTAATCACCTATTAAAAGTGCAGGCAATTTCCCTAATGTTATGCAGTAATTACACCAATGGATGAGAAGATCATTGCTGACCTTGATGCCATAGATAGAATGCAATAAATAATTACATAACTTTTACAGTCGCCAGCATGACTTTGAACTGTTTCAGAGAAATGTCAGTACTAAATTCCAAACTCCAACAAACTGATAAAATGATTAAAACTTTTGATACATACTAATGAAACAAATGACTCAAGAGCATCACAGTGGTTACAGTCACCGACGAAACAATTCTAGAGTAAAATAGTAGTAGTAGGGAATGAAAAAGGCCGATATAAAAATAAATGCAAATGTAAACTTTAAAAGATTTATAAAAACGAAATAAATATATTTATAAAGATTTATCGGATTAAATGAACTCAATGAAAGGTTTCAAATTCACAAGGTTTATAACAAACTGCAAGCTCCTGTGTTGTATCAGATTCCAAACAACCTGATGTTGAAACACTTGTTAATAATATTGGAGTCGTATGATGCATTTTGGAAGAAATATTTAAATACTGAAAATAATATGCAAACAATAAGATGATTTGTAGCAAACATGAGCAAAGAAATGATAGTAGATGTAGAGACTGCTCAAACTTAAGTATATAACAAAGACTCTAGTGGTAACTGGCCGCATTTTAAGAGCCGAAATAAAGGAAGCATCGAGATGAACAAATGAGACGGTGTAGAGCCTCTCTCTCTCTCTCTCTCTCTCTCTCTCTCTCTCTCTCTCTCTCTCTCTCTCTCTCTCTCTCTCTCTCTCTCTCATATACGTATATCCTTGTTATAATGTATCTTCCTTTATCGCACTATCATTGTTTCTGCTTTTATACAAACCTTGTCTTCTTTTTAAACTTCTTTGAGAAATCTGTACAAGCTCTTTCTTTCAGATGTTGCGATCTATATAGGTACAGTGTCAAATGTGCAATTATGTCGTTCATCCAACCAAAAATTTTATATAATTATGCAGTTAGGTTTCCTTTTCTATTCTATCTTCACATTTGTGCCTCCCTTAATGTATCTAATCGCATTTCTTGCCTTCTCTGATAGAACCAGCTGCGGAAGTTTTCAAATGATTCTTCTATTCAAATATGGTTAGGTGTTATTACGAATCTTGTTATTTTCCCTTCTCAACTCTATACCTATGTGCTTGCTTTGAATTAGTGAATAAAGTCTAGTACTGATCTTTTGTTAACAATTTCCTTACTCATCCGCTTTATTTACTTTTTAATGGGCGAATATATTATAGTTTGGAGCTTATCTAAGGCTCTTTGGAATAAGCATCAATGTTGAGTCTTTTGCGCATGTGAGTGTCTCATGCAATTGTTCTTTGGACTCCTTAGTTACCAAACATGACCGGCTTTTCAAACGTTTTGACTGGATCATGCCAGGAGAAGGAGAACTTTGGTTGTAAGTTATCCTACATCTCATCATAAATATTGTCCTTAAATTGCTTCGCCATTCGACAGTCAAATGAACATTTAAGGGAAGGAAAAAAAGCGTACCATATGTACTTTCTATATTGATTTCATTTCATTCCATGGGTTTCTTTATTTTTCATATCTTTTCTAACATTACAAATATACGATGCCGATTAAGCGTGTTACTGGTGAACTACTTCAAGGCTATATACCGCTCTCATTTAAGCTGATCAAATAGCGAGGCAATTTACCATTGCACCTCCAAACATTCACATTTGGGAAAATATTGGACGAAAGAGCTTCGTCCAAACGAATATCGCCAAGTTGGTGTAGACAAAGTAAGTTTGTTCATCTAAACTAATTAGTCATTTATCCTTCAAAGTTTTAATTGCTTAAAGGGCGAGATAAGCTCTTTAGGTATAGGAAATGGTACGTGGGAAGCACCTTTTACACAATGTCAGTATGTGCGAGGTTACTAGTTTCTACGTCAAGATACGTTAGAAAGTTAATGATTAATTAACTTGAAACAAGCGAAAGTCTTTTACTTCTTCACATCGTACCGTATCGTCTGTGGTAGAACTCTTTCAGAATGAGTACATGGACGTCTTTATGACATATGCTTAGTAATCGAACCACTATGTTGTAGTCAAGGAAGATGTAACGGTACCAACAGCTATAGTCCTTGCAGAGCTAAATGTGTATGGAATATTACATTCAGAAACACGCGAACAAACGCAGATTTGATTGATGCTTTAATTAATAGTTTTAGTCCTGTTATTTTTTAAGTTCTATATCTTGCTATGGATTGAACTCTGCATTATCCGTTCTATGTTGTTCAGACAACATACAGATAAATGATGGGTTTAAAACAATTAAAAAAATGAACCTTCTACCAATTATAACTATGATTCCAGCAACAGCTTCAATTTTCAAAACAGTTACTGAAGCACTACTTGGTAAACAACCCGAAGCTAAACCACTTTCAGAAGAAGAAGCAAATCAATTGCAAGAGAAATGTTTACTCGGATTAGTTAAAGAACGACAAAAAGCAGCTGCTGTAAAAATTGTTATTAGAGCTGATGAAGAAAAAAGAAAACTACTGATGCACTTACAGCAAATATAGCTGATCCTGCTGCTAGACAAGCTGAAAAAGATCGGTTGATAAATAATCCGCTGGAACGTGAGCGAAGATTAGCGACATTAACAACACAAGAAATTAAAAGTATTATAGCAAACTTATCAGGAGACATAAAAGATATCAGAGAGGAGCAACAAAGAGTTGGTGATCTTACTGTAAAGTATATGGCGGACGGAGAGCAAAGACTTTATTTATAAGAAGAGCAAATGATGAGATAAACGATAATGAGTATAATGATTTTTTTAAAGAAAGAAAATATAAAAGATATTCATAATATAAATAAGTTGACCGATGTACAATATCAAGCATTAATCGATAGATTAGATGCAATTTTTAAAGACGGGGTTGCTGCTAAAGATGAAATAAACACGGTTACAGAAATTGAGAATATGCTTCCACTTTATGATAGAATTATATATAGTGCTATTGCTCTCAAGTTTGGAAGAACAGCAGAAAATAGTAGACCAAAACCTTTTGGTAGGGGGTGGAGTTTTAAAAGGAGATTTTTGTATTAGATAAAAATCGTGTAGAAAAATATAGGGAAGAAAAAACGGGAACAGGCGTCAGAATATTCGCATCAGTTACTGAAATGATCGGCAGAATTATGTTATTGACAACGTCAAAAGAAGGAGGAAATGTTGGTGCTGAAATTGATAATGTAATCATCAATATACTTGATATTTTGAGATCGAGAAATTTATTAGCATCTGACTAATATGAAACTTTACACCGCGACTTAATTTTGTAAAATGATCTAATATAAAAAATGTCAACAACATTATTGCTAAACTCTAGTGAGTCTGCAAAAGATAGCGCAAACTTTTCAGTAAATTATATTCCGCCTATAAAACTAGATCTTGCAAAACAATATGATATTATAATAATTTATTGTACTTGATGGAATGCTATGCCTAACGTAAAAACTGATGTTAGCAATGAAATTTGGTTTACTTCGATTGCAACATCTTCAATATCTACAACAAAAAAATAAAAATTCCACAAGGAGCTTATAATATTATTGATCTAAACCGGACAATCAAAGAGCTCATAACAAAAGCTGGCGGTTTGGCTGCTAATTTTGAGTTGGTAGTGAATTATAACACATTGCGAGCTAGGATAACTTTGAAAAATATGTTAATCGGTCTTGAACCAAGAGAAAGAAGTATTGCACAACTTTTAGGGTTTACTGAAAAATGATACAGTGCTCTTGATCAGGCTATTACCTATGACAATGACACTGAACTGCCAGTAAATATAACAGATGTAAATACAATATTATTAAATTGCTCTATTGCTTCTGGCTCTTACACATCAAAAGGTAGCAAGGGTCAAACGATTTGCAGCTTCTCACCAGAAGTTTCGCCAGGTTCTCTCATGCAAATAACTCCACGAAATATTATCTATTATCCGTTAAATGTTGAAAATCAAAAACAAGTATAATAATGCAGTTGACAGATCAATCTGGAAAACAGTTGCATTTTAATAATAAAGTTGTAACTTATTATTTACATCTACGCGAGCAACGGTAAACAATAAAAATTATACAATATCAGACATAATGAAACAAAGAAAAAATTTATCGAAGAAAAATAGAAGGAGGATTTTTTTGGAAATATATTTACTAAAGTTATTGAAAATGTTACCGGGTAAAGTTGCACCAATTGCTATTGATGCAAGTAAAGATTTTGCAACTGGGGCTGCATCTGCTGCTGAGACTGCGGTGGGACGAAAAATAGCTGATAAAATAAAAGGAGATCCGCCGACTGCAACTGAGATAAAACAAGCTATCTCAGAAATCGCTCCAACAAAAGAAACTCAGCGAGCTATGATAACAACAATAAAACCTATTATCACCAAAGGGTGAGCAGATCATGCAAAAATTAATATCTAAAGTAACAGTGCCGCAATAAAATTTATATAATCTAATAAATAAAATATGTTAAAAATATCTCGAGTTCACAGAAACTTATGCCATGGACAACGCTGTGACATAATTTGCGTATGTTGAATATGTTGGTGAAAATTCTAACGAACCAAATAAAGCTGGTATCAGAACATTTAATACCAGAGACGAAGACGTATTTCTACTGCCACATAAGGCTATGTTAGAAGTTCGTGGTCAGATTATGACAGTAGCCAATCCACCTGCTGAAATTCCAGTTGGAGCAGAAATAGCTTTTATAAATAACGGCTGGTGTGTATTCAAAAGTGCTAGATATCAACTGGCCAAACAAACTATAGAAGATATTTCAGGTCATCTACAAGTTGGAAGTACAATTTTTAATATTATTTCGTTTTCAGATGATTACTCGAGATCAACTGTAACGAACATGATGTGGTTTAAAGATACGGGACGGGGTATAGCTGAATCAACTGAATTTGTAAAGAGAGGTGCTATAGTACATGCGGCTAATGCAGATAAAAATGCTGTAATTGTTAGAAATATTCTCATTGCTAATGCTGCTCCTCTAGATATTGCCACACCTGCTGCATGGGCTCATGCAGACGCCACAAGAGTTTCCCTTACGGCAGCTTTTAATAGTCTTAACATAACAACACCAGCTGCAGCTGCAGACGGTACTGCAATGTTACATTTGCTTCTTAACACACTTGACGTAAACAAAATCCACGATATAACTAAGGTTTTGCTAGGCGAAGAGCACTTGAAGCAGGATCACGTCAGATTACAATGATGCTTCCACTAAGTATGATTTTCGGCTTTTTACGCGATGATGATAAAGTATTTTGCGGAGTAAAACATACGCTTTTTTTAGATCGAGCAGAACAAAGCGATTGCTTGTTTAGATCTGGAGTGGTTGATGTACAGTTTATCATAAACAAACGTGCTCTGTGGATGCCACGTATAACACCATCAATCACTAAAATGTCAGAACTAAATAGCACACTTGAGAAGCATACAAACAGAATTTATTTTAAGCAACATAAGATATATCTGACAACGGTTCCAAATACTACCGACTACACGTGGCGGGTCTCAGCAACATCAAGCGAACAACTGCCGAGACAATTATTTGTCGTATTTCAACAACACGCCCGACGAGGTAACCAACAACAAAATAATGCAATATTTGACCATGCTGATGTCAGACGAATATACGCTAGACTAAATTCGAAGGAATATCCAGAACGAGCTATAGAATGCAATTTTTCAGATGACGCTAATAAAAATATTACACGACCGTACATGTACCTGCATGACGCAATGCAAAAATATCAAGATGTAGAAGATGGATCTCAGATATCAGCAGAGGGATTTCGTACACTTTATCCGATATTTCATTTTGATATTAGTAAACATTGCGAGCGAGCTGTAGACAGCACATCAGATATTGAAATTACCTGGACGCTTGGGGCGGTTCCAGTGGCGCCGTTGTATGTAATCGCCTTAGTGATCAGTGATAGATTTGTCACGATTGATTCTGTTGGAGATAAAATGACAGTTCAAGTTTAATCTGCAGTTGTTATATAAAATGACAAAATATATTGTAAAAGAAGTATATTTGACTGATGGTCAAGTTAAAAAATTAGGAGCTGTTGTTGCAAAGCGGGAAGAGGTATCATTAAAAATCATCCCTAATATTTATGATGGTGTGTTAACAAAATTAATGCTGACAAAAAATGAAGTAAACAAGTATAATCGTAAAAAAACGTTTGTTTTGGATTTAAGTGCTGCACAAATAACTGCAATGGCAAACGACATTGTCATTGAAGGTGGTTTCCTTGGTCCGGCATTATCGATATTAGCTGAAAAAATTGTACCTGTCTTAGGCACATTTGGACTAGAAGCAGCGACGGGAGCAATATCTGACGCAATGAAAAAAAGCAGTTGAGGTTAATGGTATCATTCTCGGAAGTGGAAAAAAAACATTGTGAAGTCAATAGCATAAATGTTATGTAATTGATATATTATAATGCCACAAGGAAAAACAAAATCGCCAGAAAAAAAAAGAAAACAACAAAATCGACACAAAAATAAGAAAAACAAATCGCAAACAAGCAAAACAAGGAGGAATTATTCGTTCGCTCCACTTTTGGCGGGACTAGCGTGAAGTCTGCTGCCAAATCTTCAAGGAATCGGACGTGGTCTAACTACCTGGAACACGACCATCCCGCTAAGTAATTTTGATATAATTGATAAGTTAAACGCACTTCCTGGATTTCCCGGAGTTTATTCTAAAGATGAACTCGCAGCAATAAAATCGCCGTCAGCTGTAGGTTCATGTGTGATAAATTTACAAGGTTTTAATGACGGATCCAGCACGCATTGGGTAGCAGTTTATAATAATAATTATTGTGACTCGTTTGGGTTTCCTTCAAGCGATGTAATAAAAAAATATGTAAACAAAAAATATTAAAAAATATATTATTCGTCAAATCAACTCCAACCTGTTGGAATTCTGCTTGCGGATATTATTGTGTTATGTTTATCCGACAGATGTCTCAGAGAAATCTTAATTTTTTAAAGTTTATTTTACAGTTTGACAAGCAACCTTCTCACGCTAATGATGAGATTCCAATTAATTTTATCTAAAATAACAAATATAATAATGTTAACATATTGTCTCAAATGTAGAACTAGAACAGAAAATATAATGAAACAACAGAAAAAAAACAACAGGACGATGTTAAAAAGTGATTGTGCAATCTTTGGAGAAAGAAAATATATGTTTTTAAAGAAAAAGTCACTGGGCGCTGGTTGGTCTGATATAGTCAGGGAGATTATTTTAGTAGACGACTAAAAATATAGAATGATATGCAACTGCGATTCCGACAGATTTTTGTCTTGAACAAAATAAAATTGTCGCATACTGTCAATGTTGTAATAACAGAGAAATAATAGGAGCAGGTATATATATATATATATATATATATATATATATATATATATATATATATATATATATATATATATATATATATATATATATATATATATATATATATACACACAATTATTGGAGAATTACCAAAACTAAAAGGCGGTTGGACTTTGCCAGGTCATCGGTATACTGGACCTTTCAATTCTCTTGATAATCAACCAGATGAAAACGATAATCCGTTGCCAGGACAAAAGCCATTTAATCAGGTGGATGCAATACCAATGCGTCATGATATATGTTATCGTGATCATAAAAACTCGAAAGCAGATTGTGATAAAGTAATTTTAGACGAGTTAAGTGATATGGAGCCAACAAACATGAGAGAACGTTTTGATAGAAGATTTGTTCAGGGAATGATTGGAGCGAAATATAAATTAGAACTTAAAAAAAAATATACGATGATCTTGCAGTCAAACTACATAGACCTAAAAATAGTTTCCGAGACGTAAAGTTGTTGCTAATGCTGTAGATGATATCTGGGCAATAGATTTGATGGATGTATACAATCTGGCTCAGTTTAACGTTGCCGCTGATGGCGCTCCAAAAAGTATTTGTTGAACGTTATAGACTTTTTTAGTAAATACGCTTTCAGTGTACCAGTTTCGGATAAGACATGGACTTCAATGACTGATGCGCTAAAACAAATAATAACGAGTACAGAAAGAAAACCAAATAAAATCTGAACTGATCATGGAGATGAGTTTTTTAACAAAAAGTTTGAGCAGTTTCTAGAACAAAATAATATAAAAAATACGTTACAGGAAACGAAGGTAAAAGCGTTGTTGTCGAGAGATTTAATCGCACGCTATACGAAAAATACACAAACATATGACAGCAAAAAACACCAACAGGTACATCGATGATCTTTCTCAAATCGTGGGTGAATATAATAACACGAAAGATCGAACCACTAAACCATTGCCAATCCATGCTATAAAATATTAAATATTAGCAAATGAAAACATGTACCGCAGACATAAATTTAAGGTTGGTGAAAAAGATAGAATTTCTTTGAAAAAGAAGGTACTTTAAAAAGGATTTACTCCAAACTGGAGCGAAGAAATATCTGTTGTTGATAAAGTACTTTTAACAATACTTGTAACATACGCGTTAAAAGATCTGGCAGGGGAACAGATCGTAGGTAGTTTTTACGAACAAGAACAAAAGAAAACTGAGAAGGATTTTATCGTAATTGAAAAAGTGATTAGGAAAAAAGGCGATAAAAGTTTAGTTAAATGGCGTGGGTATAGCGATAAATTTAACAGTTGGATCCCAAAACAAAAAAATTACGAAATAATGTTATTATAAATTTCCTCGTACTTTTGTTTGACAGATTTACATTTTATTTGTTTACATAACGATATTAGATATTGTCTGCGATCATCAGAGATCGTCATGAGATTAAAAATTTTGACAAATATGTAATCGAATTTGATATTTTTCTGTCGGCCTGACATTCTGGTGTTTCAGAAAGGTCTGATTAGCTGCCAAAATATTTACTGTTCGTCAACAGTGAAATTAAATTTCATTATTTTTTAGCAATGTGATACTTGACATTATATCGTCCAGTTGTTGGTCTGCTGTAATTAGACCTATCAACAACGGTGACTATTTCATCGTCATCAGATTCGTTGTTATACAAAATATCATCTTCGCTATAACCAACAGATTTGTCTATAAAATTATTGTTAGTAATTGTAATATTGTCTGTGATTTTATCGTTGGCGACCTTATCGCTGACAACATTATCACTAGTGTCTTCCTCGTATAGTTGGGCAAGTCGTTTCATCAAGTCCATATTATAATATACTTTTATCTAATTTGTTATTATAAGATGACTGACGAGGTAAAATATCACCAAAAAGTTAATATAATAAATTACGACGAGTTAGCCGAAGCGGTAAAAAATTGCTTGTCAGGTTACAGTGCATATTCCGTTGACGTTGTTGTAATGAATTAATGCAAGGTGATTCTCATAAAATAGTACTAACAGCAGCAGAAAAAATAAAAGTAATCAAAAGTGCAGTAACGACGCTAAAATTTGATCGCAATGATGTTATAGCGTTTGCTCATCATTGCTTGACTAAAACCGAGCTATCAAATATTTTTAATCATCATATCTGAAACTAAATATATCAAAAGTTGTTAATATTGAAGTTGCTGTTTTAGTTTTGCCTTCTGCGACGTCTTTTACTCTCTGTGAATGCATTTTAAGATACTTTGATGCAGCTGGTATTGATTTAAATTTCATTTTTTTCTCCAGTTTCTAAATTTACTGAAATAACTGATCTTCTGAGGTTTTTGAAATTATTACCGGCAGAATTAGATCCACGTCTGGTGTTTTCTCCTGGTGTAACTAGTTCTAGATTTTCCAGTCTATTATCAGTTTTAATTTTGTTAATATGATCGATAACAAAATGATTTGAAATTATGCCATTAAATACTTCATAACCAAATCAAATACCAAAGTTTGAAAAGCAAAATAATATTTCGATTAACGTTTTCGGACTAGATGAAAAAGAAAACGTCTATCCGAGATATATTTCAGAAAAAGCTCCACAATCGACCATAAATTTACTGTTTTATAAAAATCATTATGTTTGGATCAAAAACTTTAACGGACTAGTTGGTAGACAGTATAATAAGGATAAGAACAAAAAATTATTTTGTTATCGCTGCTTGCACGGTTGTATTAACAATGAAATATTACAAACGCATTTCCAGTACTGTAGTGACGTACAACGAATAATGATGCCATCTAAAAAAGATAGTGTTACAGTTTGTCCATCATAATCACAAACTAAAAATTCATTTCGTCATATACGCTGATTTCGAATGTTTACTTCAACCTGTACTTGGCGTAGAAAATAATCCTGACCAATCGAGTACAAGGAAAACTCAAAATCATGTTCCGTGCGGAGTAGCGTACAAGGTAGTTTGTTGTACTGATTCGAGATTATCTAAGCCAATCAGATTATACCGTGGTAAAATTCCAGGTGTCTGGCTTCTCAAGCAGTTGATCAGTGAAGTTGATCAGATATTTACTCGTTTGAAAAAAGTGACTTCGATGATACAAGTAACACCTCAACAAGAATCTGATCACGAGCAAGCAGAAATTTGTTATATTTGTGAAAAAGCTTTTGACGATAACAAAAAAGTACATGACCGTTGTCATTTGACCGGGCAGTACCGTGGAGCGGCTCATGATCAATGTAATTTAAAATTTCATGCTCCATATTTTATTCCTGTTATTCTTCACAACTTTCGAGGATATGATAGCCACATTATCGTAGAAGCTTTTGGTGATCCTGATATCAAAACTCGTCTGAAACTCGATAACATTATCAAATGCATTCCAAATAAGTTTAATAAGTATATGTCAGTTACGCTAGGTAAATTACGTTTTATTGACAGCATGCAGTTTATGGCAGCATCGGTAGATGAGCTAGTGAAAGGTTGTAGTTAATTTGATAACCTGAGAGACTCTTTTGGAGATAAATTTAATTTACTGACCAAAAAAGGAGTATTTCTGTACGAGTATCTCGACGATACAATGACAAATTTTACTCATATCTTAAAAATGAACATATCACTGATGATGAGTACAAGTACGCACAAAATATCTGGAAAGAATTTGATTATGAGACGTTTGGTGATTATCATGATATATACTTGAAAACTGACGTGTTATTATTAGCAGATGTTTTGAAATTTTTTGTGAAGTGAGTTATGACAAATACGGACTAGTTCCTTGCTGGTATTATTCTGCCCCTGGGCTGTCATGGGATGCTCTGCTAAAGTTTAGTAAGGTAAGGTTAGAATTACTGACTCACGTTGATAAGTTCAAATTTATCGAAAAAGGTATCAGAGGTGGTACTAGCGTGATAACGAAAAAATATACTGAAGCAAACAACAAATACTTTAAAGAATATAATCCTGAGCTTCCTTCGAAGTATATAGTTTATCTAGATTGTAATAATCTTTACGGAGGTTTGATGGCAGAACCAATACCTTTTGGTGGATTTCACTGGATCCCGGCTGATAGAATTCTATCAGAGACAGAAAAAATATACCTGACGATGTTTCATATTTCTTTGAAGGTGATCTGATTATCCAACTTCACTACACAAATTACATAACGATTACCACGATTACCCTTTCTGCGCGGAATCAATGATAATAGAATATAGTTTGTTATCAGAAGACCAACAAACGTCAGCATTTCCAGGACAAAATTCCTTGGTCAAAAAACTAGTACCATATTTGCTTAATAAACGTAATTATGTTTTGCATTACAAAGTTTTAAAACAAGCAGTCAATGCTGGTCTTGTGTTGAGAAAAGTTCATCGTGTACTAAAATGTAATCAGTCGCAGTGGATGAGGGGTTATATTAACTCGAACACGTCAAGCTTTGGCGAAATCTGCGTAAATATCGAACTTGTTAATTTATATTCATCACAGAAAAAGCTTGTGTCAGACGATGATTTTGTGAGCATGAAAATTTTTAATGAGTATCTTGTTGCAATACATAGAAAAACAAAACTAAAACTAAACAAGCCGATCTATGTTGGAGCTTCAGAATTAGATTTATCGAAGTGGCTGATGTACGATTTTCATTATAATTTTGCTAAAAATCAGTGGCCGGCCAGTAGATTACTGTTTACTGATACTGATTCGCTCGTATATGAAATCGAATGCGAGGACATCTATCAGGACATGTATGATAATCGACATCTGTTTGATCTTTCTGATTACCCACGTGACAGTAAATTTCATGACGACACAAATAAAAAGGTTATTGGTAAGTTTAAAGATGAAATGAACTCGAGCGCTATCAAATACTTTATCGGATTACGCAGCAAAATGTATGCCGTATTGTTAGTCATAATAAAAAAACGAAAAAAGCAAAAGGCCTGCCACGCGATTTTATTAAAAAGTTTATGAAATTTTATGACTACAAGTATGCACTTGATGGTGGTGTTAGTTTTATAAGAGCTATGACAATTCGGGCAAATCATCATATGCTCGAAACAGATGTCATTATCAAACGTGGATTGTGTAATTTTGATGACAAACGTTATTGCGAAAATGGGGTAGACACACATGCTCTTGGGTATTGTCATGACGATAGATCTATATTTGACATTATCTTTACTGACTAAAATTTGATCTAAACTTAAGAAATAATGTTTGAAAATTTGACAGTGACAAATAGCTACAATAGCAAGATCAAATATCTAATGATAGATGGCAAACAATTGACAGTTGAAATCAATAATGAAACATCAGTTATATGTTTTAGTGGTAACCGTGATAAACTTAAACTTTCACTCATCAGATCTGATAACAGCGAGTATTTCAGTTACCTCGAACAATTGTATCAAAAGTTGCTAGCGGAATTTAAAAACTTTCACAGTCCGATTAGCCAGCAAAAATATGCTAAACTTACAATTGATCTCGGTCAATCAAAGGTATATTTTATCGACAAAAAAAATATTATTTAAAGCAACTACAACTAAAAGATTTGTGTGAATGTCGTCGTTGATTGAGTGGTGAAGTAAAGTTTAGTCTCTATCATCGTGATAATGAAGCATTTTTAATATCAACAATTGAAACATTTATCATTGGTAATGAGGTACAAAATAATATCACTTACCTTTTTCGCTCGGTAAATGCCCGCACAGCTCTTACCTGGTCAAGCTCCTGTTCCAGACTAATTTATTAGGCCCAAACAAGCCTTTTATAAGTGGCGTTTATTGTCGAGAACATTCCGATCACGCATGCGCATTATAGGACTTCCTTGTTCTAAATATTCCACGCATGCGCATTACAGTATTTCCTGTTCTGGCAAATTCTACATAATCACACGATCTCTATATGACACGTACAGTAGTCATCCTTGTGTGACTAAAGATAGCGCTACATGGATTATAAAGCAATAGCCCTTAGACCAGTGTCTAGACAAGAGGCAGACCAGAGGCTATAAGTAATAGGTAATATAAAGCATTATATAATGATGACTAACAACCACCAGGCTTTACAGGAAACACACTTACCTGTAAAATATTGACTTTTAGCTGAGAGAGGCTAGACTTATAATTTAATTAGACAATAAATTGCTGTATAAATTACATGTAGTATAGTTAGTTAAATGAAAAAGAGGGGGTAATTTGTAACTTGCGTTAGAAGTTTTAGTATCCTTTTGAGAAGGGGTGGGGTAAGAGTTTTAGGACAGTTTGATAGTTAAAAGGGGTTGGTAATTTATATTTGTTTTAATAGTGAAAAGGGACGGGTGGGCTAGAAATCTGGTTTCCTTCTACTACTGCCACGGCTTCCTCAATAGTTTTCGTTGACGCAATGTTAATCCCGATCTCTGTGCGTGCCTTTTGGGCATTGTCATAGGAGAAAGGTTTAACTCTGGTCGAAATGTGTTTGATGCAAATAACAAATTAAAATATATAGGTTAAAGTTGTTCTCAATGACAAAAGAATTTGCACCTACCAAAAAGAAAGATATGCTTTACCGTGTGTACAATTGTCAGTACATAATGTGGTGAAGACAACTTATAAACAATAGAAGACCAGAAGTGGTCACATACCACTGATTCAATTCATATTAACGTTTTGCTAGACTACAAGACATAATTTCCCCAAGAAGACACTTTAAAAAGAAAAGACATTATTCGCAGCTAGATTTTGAGAAAGAAATCCTGTACGTATCAAGTGTCAAAATGCCGTCCAGTAAAAATTTCGTTTCGTCAGTGACATTTTTCAAGTAAATATAACATGAAATCCGCTTCAACCTAAAATGAGATGTTATTAATGAGTACATCAAATTTCCCCATATTATATTCCTTTAATTTGTCCATACATTATCATTTTCTTCATAACCAAAGACAGCTCGCACATATATACAACACTGTATCCTAAATCAGTTTCATGCATATGTGTTCTCAGATATGTACCGAATGACTTTAAAGAGATATCAATAATGAAACTCTGTGCAGATACAAGCTAATATTACATATTTTCGAAAATGTCATATTGGAGTCTGGCAGTGATGATTTTATATAAGATACATGAAAGTATGAAAAGAAATTTATTCAGAATGAATCAAACGGGGCCGTATTAATACATCATTTGCCTTTGTGATTTCCTGCTGTTAAATGTGTACTAGAGTTAGTGAAAAAAAAAATATTCGATTTATAATATGATGTTTCACAACTGTAAAATATTTGTCCTCAATTTAAGGATGCTCATGAGATGCTCACTAAGAATGCCGTGATCACTTGCGCTTTGAAATTGTCTCAGATTTAAACATTTTCCTTAAAATTAATTGATGAATCGGTATATTCAATTTTTGTCCGACTTTATTTATCTCTTGATACTGAAGGTGGTCCTCAATAGGAAGTGCTGCAAAACTCTTTGACTTTGCTAGTAACCGTTCCATAATTTATGCATGTCTTGTCTTGAAATGAATTTCTATTTACCCAGTCAAATCTCTCTATTCACCATTTAAATGAATCGCTATATACCCAGTAAATCTTTCTATTCACCATTTAAATGAATCGCTATATACCCAGTCAGATCTCTCTATTCAGCAGTTAAATAAATCGCTTTATACCCAGTCAAATCTCTCTGTTCACCATTTAAATGAATCGCTATATACCCAGTCAAATCTCTCTATTCACCATTTAAATGAATCGCTATCTACCCAGTCAAATCTCTCTATTCACCATTTAAATGAATCGCTATTTACCCAATTAAATCTCTCTATTCACCATTTAAATGAATCGCTATATACCCAGTCAAATCTCTCTATTCATCGTTTAAATGAATCGCTATATACCCAGTCAAATCTCTCTATTCACTTTTAAATGAATCGCTATATACCCAGTCAAATCTTTCTATTCACCATTTAAATGAATCGCTATATACACAATTAAATTTCTCTTTTCACCATTTAAATGAATCGCTATCTACCCAGTCAAATCTCTCTATTCACCATTTAAATGAATCGCTATCTACCCAGTCAAATCTCTCTATTCACCATTTAAATGAATCGATATTTACCCATTCAAATCTCTTCATTTAAAGTATCTCTGTAAATCATTCACACGAAGTTGAAATCTAGTTCAGTTACCATTAAACATGTTCTCGCAGTTGAACGAGACAAACAACTTCTCGAAAACTAAAATCACAAAAGTGATGCAACTGTCAGCTGACAAAAGGGACGAATATTCCCTACAGCGCTGGACTTGTTACCTAGTCAAATCGATACACACAAAAAGCAAGACAGTGGATAATTACATTGCAAATAATATACGTCTAGAGGAAAATAACTGACAGTCAATTAACTGCTATTAAACAGTTTATCATTGACATGTTTTGCAAAATCTCAAATATACGCAAAGGATTGCAGAAAATAGAAAGATACATTTTACCATTGATGCATGTTTACACAGCCCTGTAATTAGTAAAGAAAAGGGCTAAAATTTACCCCGAGTTGTATAGTAGTTACAGCTATTGGATCAGATATTTATTCCTGCACAAGATGATATAGAGAGCAACATGCAGAGAATGAAAAATGTCAGTCTTCGGACAGTGCTTCAACTGTTACAGAAAATGTCGGTAATGAAATCCAAACTCAATTAAATGTTTAAAATGTTTACAATATTGATATATAATTTCAAAACAAATGAGTGGAATAACATCACAGTGGTTAGGGTTACAGAAAGAATCATTAAGCATATTTAAATAAAATGATAGACGAATATGAAAAAGACCTAACTCAAAATGAATGCAAAATGAAATCTTGATCAGGTCTATGAAAGCGATGTACATCAATTGACAAAAATTAAACAGATTCGATGAAAACAATAAAATGTTTCAAATTCGTAAGGTTTTACTTTTTCAGTTTGGTGAAACGCGGAACAGCCTTCTATAGTTTGATGAATAGCAAACTATTTCAGGGGGAAAAAAAATATATACAGGTGTGGACCGAGTGCTCTCATTGACGGGAATAGCAGCCTAAAGTCAAGGGTCAGGTGTGGAACAAAATATATAAAAGTTATTTACCTTGTCGCTTTAAGTATGATATACATGTTCTGTTGTCAGAAGAGTTCAGAAGAGCAATCTGAGATAAACTTGTCATTAGGTGTAACTTCTTTTTCTTCTTGTTATTTATTTATTTTTGTTCTATATTATTAAGATCTACCTGTGTCATGCTGCGATACATTGCTGAATCGGACTCGATTTGTGGTTAGAGATGAGGATATAGTGCGACAGATAAGGTCATCCCAATCCATATACTGTTTTTAAACACTAATATTTAAATGACCAACCTTTGAAAATGAGGCCAATTTACAACAGGGGTGGGGTGAGGTGTGCAGAAAAGTGAGCCTTATTTTCAAAGGTTTTGATTCTGGGACAAGTTTGGTAAATAATGAAAAGAAAATTTTATTATCCAACGTTAATATGTAATATAGTTCATGATGCGGTACCGCTCTTTAAGATTACAAACAGTAAACAACTGTCCTCCAAAACAATCGACGATAATTCTCGGCTTTTCAAATGAAACCACTAGTAAATAACCATAAAAAAATATGTTTTTTTCCATCCGATTTTTCCAAAAGTTTGATTTGACCGAACATTCTTTGCAATTATCTATCATACCATGGTATTGATATTAATATTTTTAATTTTTAATTACTATTATACTTGTCAGCGCCGACGTCTTCTTATTTGTAGATTGAAACATGACTGACAGGAAAAGTCGTAGGTCGACTCGACTTTTTCTCAGTCATGTTGTCAACTTTGTCCAATGTTGACAACATGGCTATCAGGAAAAGTCGGAGGTCGACTCGACTTTTTCTCAGTCATGTTGTCAACTTTGTCCAATGATTGACTCTATGGAATATTGGCACGAGGGAAGCACTGACCAATCCGACACTCTATTCTTCACGGCATGCAGAATTATTACCGACGGATGCCCCCTCCCCTCGTGGACAACACAGCAGCATGATGGGAAGACAACTTACATTCCTTCAGTGATGATCGCAATTTATGCGGCGGAATTCTTGCCGTTCGTGAATCCCATAACTGATTTCGCAACTTCCGACATTAACGACTTGGAGTGATAAAATGTTAACTTTAGTAAAATGTGCTAATTTTCCATGTCACATGGAAGCTTACATGCGCTGTTGGAAGCACTATATCGATGTTTCAACTACTTTAAAACTTCACATCACTATCCTTTTTATTTCAAGTACCAATTTGGCACTTTTCAGTTCATATATATTTGAAACAAATGTGCGGTATCTCTCATATCTACCTATGTCTTGGCTATGTAATATGTACAGAAATTGAACAACATCCCTGATCCAATCAATTCCATTCTTATTACAACAATTTATGCAAACACTTCATAAAACTCTGCCGCAGACACTATTGCTAAATGTATTCTAGAAAAGCTCGTTCTCTTCCTGCCTAGATTCACACGCTTCCATATGGCTCTATTTACGTCCATGTTTCTCCTAGTTGCGGTTAGGTAAAATTACATACAACCTGGTTGCAGAAACCCAAACTTTTATTCTCTCGGGTTCTGATCAGTGACAGTGTTTTGGTTGTCGAGATTTAAATTACAAAGGTACTTCTTTTTGCCTAAGTGACAAAACTTACAAGGCCAGCGCGATGCGCTGCGTCACTATTTACAACTACTGGGTAGCATTAACTGACCCTACTGTGTACTATAGAGTCAAGATTTATAGCTTAAATGGTACTCCCTGGGACACTAGCGGGAAGTTTGTATGGGAACAATAGGAATGGAACAGCACAAAACATACCATATACAATCTTATCAACGAAAGAGAAGCATAAAACACACCATATGCTATCTCATCAACGAAACGAGTAGCATAAAACACAATATATACCATCTCATCAACGAAAGGAGCAGCACAAAACATACCATATACCATCTCGTGGGTCGCTACAATTTATTAAACAAATAAATAAGAACCATTGATGTAAACCATTTGATTTCACTGTGTAGGTGTATGTCATCATTCTCATCTGCAAGTCACATTTGGGGCTACTAGATTGTAAAAATTAATCTTCATCAGGTACCAAACGAATTTCTTTCTTCGTTAGTCTTGTTGGTTCTGTCATTCTATCAGATTACCGCCGTTCTCTCTCTCTCTCTCTCTCTCTCTCTCTCTCTCTCTCTCTCTCTCTCTCTCTCTCTCTCTCTCTCTCTCTCTCTCTCTCTCGCTTAGTCTTAAGTCTGTAATGCAAATGGTATTGGATATGAGACTCGTAACTTCAAGATCGCTAGTACAAACTTCTACGAAGACATTTTGTAAAGTGTTGTGTGACACAGATCGTCATTGTCGCTTTGTGTCTGCTTTCTCCTTTGAAAAGTGTCATCGTTTCATCTTGATTACAAACTTTGACTAAATTTTACACACTACTTAAACTCTTTTCATCTCAAGGTGTAGGTGTAAGCCATCGTTCTCAATTTTCTTGAAGTGCGTTTATTCGTCTCTCAAATGTCGAAGTAAATTAAGGGAAAGAATTAATTTTTGGTGGTCGAGTGGGGGGCTGAATCATGACTCTTGGTTTTGTGACAAAAGTGGAGAATATTAATTAAGGCTCACTCATGTCGTCTTCCAATTGATTAGAACTAACACTTCATCTCCTGTATGTGTGTGTGTGCGTGTGTGCGTGTGTGTGTGTGTGTGTGTGAGAGAGAGAGAGAGAGAGAGAGAGAGAGAGAGAGAGAGAGAGAGAGAGAGAGAGAGAGAGAGAGATGTTGCCAATTACTTTCTCCTAGTTTCTCACCGGAACCATTTCAACTTCTTGCAAAAAAAAAACAAAACAAATTCGTCAGACTAGACCACTATATAAGATTAGTGTCTTAGAGTTTATAGCGTATTCATTCAGTTCTCAAACAATCAAGAAGATGGACGAGTTAACACAGCTTGACCTGCTGGTCAAAGATTTTGCTACGAGTCATAAGAAAGCATAATTATCAGGCGAAAATGTCAACAAAACTTTCCCTTCTGGACTATAATTTGATGAGAGATATAAAAATGTGAGTAAATGCTGATGAAGTTTGCTATATCTGTAAGGCATATGGGCATTTGTTTTCAACATGTCCGCTTTGTTCAATAAAGAGAGACAAAAGTCAAAATACCTGTTATCGTTGTCAGGAGAAAGGACACCAGGCTTCAGAGTGCCTTAAGAAAAAGAAAAGAAACAAAAGTAGAAAGTGGAGAGGGATTCAGAAGAAGAAAATGCTGATGAGAAAGAAATTTGTGACAATGAAGTGATGAAAATGGAAAAATGGAATATTTGGGTCAATTTGTTGGCCTTTAGCCTCAAACAGGAACTGGAAAGAAAGCATAAGTGTGTCTCTTGGTCTTGATTTTTATAATAAGAATGGTGTATATTGTTTTTGTATTGTCACTGCACGAATATACTCTCTTTCACCTCTCCTTATCCCTCTGGATCATGTTTTAGTTGGAAGTGAAATGGAAGGGATGTTTTACTTCAAGTACGTACTTCAAGCATGAAAGTGAGATAAAATTTGCCAATCACTTCATCCATCATTGTTGTATTTTGATTTTTATAAATACTTTAGATACCTATTTATACACGCAAACAATGACGCCATAGAACGATCGTGTGCTTTTTCTTTCCCTTAACAAAAAACTTATCCCTTAACAGAAAAGTAATTTTTGCCCTCGTACGTTTTGTGTTTGTGTGCGCTCGTACACTTGTGTATGTGTTTGCATGTGCGTCCATTGTTGTGAATTGTATATACGTGTGTTTTATCCAAGTTCATTCGTTGATGAGATAGTATATGGTGCAATTTATGATTCCTCGTTTCGTTGGTGTTATAGTATATTGGTGTTGTTTATGCTTGCTCGTTCCATTGGTGAGATAATATATTAAAGTGTTTTGTGCTTCTCATTTCGTTGGTGTAGAGGGTATATTTGTGTTTTTTCTTCTCATCTGTTGGCGTGGATAGTATATTTATGCTTCTCGTTTCGTTGGCGTGAATATTATATTTTTGTTTTATGCTTTTCGTTTCGTTGGTGTGGATAGTATTTTTTGTTTTTATGCTTCTCGTTTCGTTGGTGTGAATAATATATTTTTTTGTTTTATGCTGCTCGTCTCGTTGATGAGATGGTATATGGTGTGTTTTGTGCTTCTCTTTCGTTGATGAGATGGTATATTTTGGGTTTTGTGCTGCTCCTTTCGCTGAGGAGATATTATATGGTGTGCTTTATGCTGCTCGTTTCGTTGATGAGATGGTATATGGTGTTTTGTGCTTCTCTTTCGTTGATGAGATAGTATATTTTGGGTTTTGTGCTACTCGTTTCGTTGATGAGATGGTATATTTTGTGTTTTATACTGCTCGTTTCGTTGATGAGATGTTATATTTTGGGTTTTTTGCTGCTCGTTTCGTTGATGAGATGGTTTATTTTGTGTGTTATACTGCTTGTTTCGTTGACGAGATGGTATAGTTTGGGTTTTGTGCTGCTCATTTCGTTGATGAGATGGTATATTTTGTGTTTTATGCTGCTCGTTTCATTGATGAGATGGTACATTTTGGCTTTTGTGCTGCTTCTTTCGTTAATGAGATCGTGTTTTATGCTGCTCCTTTCGTTATGGAGATGGTATATGGTGTGTTTTATGCTGCTCGTTTCGTTGATAAGATGGTATATTTTGGGTCTTATGCTGCTCCTTTCGTTGATGAGATCGTATATTGTCTATTTTGTGCTTCTCTTTCGTTGATGAGATGGTACATTTGGGGTTTTGTGCAACTCGTTTCGTTGATGAGATGGTATATTTTGTGTTTTATGCTGCTCGTTTTTTAATGAGATGGTACATTTTGGGTTTTGTGCTGCTCGTGCCGTTGATGAGATTGTATATGGTGTGTTTTATGCTGCTCGTTTCGTTGATGAGATGGTATATTTTGGGTTTTGTACTGCTCCGTTCGTTGATGAGATGGTATATGGTGTGTTTTATGCTTCTCTTTCGTTGATGAGATGGCATATTTTGGGTCTTGTGCTGCTCGTTTCGGTGGTGAGGATAGCATGCATTCGCGATAAAAACCTTTTAGAGGGTCAGTCCACTGTCTCGAAAAGACTTATTCTTTCTTGCCTAAAAAGCTTTTTTAATTGTTGTATAATTTATGTTTAACTAACAAAAACATTATTCTCGGTTGAAGTTTCCATTACTGTGACGTTACCTTACCTTTCCATTCCTATTTTTCCCATACAAACTTCCTGTTAGTGTCCCAGGGTGTGCCATTTAACGCTATAAATATTGGCAATATAGTATAAAGTAGTGCCAAATTGGTACTTAAAATAAAAGGATAGTGATGTGAAGTTTTAAAGTAGTTGAAAAATCGATATAGTGCTTCCAACAGCGCATGTAAGCTTCCATGTGATATTGGTAATGCTAATATTAACGCTATAAATTTTGACGCTCTATTTAAAAAGTAGGGTCCCATAATGCTAATTCCCATGGATGCAATATTATCGCTTAGTTTAATTTTTATTTTCAATTTTTCACTTTCAAAAAAAGGTCGGTATGATTTGAAATAATTTCAGTACTACTTTAAGTCTTGGTAACATTTTAAAAATTTATCTATGGATTATTTTCAGTCTCCCCTAAAGTCAGGTGCATTTTCAGAATTTAGTGCTACACTTTGTCTTTAACCATTTCTAACAATCAATACATCTGACTAGTTACCAGTTTCCATTCAAGTCCGCTATTTTTTCTGAAATTTAGTGGAATATTTTAAGTCAAGGCAATCTGAATACAATCTTCTAGAGTTTTTCTCAGTCTCTACTATATTTTCGGAGATTTTGGTAATCTTAGTTCTACTTTTAGACTAAGTAAATATAAGTTAATCTACTGTGGGAATTTAACTCTGGAACAATTTCCTATGTTTAGCGTTACTTTTAGTCACAGTCTCTTGAAAATAATGTTCCAGATTTTCTTAATTTCCACTGTAGTCTTGGACAATGTCGTAATTTTAGTATTAATTTTAGTCTAAGACAATGTAAATTAATGTTCAGGGACATGTTTAGTCTCGGTTAAGTTCTGGGACAATTTCGTCATTTTAGCGTTACTTTTAGTCACATCCATTTTGGTGTTAGTCTTTTCCTTGATTAAAACTAGTTATATAGCATCATTATAAGTATGCAAATTTATGAACACCATCAACATATTTCAAGTCTATGTAATGCTTTATATATAACTCTAGGTTTTATAGTAATATATGTCAGTCTCTATGTCTATATTTTATATGTCCCTCCCTAGAGTCGTAGTGCTAGCTGCGCGTATTTAGGACAACTAGGTCACCTCCTTGCTACACTGTTGCCAAGTGTTCAGTACCGTGTCATGCCACCTGGGACCATTTCTCTTGACGCTATACAGGCCCAGGGTGTGCTAATACAAAATTTCCCATGACGCTATAAAGGCTTGGATGTGCCATTTGACGCCAAAGTACAAAACACCACATTTTAATGAAAACTCCCATTGACGCTATAGCATCCCCCTTCACTACTTGCGGTTCTGAGGACATCTCTGGAAGCAGTTGGGGCGGATAATATGACCGTATTGGCATTTTTTATTGTTTTACTCAGGGCATACATATATGCCATTTCAGAATACGAATTGATGACAACTGCATTATAGACAAGTTGTGAATAACTGCTTGGTAGAATTCTATTACCTCAGAACAAGTCATGTAAATTATAATCACTGTTTTCATTTTAAGTTGTTTAGCTCAAAATCATTTCAATAGCCGTCATCAACCTTGGCAGTTTGTGATGTTCGGAGCCTGAAATGACTAGGGGTACTGCTCTATACCGTTGTCGTCTCCAACTAAAGACAGTGGTACGTGTTGTGTTTCGATCGCCGGATGGAATATTCTACGCAATTCAGTTGCTTTTGGATCACGGCTGCCGGAGTGTCGCCACTCTGGGCGATAGGCCTGATATTTTGAGTGTGTAGGAGATTCTCCTCCGATCTGGCTACATTAATATGGATTGCTGGCTTCCCATAATCCAAAGATGACATAAGTCTGTAAAACAACAGTTAATTCATGTAAAATTGTCATGGTCAAAACGCCCATGCAATAATATTGCTCTCTCTCTCTCTCTCTCTCTCTCTCTCTCTCTCTCTCTCTCTCTCTCTCTCTCTCTCTCTCTCTCTCTCTCTCTCTCTCTCTCCTTTCAGTTAGCATTTATTATTGCCTTCCTGCATTGAATTATAATTTGTATAAGCAGTAGATGTTTGAGTTCAATAGGTCATCATACGTATTTAATCTGCTAATCATGTGGACTTTTACTTCACTCAGATATACTCATATATACCCATCAAATGCATTTCTTTAGGTATGGTTTGTATTCCACTATTGATGAATATAAAGCATCTACTTTTCCTGTTGGTGATTCGTAGTGTCATTTGCAATCTGGTCCTAAAAATCAACACAAACTCAGACAAAATCTTGCTAAGTCAGAAAAAGTCTGTTTGTTTATTATTTTTATTGGTATATATTTGCATACATGTAATTATATATGAAAAGAACTTGGTATTCTTTCTGCTTAATTAATAAAAAAATACCGAATTGAAGTCATACATCTTTGTTAAAACTTTGTCTAAAATTAACTGTTGAAACAAATTGGCGGGAACTACACAGCATTAAAACGTCACCCATCTGATAGACAGCGTGTCACGTGCTTGATTGCTGAGTCTACTGGACAGTGTGCTACTTTACGTATTCAATTTGTGTTTGATCTTTTTATTTTTTTTATGTTACACAATTTATATGATAGTATGGTTGATGTAATGTTCAATTTTGTACAATGGCGACCAGTAAAATCCTTAGAGTTATAGATCTTTATCTGTATATATTATTGATACTTGACAGAAGATAACTTAATGTTTCTTTTAATAACACAATAATAAAATAATATAAAGAAACATTTAATATAACAAATGACGTGTTTTAGTGTCTTTGAGTATATTTGAGTGTATTTCGATATATTAGAATGCATTATAATAAAAAGACGCAAACGTCCTCCTAAACATTATAATAATAATGGTGAAAACGCAATGAAAATAATATTATTATTTATGTTGACTGATTTTTGTAAGAAAATAAAACATATTTTTATTTTGTTTATTACTTGAAATAAAGAGTCAGTTGTTACTGACCTAGTTTGAGGAAAAGATTATTTTGTATACATTAAGATATTATTTGATAATGCGAACTACAGTCAAAATAGTTTGAAAGTTCAAAAACTTCATTGAAAACATTTACTAGCATGCAGAATAATAACATACTAAATAAAACATATTTTAATTATTTTACCTTGATCAAGCTGCCCCTCATGGAAATTCAGCCATCTATCTTGATTCACTAATGAAAATAGTCAACTGACCTATGATTTGCAGAGTTTAAACACTTTCATACAAATTGTATTCTGAAATAGCACATGATATGATTCGATGACAATGTAAACATGCCAATACGGTCATATTAGTGTTGTGACATATTAAATACTAATTAGACAGATAAAAGGTAAAGCAAGTTTGAAAGGAACATTCTGATCGCTGATTATTTCCTGATACCTTTACACCAATCTGTGTAATCTGCAAAGGTCTGGCCTTTGCTATCAGTGGTTCACTGGACTCCTGTTGTTAATCCTCACAGACCAGTGCTTAATGTTTTGCAGATTAATGTTTTAGCAATGTATGCAAATAATTCCATTCACAAATAAGAGAATACACATGGGTATTGAAGAAAAACTGTCATATAGGGAAAATTGCGTGCAGTTTAGTTTTGTCGTATTCTTATTATTATTATTGAACAATCGATATGGTAAAATTAGCTACTCACGGGCCAAAAAATTTTGTTGCGATGTAAATTCCAAAATATATACGGAAAAAATTTGACATGCCATTTTTGGATCTATTTTTGTATTTAGATCATTAAAATAATTGTCCACTCATAATTCTTGCTAATTACACTTACAATGTACGGCTATATAAATTGATGATTTTCACAAAGTTTATACATCCCAGCATTATTAATTAATAATATGTATTTTCTGGTAATAGATTAATTGTTATAGTTATGTCAAAAGTTTCGCAAATTGCACAGATTTCAGCTATGGTATATACGATATAATTAAAGTGCGTTTCGGTGTTTATATTGAGTTCCGGCGTTTCGATATATTTGGGTGTTTCTATGCACCGGTCAGAAAACCAGGCTGAATATGACCATTCGGAGTGTCTTTTCTAGCCTGCGATGCAAAAATTCGAGGTATGTCCGATTGATAGTAGGACGTGTCGTCTTGTCTACTTTCGATTTCAATCCAAAGGAAAGCAGATTTAAGACGGTAAATTTAATATAAATTTGATAATTACAAATAATGTGAAAATCAACATTTAGAAAACAATCAGCTAATATTCACCATGCAGGCAAAAGATCTGTATTCAATTGCGAAGTTCCAGGTACTGGTGTACAAATTTGAAATGCTGTTCTAAATATTCGCGAGACTTTCATCGATAAGTAAACGCACAGTAGGCCTGTGGCTAGACCAACGAGTAGGAGTTTGCTTTTTTTATTTATTTATTGTTTGCTGCTGACATTACTGACCACTAGTGTCAGCAACAAGGAAAAAAAAAGCGGAGACCTTGTTGGCTTAACTTGTGAAGGTTGGTGATATAATGTTGGTGTCTGAGGAGAGTATTCCAACAAGACAGATCTGCCCGAAAGTCAGATTATTATTATTATTATTATTATTATTATTATTATTATTATTATTATTATTATTATTATTATTATTATACAATTACAAGTCATGATATGGTGATCTGTCTGAAAGTCGGAAATATAATCATTAAGATAAGGAAGATGAACATATTCCATCATACCGTAGTTATATCATTGGATACACTTTGTTCTGGGTTGCTAGAACGACCGAAAACCAGAATACACATAGTTTAACCATAATACTAATATTATAATATACATATACCGAATGAAAGTGTCAAGTATGAAAGTACAATAAGTATTTGCTTATATATATATATATATATATATATATATATATATATATATATATATATATATATATATATATATATACCACAATATTATGTTCAAAATAATACTAATTTTGGACAAATGTGATACCACCCCTGTGTTTTCATGACTCACTATATGGTGGCCTATTCTATGCATGGCTTTGCAAAGATGTAATGTTTGTGCATTAGGCTATGGAAATGAAATACATTATTTTGGACAGCATTTGATCTAGGTCATGTTTATAGCTGGTTTTAAGGAATTCAGTGTAACAATGCCTCTAAATGGCAAGAGCTATTAGGAAAATTAACCAATCTTGTAATAAAATTAGTAAAAGTTCATTACTTTATTAAAAAGTTTAAGCAATTTTATTGAAGATAAATGACAACGAATATGATATAATGTGTTTAGAACATCTCATTCATGGGATAAAAGATACTAAAGAATTTAGAAACACTTGAGAGTCTGTCAGAAATGCAATTTGACAAATTGGATAGCAGACAATAAAGTAGGGTGGGACAACTTGCAAAGTTATTAAGATACAGCATTGTTGTAAGGCAATCAATTCTATAGTATAAATAATGTATTTATTTGTATTTATTATGATGAATTTAAAGATAAATAGGTTTATCTGGGTTACAAGTTCAAGGTCATAAATTGTTTCTTTATGTTGACATTTTAGAAATCACATTTTTTTACTCTATAGAATTAATTTTGTATATTTTAGTATAGAATAGAATGTGGAATAATTTTGTATATTTTAGTATAGAATAGAATGTGGAATAATTTTGTATATTTTAGTATAGAATAAAATGTGGGATAATTTTGTATATTTTAGTGTAGAATAGAATGTGGGTTAATTTTGTATATTTCAGTATAGAATAGAATGTGGGTTAATTTTGTATATTTTAGTATAGAATAGAATGTGGGTTAATTTTGTATATTTTAGTATAGAATAGAATGTGGGTTAATTTTGTATATTTTAATATAGAATAGAATGTGGGTTAATTTTGTATATTTTATGAATATCACTATCCTTAATTAAAGGATGATTGTTCTTTCTTGATACAAAATTGGATTTTCAACCAAAATAACACGTGACCCAATGTTTACAGAAATGGCCTATTGTTGTGCAGAATTACCAGATATGCATAATAGGCTGAGACACTTGTACATGTCATAGTTATAAAGAATGTTGAAATAAAACCCAATTGCAACCAATAGTTCTCCTAATTTGCAAAGGTCAACATTCTCTGAGGGTACTGCAACTTGTGCTGGTGGGACTCCTAGTTTTGCCAAAATGGGAGTTTTGGACTTTCATCTAAGTTGCCATCTGTTGGATGCTTGTATGTGGCATTGCCATCTGTTACCTTAGTTTTTGTCAGTTATGTCTTTATTTACTTTATTTACTTTATAACACAAACGTGTATGATATAAATGCTGAAAATATGTTAGTAAACATTTTTTTTTGCGATCAGTATCTTACTCCTGAATATACTATCTTATATTTTAATTTCTAACCAATTTGCCATGTCCAGTTGAGTGAAATAAAGTATGACTGAACATTTTAATTACATGAATCATACTAGAAATTAGCAACAAGTAACTAATATTTATCAAAATAGCTTAAATTATTATTATTATTATTATTATTATTATTATTATTATTATTATTATTATTATTATTATTATTATTATTATTATTAAAACCATTATAAATCATGATATGGTGGTTTACACTGATATATAGACCAACAACATATAAATACTTTGTACTTTGATTTTGAGCATGTTTCAGTGTTTCCAGTAAACATTCCATTCTCATTTATATGAGTCATATGGTGTTGTTGTTGTGGGTTAAATGTTTTAGCCTACGATAAGCTTAGCAAGGCATAACTGAGAAACCAAATAATGCACATACCAATCAGAATGGCTCATTTATACTTCAGCACATTATCCCACAAGCAGATTGCCATATTTCCAGTGCATGAAACATAAATTTCCTATTAAAATGGGAGCAAACTCCTAATATGGTTATCAGCTTGGTGCTATGTCTGAAGGGTCTTTCCTACACAGGGGTAATTTTACAATAAATATCAATTAGGCAAATATATGTTTCCTATTTTATTGGTTTCAAAATTACCATAGTGTAGGTAGGTAGTTTTCGTTTTACAATCATTATATATATTATAATGATTAGTATTATATGCCAGGGTTAGCACATAGAAACAATGATGGACGCCAACCAGAAATGCATAATTTTAGCAAACTGCTATTAATGCACTGCATTCAGAAAACCATAACATTAGGCTCAAGACCTCTTGTTGCAAAACTTGAAACACTATAAATGTTAAGTTCTTGCATGGGGTTCTTTTGGAGTCTGGGTGGGGTAGGTGGCTGATATAGTTGAATTCTACTGAGATGATTATTTTGATTTTCATAAAACATGGCAGAATGTGAGGGAATACAACTATATGTAAATTAATGGATACTCTGTTGAAGGTGTAAATTTATATTGCAACTGTAATGGGTTCATTTCATTCTAATGGAACAAAATCCCAGTCATGTGGTTATATGTAGTAGAGCCATGTAGGGAGATAAAGAATGTCAACCTTGACTGGGATTTCTAATCTTTTTGCAATATAGATTATATAGCTAGTCCTAATTGCACTTTAAACTCACTACCAGTCCTGAAAATGGATAGCTTCACACAAGGTTTCACAATTATTGAATTTGTTTGAGATTGGCAAATGAAAGATAACAGAACAATTTCCATTTCTTGATGTTGACTTTATGGTTTGCTTGTAATACTCCATTTGGTGAGGTTAGCCAAGAGATATGCTCAAAAGTAAATGCATTTCTTGATGGTTACTTTATTTTCTCCTTTCAAATATTCCATTAGCTTATATTAGCAAACAGAAATATCTTATACATGCTCTAAAGTGAATGGCCATTTCTTAACAGACCATTAAAATGGCTTATTATTACATCACAGGCATTCCATGAATTAAACCAAAAATAACACTCTTGATGTTTTGAGGGCAGATGAATGTTCACAGGTCCTATTTAATACTGTAGACTGTGATTGTATCAGGTGATGAGAAACTGTCAGTGATTGGTACGGCATCTTACCTATACAAGTAGTCAGCACTCAGTGCTGGAAATATATAAAGATAATTTGGGAACACTGCTGTAGGTCTCCATAGTGATAATTCAATTATTGCATGTTTGTCACAGGCAGATTTATAAAATATCATAATTTTTCAAATTATTATTTTAAAAAATATCTTTGAATACCTTTCAGGACTTTTACATTGGGGAAATATGATTTACTAAACATTCATATTTAGTAAACATTCCTGACTTAGAAATATCGTACATTTCTATTTTTGTGATAGTATTTGTCAGCCATACCTATTTATATTGGCATGTGTTTGACTTTCATTGACCTTCGGTAATCATGGGTTAATTAACATGACAGGACAAAAATGCTTCTGTGAACATTAAATACCACAGTTATCAGCACTAACTTTATAATTAATATATTGTAGATAGGAACATTTGCTATTAAGAGAAGGATATCATCTTCCCTTGAAGTAATTTATTCTAGTAGTGAGGTAAATCTGATATTATTATGTTCAACCACTTGAGTCAGAGTATCATACATAGTGAATATGATTACTTTAAGAAATAAAAAAATAAAAAGTGCTACTTGAAATCCTGCATTAACAACCAAAATCTAGTTATCCCACAAACAATATAATTGAAGTCAGTATGGTCTAGAAATGAAATTTTCTTTGTGGTAATGGAATAGGGATGCTGATTAAGTAATCTAGAATTGAGAAAAGTCTGATATTGATATTATCTGCAATAAATGTGTTTTAATTATCTCCAGCTGCTCGAGTCAGAGAATCATGTATAGTGAATTTGATTAATTTAGGCAATTATCTCTATTGAACATATTGAGTACATTTTAACTATCCCAATAAGTATCACAAGACTGTATATATGGACCACGAAAGAGCTAAATATAATAACAGTAGATTACTAATTATCCACATTTGTTATTTTGATTAAACAATCTTTCTTGATCCATTGGAATCATTCTTTGAATAATGTTCAAAATGAAGAATTTTGTTCTATAAATGCATGATACATAATAGAACTTTGATATGTTATCAAATTCAAAGCACGAGTCTGTAACTCATTTAATAATACAATGATATCATTATTTAGAGGCCTCTCAAGATAGCCCCATCACCACCACTGTAGAGGCCCCTCAAGATAGCACCATCAACACCACTGTAGAGGCCCCTCAAGATAGCACCATCACCACCACTGTAGAGGCCCCTCAAGATAGCCCCATCAACACCACTGTAGCACTTACTCCTTAATTAGTATTTGTCTTGCAGAAGATGATTGGTTGATAAGAGGGGAAATCACTGTATATCTCCAACAGAATTTATTATTGTAAATGTGCTTGTCTAACCTCCCTTTATGAGACTGTATGCCCATAAACTTTGTTTTTTGTTGTTGTTGTTGTTATTGTTTTGGGGCTTAATGCCATTTTTCAGCACATGATAGGCTATACATGGTGGCCAGTATTAATGGTGGAGGAAGAAACCGGAAAATCACCGGAAAGAACCACTGACCCACGAGAAGCTACTGGCAAGCTTTCTCACATATCCACATTCGCCAAATCTTAGACTTGAACCCACGCAGACAGAGGTGAGATGGCAGTGATCCACAATGGAGAGCACTTTAGACCACTCAGGGACCTCCTTAGGTTTCTTTTATTTATTTATTTATTTATTTATTTATTTATTTTTTATTTTTTTTTTATTAATTTTTTTATACAGGAGTGGTTTGTAATGCTAGACTAGAGATCCAAAATGGTGCAGCTATGAATTAAAGTATGGGACCAGCGTTGGTTAACTGTCATGGTGTGTACTTTGGCAAGGCACTGAATAACCTGCATGTGTTGCTGTGCCATCAAGCACCAAACCAATTCAAAAAATGTGTAGCATGCAGACTGGTTTCAAACACCTTCTACATTTTTGCTTAAACATAGAAACATGGACACACAAGCACATTTTGCATATCCGCTCAAGTTTTGTTATTGGAAACACAAAACTATACTTATGTTTCAAGAACCATTCTATTTTTGTATTTTTTTAGTTAGATTTTTAATAAGTACACAGTTTATGTATGCTTTTATCATTTATTTCTTGAAAAAAATGTCTAGTTGTGCAACTTCACTGACTGGATTTATATTTGTTTTTTTGCTTGTTCTTGTGTAGTTTCCAAAGTGCACATCAACTTTCAGGTTAGATAACCCAAGTAGTACAAAGACGAGAGTTATGGTACATCGATTATGTTTATTTATGTTGACAATTTCGTGGAGCATATTGTGCTATGTTGCAGACTGTCCATTATTTTTATTTTTTCTGCTAAATATAATTTGCATTGCAGCATGAACCATTTGCCAAGATTTGCAGTTAGTTTGCCTTGAGGATAAGGAAGAAGCCTATGTTACTGGGACTTGAAGAAGAATCAAGGTTTCCACACATCACATACATGGACCAAACAAGGTGGATTTAGAGAAGATGCCTGGTGAACATTGGATCTAAAAATTAAAGGTTAAAGGTCACAGAATGAACTTAAGTGGGGTCAGTGCAATAACATCACAGATCTAGACCAAACCTTGTGGATAACTTGCACAGATCTAGACCAAACCTTGTGGATAACTTGCACAGATCTGGACCAAACCTTGTGGATAACTTGCACAGATCTGGACCAAACCTTGTGGATAACTTGCACAGACCTAGACCAAACCTTGTGGATAACTTGCACAGATCTAGACCAAACCTTGTGGATAACTTGCACAGATCTAGACCAAATCTTGTGGATAACTTGCACAGATCTAGACCAAACCTTGTGGATAACTTGCACAGATCTGGACCAAATCTTGTGGATAACTTGCACAGATCTAGACCAAACCTTGTGGATAACTTGCACAGATCTGGACCAAACCTTGTGGATAACTTGCACAGACCTAGACCAAACCTTGTAGATAACTTGCACAGATCTAGACGAAACCTTGTGGATAACTTGCACAGATCTAGATGAAACCTTGTGGATAACTTGTACAGATCTAGACCAAACCTTGTGGATAACTTGCACAGATCTAGACCAAACCTTGTGGATAACTTGCACAGATCTAGACCAAACCTTGTGGATAACTTGCACAGATCTGGACCAAACCTTGTGGATAACTTGCACAGATCTGGACAAAACCTTGTGGATAACTTGCACAGATCTAGACCAAATCTTGTGGATAACTTGCACTTAGGCAAATGATCAAAATTACTGTGATTGAAAGAAATAAATGGTTTTCGTACATAACTTTACTTTTACATCACCGATCTGAACCAAACATAGCAAATATCTTTTATGTGGATTAAAGAAGATGCCTGTCAGTATTGGGATTAATAGGCCAGTTGTCAAGGGCCTATCAGTATTTGGATCAATAGGCCAGTGGTCAAGGGCCTATCAGTATTTGAATCAATAGGCCAGTGGTCAAGGGCCTATCAGTATTTGAATCAATAGGCCAGTGGTCAAGGGCCTGTCAGCATTGGGATCAATAAGTCAGTGGTCAAGGGCCTGTGAGTATTGGGATCAATAGGCCAGTGGTCAAGGGCCTGTCTGTATTGGGATCAATAGACCAGTGGAGAAAGGGCCTGTCAGTATTGGGATCAATAGGCCAGTGGTCAAGGGCCTATCAGTATTGGGATCAATAGGCCAGTGGTCAAGGGCCTGTCAGTATTGGGATCAATAGGCCAGTGGTCAAGGGCCTGTCAGTATTGGGATCAATAGGTCAGTGGTCAAGGGCCCTGTGACTGAAAGATGAGAACTGTTTTGTGCTTAATACCATGAGTTTGTCAACATATATCAGGTGTATATATTGTGCATAGCATTGGGTAAAGAAAAAGTCTGTATATGACAGAGTTACTATGTCAAGGTCAAGGTCATTGTGACTGAAAGAAAATGGTTTTGCAAATTAGCAACAGATTTATGTCATATTGCATTGACCAAACTGTATGCATAGTATGTATATGGTGCAAGAAATAAGCCTGTTAAATTAAATGTAGGGTTCGGCAAATCAAACATCAATATCAGTGTAAATAGTTTATGCAGATTGACATTGGATCAGCACAAACCAGGATCTGACCTTGTTAATAGCTTGTAATTATAATAGGGAAGAAGCCTGTTGATTTGTGGGTCAAAGATCCAACATTACAGTCTCTGATTGAAGGAAGAAAATTAATTCTGTACAAAAATTTCTCTTTTCCACCATGACCTTCACAAAAGTTTGTGGATGATGTGCATGTTGGGCAAATTACACCTTTGGATTTTGGGGTGAATGAAGGCTGTGCTACATGCTCAAATAGTTAAAAAAACAAATTTACTGATGGCATGTTTGCAATATATGTTAATTTTGATGAAAAATAGATATAGAAATATTAGAGTTACACTATAATATGTATTATAAACTCTAACCTTAGCAAAATTAGAACTTCATGCAACTAATTTTGGAAACCCTAAGGAGTTAGCAGGCTCATTGTTATATCTTTAACTTACATGTTTTTTTATCATTTGCAGGTTGATGATGGTGATTAGCAAAGTTCCTTGGTAAAAACAAATCAAATCTCTGGTTTCACCATGGCAAAGCATTTGGCAGCAAGTTCTGACTTTGATGAAGGTAATGAAGAAACCCAGTATTAAAATTCATCAATGAAGAAAGTGTCTTTCAAAAAGAATTATCTTGCATGTATTCTGGCTGTTCAAACAGTTTGTTTTGTTTGCCTGTCTTTCATCAGCATGCAGTACTGGATTTACCATTGTGTTTAGGTGTGCTAAAGCACAGGGCTTATGTTAGCCAGGGGGCCAATTTTCTTGGCAAAAGAAAATTTATACAATGAAGTAAGGGGCCTCATACTTAATCTGACACTGTCTGCATACCTGTATTTCCAACATTGTTTCACCTAGAAACATGCATGAAAAAGACACAGACATGTTGTTCACTGTTATCTAAATCTTAATTTATATAGAGTGAAACATATTGTGCACAAATTTAAATGTTATGTTTATCACAATGCAGGTACATTGATTATGAAATTTGTGTTAGACAAATACTAAATGACTAACCACTTGTTTGTGCAGAACTAGCCAGGATATGTGCATGATTTTGAAGTTGGTTTGGATGGGAAGACATGAAATAATTCTCAGACACACTGTGAAAAGTAATAATTTTCATACACACTGAGAATACTTAAGTTACAATTAGCATTATGACACAGAATGGTAATTTTATTTATTACAGAGTATTATATTTTTAAAATGAAAAACATTGTGATATATGCAGGCTGTAAAATAAAAACTTAAATATTGTAAATAGTTGTTGTATTATATATGTATATATTGCAGAAAAATAATTGATGTTAAAGATTTTTAAAACTTTTAAAAATTTAACTTTTAAAATTTTAAGTGTGATACTGTATTTAGTTATTACATTATTATTGATGAGTTACCATAATCTGCCAGCAAAACTTTATAAAAACATAAATTTGTTTCTGTTGTGATATGAATTTCCAGTTTCAGAATAATCACTAAAACTTAACAATAAATTATTGAAATATGTGTTTATAAACATTAAATGTTGGAAATCATTTAAATCCATCTTATTTAATCTATTTGCACACTTTATTGAGACCTTATTGAAAGTGTGAGATCCCTTGTAACAAAGGTACTCCACTACCTTGATAACTCACACACTGATAAATCATGAAGTCAATATATTGCTAGGTCAGGCATGGAAGCCATTTTCAAAACTAGAAAATACCCCAAAATTTATCCATATTTATTAAATGAGAAAAAAATCGCTGTAATGACTGGTAGCTGAAATCTTCATATATCACAAGTTTATCTTCATTAGATGGGACAACTGAATCAGCATTAGGAAATTCTCAACTTATTAGGAAATTCTCAACTTTTCATAAGAATTCATTATAAATTTTGTTCAATTTTCTTTCTGAAAAGTGTTCTTAATAAAAAAACAATATTCAATGAAATTTTGATCAATGAAAATATCACTTCTGCCTACCAGTCAGCACTTTAATAAATGAATACCAATTAAATGTGTATTGAGTGAAAATTGTCTTTTTGTTTGGTATAAGTGTAATCACCCTAACTGTAATAAGCCCTCATACATTCAAACATGAAATGTGTTAATCTACTTTTGAGTTAACAGTTCTGTCTGCCAGTATTTCTGTAAGAATATAATTAACTGTCAACCATGTTTTCACTGGGAGAAGCATTTGTTGCATTGCTGCACTAAATTAAAAACAGATCTGCTTTTTATTATGACATTAGTTATTATGACATTAGTCATTATGACATTAGTTATTATGACATTAGTTATTATGACATTAGGTATTATGACATTAGGTATTATGACATTAGTTATTATGACATTAGGTATTATGACATTAGGTATTATGACATTAGTTATTATGACATTAGGTATTATGACATTAGGTATTATGACATTAGGTATTATGACATTAGTTATTATGACATTAGGTATTATGACATTAGGTATTATGACATTAGTTATTATGACATTAGTTATTATGACATTAGGTATTATGACATTAATTATTATGATATTAGTTATTATGACATTAGGTATTATGACATTAATTATTATGACATTAGTTACTATGACATTAGGTATGTCCTTTGTGTTAAATAAAGTCTTTAGAATAGAAGAAAACTTAAATGGAATGTAAATAATACCCAAGTAAGAGCTAGTATGGGTCATGAGTGAAGTTCACTCATTTTAATTGATCAATCAAATGCTGGTATTAGTGTTATTGTACACATGCTATAATAAAACTACTGTAAATTAGCCTACTCAAAAAGAAATGTGATGAAAGTTAGCAAGGCAACCAAGCAAAATGAATACTTTGTGAAATAAAAGACTTGTCAAGAACAACAAAATGCAGTGACATGATGCACATTATTTTTGCATACATACGAAGGTTGTTGAAACCAGGTGGAATCATATTAACAAGAGGTTGGGCATCTTGGAAATACTGAAAAAACCACTATACATTATATTGACAATTACTCCCAGCATGATTATAAAATTAGCCATTGAACAGCCAAGTTGTCCCCCAACTCACTCCCCCACTTGTTGTACAGCAGGGATACCATTCCTTTTTTTAGGTCCCTCTGTAACTTGCACCCTCACTTATAGTGTTCTGAATGCTTTTGGACCCTATTAAATGTAAATTTTTGAGGGAGCTGTGTGGAATATATTGGTTTCTAAAATTTACGTATTGTGAATCAAATTACAGAAATTCAGGTATCACATTTACATTTATATATACTTAAGATTTGGAATTTTTAAAAGCCACTTCTAATCTGACAAGTCAAATATATCAAATCTCCATTTAGTTAAATGATCTTATTGCAATATACTTGTTCATGAAAGTTCTTTCTTCTTTTTCATTTATATAAGAGAGAGAGTGAAGGCTGTAGAATGTAATGATAAGAAATAGCAATAATGCTTGCATCTCATGTTAGAACACATAGCAGTTAATAAGTGTATCTCATATTATAATACTTGACAATTAATCATGCTATAACACATGGCAATTAATAATTATTGCATTTCATGTTATAGCATATGCAGTTAATAATTACGTCTTATGTTAAAACACATGGAAGTTAATACTTGTATCACAGCGTCACATGTTAATTTGTACTGTCTATCAGTTGTTTGTTGCAATCGAAGGAAAATTGATTTGTCTGTCTGAAAAATAGTGGTTCATATCACTGCGGACAAACTTTGAAAAAAATGAATCATGGTAGCAATACTTTTAATCATTTTTGTGACTTCAGTAGCCCTTATCATTCTCTGTTCATCTGCTAAGAAAGTTGTGAGAGTTTAATTTTGTTTATGGTGAGATGATATGCATATCATTTCTGACAACTCTAACACCAATTACATTGGCAAAATTTTATTTTTGTTTTCATTTGGAAACAACACACAGACATATATATATATATATATATATATATATATATATATATATATATATATATATATATATATATATATATATAAAGATATAAAAAGCACACAATTTATAGACTATTCAATTTATTCATTGCATTTACAGTGAAGGCAGTCAATAATCTGCTGTCACCACTCAACTCAAAACTTTTTGATATTTTATTTTATTCCTAAGATTTGGACACAACAAAAGGTAATTATTTGCTATTTTTCAGAATAGTGAAGTGCCTTTCACAAAAACACAGAAGGAATTCAAACTCATCTCCATTTTGTCATGAGCTCATAACGCTAATCAGAGTCACTGTAGCACTGAGCAAAGGGTTGGAATGTTGCTTTCGCTTAGTGCACCAGTTTTTTTTTTCTGTCAGTCTGACTGTGTCCATCTGTCTATCTGTAACATATTCATTTTATATATATATATATATATATATATATATATATATATATATATATATATATATATATATATATAGAATAAAATATAATATAAAATATAATATATATATAAATATATAAATATATATAAATATATATATATATATATATATATATATATATATATATATATATATATATATATATATATATATAGATATATATATAGATATATATTGATACATTTTTTCATCCTGACCCATTTGTTTGGGAATTATCTTTAAAATTGTCATATAAGTAAAATATGGGTGTCTCTGGATATACAGTTTTGAGGATTGTATTTACATTTTATAGATAGGTGGCTGCTGTAAGATGTAAATTGCATTTTGCTTTTTCCCTCTGGCCAATGTTTGGGGATATTTCATGAAAAGTTGTCAAAGCTCAGATATTTTTAAAAAGTTATGTTCGTCATTGATAATCTGCTTCCACATTATTGGACTGTACTGAAACTTTGATGACTGAATATTAGTGAAGTATTTTTATCTTGGGAAAATTATATTCTGTGAAATTTGTTTTCTTATAGCAATTTGGATACCACAAAAATTACTTAACTCACTTTATTTATATTTCTGACCCTATTATCATAAGACATAGGTTGGGCAATTTTTCTGAGCCAAATTTAAAAAATTCAAAGTTATATTTGAAACATTGCTAATATTTATAAATCATGCTGAAAGTATAGAGAAACAACATTTAAACACCTTAATGATAAATTATTAAATTAAAGTAAATCACTTAAATTTCTCATCTTATTTACTGTGACATGTGGCTAATAATTAATTTATTTTTTAATGACTCTATGTTTTAAAAATTTTAGCGAAAAGGAAGTGAAATAAATAATTTAAGCAAGAATCAACTATAAAATGCAAAAGATACAATAATGCAATAATGAGAACTAAATCCTAAATAATGTTGATGTCCTATTACAGTATCCAAGTATATAGAATGTTCCAAATGAATTCCAATAATCTTGAATGTCCATATATATTAATGAGGTTATCCAAAATGTCTTTGACTGAATTCACAATAATCCCAATGTAATGTGTTTCAGTCCAAAAGGTCAGTGAGTACTTCATTAATTCCAATAATTTGAATAATAACCTCCAGTCAAATTTATTTGAAAACAATTGTACGTCTAATAGAGTCTCATAAACTGATTATAAGACAGGAAAAATGAAAATATTTATTACCAACTGACAGTATATACAAATTTTTACTTGACCTAAGATGCAGTGGAATGCCCTGGAATTCCTGAAATTTCTTCTAAATTGTAAACAAGTTTGCTTGAAGAATCTTCTAAGCTTGTAAACAAGGCTTGACCTTGAACTATAATATCCATTATTTTGATAAATATCAGGTAGGCAAAAACTTTATGGACATAGACACAAAAAATCCATTACCTCAATCACAGAAAAAATCAAGCACACTATATAAATTAAATACACATTACATTTGTTTGTTTTTCATTCAGCTTTAAATAGCCTTGTATGTGATATTGCTTCAGAACAATCAATTTGGCCTCATTTAGCATAGTGCTATGATAACGTTATACAAAAATGAGAAAAGAAAAATCTTTGAATTATTTCCTGTAGATTTTCTTTATGTTTGATTGAAATTAAGTGAAATATATTGAAACATTATTTGAAAAAAATATTTTCTTATTCCTACTTCTTTATAATTCACATAGGAGAGAATGAAAAACTTGGAAAGGTGAAGATCCTATGGACCTACGCCAACAAAAAAGTAATTGTTTTATTGAGAGATACTATGTGTAATGCTGAAGTTTTCATTACTCCTGAAATAGATAATGGAGGTAAGTTTAGTGACTTTTGCTATAACTGACAATACAGCTATTGATTGGTTTTCTCACACCCAAGCACAAGATTTAAACCTACATGGACAGAGTTGAGACATACAGTACAATTATACAAATTATTTATTTGTAGCTCAACACTTCTGCTTTCATAAAATGATAATAGTCTGCAATACTATTGTCAACTAGCCTAATTGCCTGTCCTAGGGTGGAAGTGATAAAAAAAAGTTTAAACATAAAAATTATTTTTAAAAATTTGTAATTAACGACATTGGGATGAATGAGTTTAAAAGAAAATTTGAACCAAAACAAGTAAAACAAAATTGAAAAAATTGGGATGCCACCATGAGAATCAAACTTTTAGCCTCTTGTTTGGTAGCTGGGACGGAAAGAAAGAAAGGCAAAGGTGGATTTTTATGGATATGATTTCCTTGTCTTTAAAAGCCTACTCCTTTAAGTCGTAGAGGTCTAAAAATAAACAACAAAACAGACAATAGTATGCAAATTCATATTTAGAACCACGACTTTGTAAGTAAATTTAATGAAGATCATCATTTTATATATAAAATCTAATTAATAGATAATTTTTATTTTTAGTATATTTGAATGTTAATGAACCAACATGTTTACCTCTACTTGCAATGTAGAGGTTTATTATCATATTTTCTATATACATCTAATTTTTTATACTTTTTTAATTGGCTTAAATGTACTTATATATTCCTGTGAGCTTATAATATGGAGTACTGTATTTTCCCGCATATATCTTGCAGACCCAGATAATCTGCACCCTCATATTGCCTTCGGGTTTTGTGTAAAAAAATTGTTGGCATAACTCACACCGTTGTATAACCCGCAACCATAGATTGATGGACTATTTTTTGTGTGTTCACATTGTCTACTGTTTTTAGAAGGACTGAATTCGTCAATGCTCACATTTTGATGATGAAAGATACTACAACTACAACATTGTCACTCACCTTGCCATTCATGCAAATTTGTATTTACGATATCAAGACAGTCAGCCCCTCTGCATCCACTATATTCTGGTTGGCAAAAGGGAAATATTTGACTTTTGAATCCAGGTACTTGTGAGCCGGATATGCAATGGTGTGAGGTCCTGAGACTGAATGCCACAATTGTCAATTTCTAATGTAGCTCGCATGACATCAATTAACTATTCAGGCTCAGTACACATTGCTTATGCATGTAGGCTGTCTATAAGAGCTGTGCCTCAACTACAGGCAACATAAATGCGGACATTTCTACATAATCTTGTATTCTTATTCAGTTTGGATTTAATAAATTCTTTCTGTTAAATTTAAAAAATGGCGTAATGAAATTCTTACAAGGCTGACTTAAAGCTACCATTGCGTATGCTGAAGTGCATGGCAATAGAGCAACAGGCAGAAAATTTTGTATTGATGAGAGGTTGGAGAAAAGAAAAAGGAGCAAAGATGAATCCACAAAAATGTGCCTAAAGCAAAATGGACTCACCTTGAATCTGACCTGAAGCAGTGGACTGTGCCCAGTGGGAAAACAATCGACCAATCTCAACAACTACCATCAAACTGAAGGCCAAACTCATGTCGGCAGTGAAACACATTGATGATTTTAAAGGAGGAGTGCATTGGGTATATAAATTTATGAAGATGAACCAATTGTCAATTAGTACATGAATGACCGTTGGCCAATTAATACCCGAGAATTGAGAGATTTGGTCCCAGATGCCATAAGTTGTTGTGAAGTCACCATAGTAGCGATAATATCCAACCCTAGCAAAACTAGAACTATATATAACTTATGTAGTTATGTTTTCCAAACAATGTATTTAAATATTATTATGTGTAAAACATTTGTGATATAGCCCACACCCATATATAACCTGCACCCCTCTTGTGGGGTTTGTAAAATCTGATATAACCCGCAGGATATATGCAGGAAAATATGGTAATCCAGATTTATATTATGGCATTCAACTTATTTTTTATTCATTCTGCAATAGAGTTTTGAAAAGATGGACAATATTTCAGCTGCAGTTACTTACACCTGCCATACTGACCACCTCTTTTGTCAGCAACCATTATCCATGATCTTGAACTGTCCATATTTTAAAAGCTTTCTGAAATTCAGGATTATAAGATGGTTTTTAAAAATACTTTTATAAAACTGAATTAATTGAATTATGTTTAACAACCTTATGCATTGCAGTGGAATTTGATATTTATTCATTGCCTTTATTAAATACTTTGATGTATGTTTAATACAGTTTGTATATATATATATATATATATATATATATATATATATATATATATATATATATATATATATATATATATATATATATATAATTTGATATTTATAAAATTACTGAATTTTTCACTGATACACACACACACACATACATACATATATATATATATATATATATATATATATATATATATATATATATATATATATATATATAATGCAATAAACTGATGACAAACAGTGCAAAATTAGTAACTAACTAGTCTGAGCGCTTTCAGTTTCTCCAGTGTACTGAAGGCCACAGATCTTACATGTGATGAGATAAATAACATTCTTTGTTTTGCACATGCAAAATGTCGGAGATACTGAAAAGCTACACAAAAGGATAAACCTTCATAGATCTGATTGGATGACAAAAAAGCTGTACAGAAGCCTGGTCGAAGAACACTTCTTCTCCCCTGGTCACACTTTTAGTGATATAACACTTATCGAAATTGCTAACAACCACAGCTGGAGTTCTGTAACCAGGAAGGAAAAGGAATCATACTGTCAACGCCGCCTTAGAACATTGAAACCAAGTGGTCTAACCAAACCAAGAAGACTAGAAAAAGAAAATTATGCACTAGTAGAATAAAACTTCTTCTAAATCTTCTTAGAGTCCTTAAATTTTTACTATAAGAATATTCAGTATAGAATCAAATATCCAGGATATAATCTGCATTACATAAATGTACATAAAAGTAATAGATGTCGCTTTGGCTTGTAGACTTTTTGAGAATTATACACAGTTTTCGGCATCGGCAACAAGTCTATACAGGCTGGTTTTATTTATAGGTTTAACTCATGTGAAGACAGTCATGTAGAGGTTTATGAACACAACGTTTTTGTGTTTATTTGTTTGTTTTGTATATGTTTTGTATTTGCCTTTGAACAAGACTCATTAAGAGTCGAAAGCGCTCAGGCTAGTTAGTTACTAGTTTTGCACTGTTCGTCGTCTGTTTATTCATGAGATTGCTTGTCTCAATATATATATATATATATATATATATATATATATATATATTGAGACAAGCAATCTCATGAATTTGTAAGTAATAAATGTGCATAACAGTCATAGAAATTTAAGAAACTCCATTGGTTACAGGGCATGGTTAATTCAGCTGGTCGGGAGAATGGAAGAATCATTAATGCAGAAAAGTTGGTAAATGTGTTTTCTCAATTTGCTATGAATTTTTTATCCTTTACTTGATTTAAAATCTGCCATAAATAGAGAAATATTAATGGTAAATTAATTTCTCATTTCAGTTAGGAAATCAAGCTCAGATGAAAAGAATATTGAGAGGAGGTTGAGTGTGCCATTTTGGAATAATGATTACGGAAAGGAAAAACACAATTTATGTGGCGAAATTGAGAAAGTCTTGATAAGACTTCATAGCAAGTCATGGAAGTCTGCTAGTTTCTGTATCCAGCCAATAGGAGGATGGAAATTTAAATGTTACTTCAAATGTTTTCTGTATGAAATCAACAAATTTTACAATTTGTCAGTTGAGTGCTCAGTTGAATACCTCTTTCTTCTCATCAGTGATGAAAAATCGTACCAGGTAGCATCAGATGTTGCAGATGTTTTTTTACAGAAAAACGCAAGCAGGACTCCAAGCAAGGATTACATTGAACATTCAGGCACTATGGAAGAAGATGGGAAAGGTAAACACAGTTATAGCCATATATATCCAAACCATATTTACCAAGATGTAATGCACTACATGGCTCACTTAAATTTTAATGAACACAGAAAAATGGGTTTTTTATTGTCAATGTTATAGTGAATTATCAACCTGTGAAAGAAAAATGAACTTTGAAAGTTATTTCTGAATTGTCAATTAAGGTTATTATTTTCTCTACTGGCATTGATTTTGCTGACTTTTATGAGATCTATTTAAATTTCCTTTATGCATATCTACAGTTACCTTCCATGCCAACACTCTGTATTTGAGACACGTGTAAATACAAAATTGATTTTGATACTGCATTGGAATACTCTAGCATTCAAAATCTCTTTCTCTACCCTTACATTATAACCCTTCACAAAGGCAGCATGAAACGATGCACAAGAATGGTTTAGGCAACAAGGGGATTATTGTGTCAGCAATTAGGAAAACATTTGATATTGTATTTCTAACATTGTTATGATTGAAAGTCTGAGATTATGGAAAGCAACCACAGAAAATCATCCTTTTTTATTCTTTATCATTTGCTTTCTATACACTGCTAACTCACTTTCAAGGTATTAATAGGTTTTGGTACAATATATCTCTCTTACAGTTTTTTATATGCAATTATATACTTTTCATGTCAAAGTATGAATATGATTTCTAAAAATTATCTTTAAAAATTGAGCTGTTGGCACTCTATGCATTTGGAATTATATCTGATTTCTAAATTTAGAATTTTGATTCTCTATATTATAAAAGTTAGGTTTTATACATCTATTTACATATTTTAGTTGTTTAATAGTGCCAAACTTTTAATGAAAAGTTTGTTTTTCAATGACATGTACCTTTTCTAGTTAAAGAAGATGCTGTTCATCCATCTATAATCAAAAGGTTAAAGGTTAAAGGACATTGTGACTGTTACAAGTCTAAAATAAGTAACAGAAAAGAGTGAAAGACAACAAGCTTGGTAAATTTTAACAAATAATTTATTTCCCTTGAATACAAAAGTGAAAATGAGAAAAAAGAACTAATGGTATTGCATATTAAATCCCAATATAATCCAATAACTATAGATACAAGTCTTAATAATAAAAAGTCTGGAATAAAACTCAGTTCAAGTCCCAAAGGGATTCAAAACTGAAAATGATGATGTGTCTGTTATAGCCAGTGGAGTGCTGATGTATCAGCTGTCTCTTGTTGAAGCACAGGTCTAAATTCAGTATTTATTACATTCCAGTGCATGTCTTTATCCAAGAATTTTATCAGAGCACTTTAACAATTCTTGAGAAATTCAATTGAATTCAATAATTTGAAGAAAATAAAATTCTGTCCAAACTGTTCAAAACAATACAACTCAAAACTGCTAGATGTTAAAGCATGAACTGTCCTAATCCTCACAATTACAAGATTATATAGTTATAGTCAGGTCACAATTTGCATTTTTTTAAAAAATAGAAAATTTTGGAGTCAGAAGGGCATGGCCAAGGTACCAAATGAAAATGGTTTTAGAAAGAAAATATTAATTATCTACACAAAGGAGTATTAAACAATGGATTGGCATATAATGCAGCAATTAGTGTACACATTGCTTTCATTATTTAAACAGACCAATCCAATGTTTCAGTCTACCTAAATTATTTGAAAGATTTCAAGTGAAATATATTGCTTTGGTTTATAATTTTGAACCTATTATTAGTACAGTACTTGTTTTGTTTGAGCAGTGAAATATTATATTGGCCAAATGTGAAGCTGGGTTCATTATCAATATCTTTCATCTTGATACAAGAATAAGAACTGAGCAAGTCAGATTCCAGAATTATCAGATACCAGATACTACAGTCTAAAAATATATCAACACAGTATAATATTAGTGTGTCTTTGATTTTGGATTTTTGATTTAGCTTTAACAATTTTATAAATTTTTCTACAATATTCACAGTGTGGCAATTTATAGTGATGTCTTGCACTGGGGCATCATGCCACAAACATATCAGCAGTTTTTTATTATTAATTTTATTTAATATAAGTGTATGTATTTTATGCCACATACATGTCCCACTCAATCACAATATCTTGACTCCAGGCTGACCAGTCATAACACTAACCTCTTAATGCTGAGCACCTGGTGAGGAAGCTGTTAGTACCATTTTTAGAAGTCTTTGGCATCACTTGGCTGGGGTTTGAATCCATGAATCTTTGTATTTGAGTCAGACACTCTAAGCACTAGGCCACTGGAATGGTCTAGCACAATATGTTGTTTTGTGGACTTAATAACATGATGATAACTCAGTATACTGTAATGTGTGTATGCTATTGCTTATTATTTGCACCTCTCTCATGTTCCAAAGGCAGCAAGAAAAACATCAGTTGTATAAACTTCATAACATTCATAACAATATGATCATTATCATAAAAACAAATGAAAACAAAATGTGTCAATAAATGCATTTCTGATGTTTTAAGTTCATTCATGGTATTTTTTTTTTCTTCATGGATTGTTTCTTTGTTTCATTTGGTGCCAATCAACCTGTATTGTGACATTGTGCTCAAGGTTTAAAACAAAATTGCAACTATAGATTTAATCCATGTGATTTATTGTTAAAAGACTTATCCTCTGTAATGAGACTACTTCTCATTTAAGACCATCTTTCCTGTCTAATCAATGGTCCTAATTTGAAGGTTGTACTGTATATTGTGCACCTTCTCCTTTACTGTTTGATCAGACTCGTGTTGCATTCTTGTCCACTATGTATTTAAAGAAAATTGTCCCACTTTGATGAATTTATTTTCAATCAAATTCCTCTGAACTCTATGGTTATATGACTTGATGGCTGGCTACATGACTTCACTTTTTATCTTTGCAGATCCAGTATTCAGGATTATTAAAGTTTCTATACAAAAAGGACACTTGCATGAGGCACAGGTATGTGACTGATTGACATTTGCTTGCATTCAAAGAACATCCAGGCCCTGCTCATGAAATGTGTATCATCTCTGAATAATGTACTCAACTCAGTAATGTACTCAACTCAGAAATGTACTCAACTCAGTAATGTACTCAACTCAGTAATGCACTCAACTCAGTAATGCACTCAACTCAGTAATGCACTCAACTCAGTAATGTACTCAGTAATGCACTCAACTCAATAATGCACTCAACTCAGTAATGTACTCAACTCAATAATGTACTCAACTCAGTAATGTACTCAACTCAGTAATGTACTCAACTCAATAATGTACTCAACTCAGTAATGTATTCAACTCAATAATGTACTCAACTCAATAATGTACTCAGCTCAATAATGTACTCAACTCAGTATTTTATCCATCCTTGACACTTGAATGAAATAATATGAAGGGATAAATTCTTGATCGTACAACCGGCAGTGTAAGACTGTCTTATTTTAATTTAAGTCAATATATTTATTGTACATCCCAATAACTATGTACAAAACATTTGAGCTATGTGTATGTATAACAAGAGGAGATAGGATTGTTTTTGGAGATGTTCTAACCATTTGTATACATTTTGTATGCTGGTGATAAATTAGACATCTTATTGTTCAATTTCAGAGACACAATTGGGACCTTATCTTTGATTCTAAATACATAGGTCTATCATATAGGGCATTTTTTGTTTTATGTCAAGAGGGTATCTTTTTTAAGTTAGGAAATATAAGTGAGTTTATGGCATGGCTCGGCTTCTAGCATACATCATTCATTGATTATCTGTCCAACATTTACTGCTTTAACTGATTAGTAAAATCCTTTTATCAAATTTAAGTTACAGGAATGCTTTTAGGACATGCTTTGCTAAAATTGTTTTCAGGATTCATTCCCTGACAATGACATTGTTGAGCTTTCATAGTAACCTTATAGAAAATCAAATTGTAACATTTCCTCCAGAGTGGCTGATCCAGTGCTTACTACCGAGGAATGTTGTCTTAGGAATTGCTTCATCAGAATTGTGTTTATTTGATTAACATACCATACCATAACTGTTTCCATGGCAACCAGATGAAATATATACTTATTTTTCTCTTGAAAAGCAAAGATAATTGTAGCCAAACTAGAATGAATGTTCTATGAAAATTGTGTGTGGACTGGCTCCTCTAGCAGTGGTGTAGATACCATAGCAACCAAACTAGAATGAATGTTCTATGAAAATTGTGTGTGGACTGGCTCCTCTAGCAGTGGTGTAGATACATAGCAACCAAACTAGAATGAATGTTCTATGAAAATTGTGTGTGGACTGGCTCCTCTAGCAGTGGTGTAGATACATAGCAACCAAACTAGAATGAATGTTCTATGAAAATTGTGTGTGGACTGGCTCCTCTAGCAGTGGTGTAGATACCATAGCAGCCATATGGAAGACCTATCTTCAGTATCCTCGCAAGAATAACAATATGTTCGGAGAAGTTTGGAATGACTGTGCAATTGCATTATTTGAACCTGTAATCAAAGATGTTATCAGTTGATGTAAACTTTGTGATACTGATGTCAGGGGAGATAGGTGCTGTTTTGCTGTTAGTATTGAGAGCTTGACATAAAGTACACTGGAAACTGATTGAGAATCTAAAGTAGTACCCATAATTTACCACTATTTAAAAAATTCCATATCAGTATCATGTGCCAATTTAAAGCCAGTCATATGGCAAAGAACACAGTTGATTCATAATATTTTTTTGGAACTGTAGTATGTAGTCTAGTGTTAAATAACAAAGAGTACATTACATTGATAATTAGATAAGCTGCCCATGAACAAAACATTCTTGAGATTAGACATATAGAAAAGGAAGAAAATATGAATTAGCAATTTAAAAATACTTCGTTCTCTACAAATGCCTGAGAAAAAAAAAAATATATGAACATCCATCCTGGCAGGTGGTAAACCTATTTCTAACTCTTCTCTAGAATGGCGCTGAGGTAATTTTCATTGGATGAGTCTTATAGGGAATGCTCTGCCAAGACTGCATATGGCTTATCTCCTCAAACATTTGTATTGGTCACTTTTTAAAAGTAACTTGCCCTGTACACAGTCTAATCATGTAGTTGGAAAGTGTATTTTCAGCTTTTTTTGGATGACTGAGGTAATTATAACCAAACTTGGTAAAGATGTTTAATATGGACTGTTCTGTCAAATTGTTATGAGTTATCTCCCCTAGGATTTGAGTTAGCTCCCCTAGGATTTGTGTATCTACCATACCAGTCATATCAAAAACCAGTTTTCATTGTGTGTTCTTTAGAACAGCCATTAGCCAGATTTGATTAAACTTGGTAGGAATTATTTGCATTCAAGGCCACTTCACTAGTAATAATATCATTTTGACTTCTTCTCTTGATCAGCTGTTTGATTCAACTTGGTAAAAATGTCTCTTCAGACACTTTCTGTAAAATATCCAAGGTGATTCCACCACCAATAATGTAACTTCCTTAGAAAACAGATGGAAAATCTATTATAAACTTCTCTAAAAATGCTGAAGTAATTTTCTTCATCATTATTTCAAATATTTTTTAAAAAATATTTAAAATATTTAGGCCACACAACCCAGCTATGTGTCCAAAATGTTTTGTAAACAGCAGTGTAGCTTCCATAACAACTAGGTAGAGAACCTTTTTTTTTCTCCAGTACAAGTTTTGGTGAAACTTTCCTAAAATTTGTAGTAAGATGTGTTATACCCTTGATTCTTACTCTCTTGGGATAACAAGTTGAATAATTTGTGGATTTCTTGATAATCAAACCATAGATTGAACTGGAAGATTTCATTATGTACATTGAAACTCCATAATAAATATTGTATACTTTGTTTCTCAAATCATTTCATTGTAAGTGTGCTTTTTACTATTTTTAGACAGAAGTTCTCGTGAATACAATATCAACCAACTTAGATTTGACAGTTGGTGCCATTTCTGCTTCACTTTTGAAAATGGCTGGACAAGGATTGAAGAAAGAGATCAGCAATAAATATAAAACTCCTGCCCAGTATGGAATAGTTATGAAGACAGGTGCTTGTCAGTTGAAATGCAGAGCTGTTTATCATGGTGCATTAAAACCTTACAATGCCCGGGATGATAGTGTGCCGGTAAGAAGAGAAAATACATTTAAAATACATGGAAACATTACAGCTATGTTACAACAGTTAATTACATAAGGAAATACAATGTCAGAATGTATGTTGAAAAGTGCTTTTATGTTTGGTTGGTGTATTTTATTTTGCAAACATTTGTAGACAGATATGAATATTGAATATGTATCAGTTAATACAGTTTGTTTTTCAGGGTTACCTATAAAGGAAGCAAAATTGTCATTTGTGGACAAAAGCCCTTAGCAAAGTGGTTTAATATGCAGTTGAGGTGTTTATGTCAAAATAATATATTTGATGTGGGGGTGCACTTTCACTAATGAACTGCATTATACCTTCATTCTTTATATTTTCTTCATAAGAAAGTTAATTATCCATGTCTACAGATATTGTAAAACATACTGGTTTGTTTTACCCTCAGATCTAAATGGTTTGGGAATTGGTATCTTATGTTATTGGTGTTTCCCTGTCCAAAGATACCATAGATCTCTCCATTTGTCATTAATCCAAATGTTACATTAAATATATTTTTGCATGATGATCAGACAGAGAGGTTGTGTTATCTGGTTATAGTATGCTGTTGGAATACAGTCTGTTTTGCATTTTACATATTTTGTTTATAATGTATTTTTTATTTGTTGGAAATGATCATGTCAGATCTGTGTGTAACGATTTTCAGAAATGTTCAGACAGCAAACTGTTTTTGATCCTTATATAGGCTTATGTAAGTAGATAAACAACTGTAGTAGACACAGACACTCAGGTCTGTGAGTGGAAAAGGAAATTGTTAAGAATACCCCTTCTTCTACAAATAATTAAGGTAATGTTATTTTATGGAGTTTGGAATCAGCCACCTTGCTAAATCAGTGCTGATTTTGTTTAATTACATCAGCACATATGCTCACTGATTAAATAAATAGCATTAAAAGGGACATTTCAAACTTATTACTTATAGATGAATTTAAGTACTTTAGGGATAATTTAATAGTCACTTTTGCACAGAGGTTATCTGCAGGTTTGCATCTATTTTGATTGTGTTTGGATGCCAATACTTTTGCTGTGTCATGCAGTAAACATGCTACAGTTCTGATTGGTGGTTGTTGTTGTTTCTATGGGATTAAACAAACAATAACCGCCAATACAGAATTGAATGTAACATATTTTATCACATCAATAGTTTAGTCTTCATATTTGATGCAAGTAGACACAATTTGAAGCAGCATCAAAACATGGAATAAAATTGGCTATTAATTGATGAGTAGAATACATAAATAATACATGGGGAACAAATCTGGAAGTCTTTTTCACTTTTTCGGGAAGAAGGAGCGCAAAAATACTGACTGGTATGAGGCCAGCTGGGAGGCTATTGAGACAGTGAATGAGGCGAAGAGGAAAGCTTTTCTGGCTTACAAGGCTGCACCTAGCCCCAGTACATTACAAGCCCTCAGGATTGCCAGGAACAATGCCCAACAGACCGCCCGCCATTACGCCAACACCTATTGGCTGAATCTCTGCAACAGCATACAAACAGCTGCTGACACTGGGGATGCAAGAGGCATGTACGAGGGCAAAAGAAGGTGACAGGTCCCCCATCCTTCAAGACTGACCCCCTCAAGTCCAAGACAGGTGCAATCACAGACCAGGAGAAACAGCTGAGGCTGGGTTGAGTACTGCCAATCATGGAGGAACTGAACACTGCCCTTCCTGGAAGCCATTGACTGTGGGAAGGCCCCTGGGAGCAACGACATCCAACCTGAAGTCCTCAAAAATGGGAAACCAGCACTAATCCAGCCCTTGCATGAATTCCTCTGCTGGGAACAGGGACATATCCCCCAGGACATGTGAGATGCCAACATCGTCACTTTGTACAAGAACATCTTTTAACTATGTCAGCTGCAGGAGAAGAGTCATGAGCAGAAGATGCCCTTCTACATTGCCTTCATAGACCTGAGAAAGGCATTTGACCTGGTCAGCCAGAGCGAACTCTTCAGGCTCCTGGAGAATATCGGCTACCTCCTTCGACTGCTCGTTGTCATCAAATCATTTCACCAGAACATTCAAGGCACAGTGTGCTTCAACTCCGCATCATCAGAGGTCTTCCAAGTCAGCAGTGTAGTGAAGAAGGGCTGTGTCCTTGACCCTCTAAGCCATCTTCTTTTCTATGCTCCTCCAGTACGCCTTCAAGGACTTAAGCAAGGAAGTGTACATCCACATCAGGTCTAACGGCAAGCTGTTCAACATTGCTTGCCTCCATGCAAAGACTAAAGTCAGAGAGGTTATTATCCATGAATTGCTCTTTGACAATGATGCAGCCTTGATATCACATATGGAAGATGGACATCAGCAGCTGGTATGTTGCCTCTCTGATGCCTGTAAAGAGTTTGACTAACCATCAGTTTGAAAAAGACGAATGACATGGCGCAGGATGCAGACTCCCCACCAACCATTATTATCGATGGGGACAACCTTGATGTTGAGAACTACACATACCTTGGGCACACCATCTCCAGCTCCCTCTTCATTGATGCTGAGGTGAATGACAGGATTGCTAAGGCAGCAGCAGTTATGGCAAGACTGAACTAGAGGATCTGGAACAATCCCAACCTCACTGAGAAGACCAAACTGCGTGTCTACCAGGCATGCATGCTCTGCACACTCCTCTACAGTAGCAAGGCATGGACCACCTACATGTGTCATGAAAGGAAACTCAACAGCTTCCATTTGAGATGCCTGCAGTGCATTCTGCGCATCCAGTGGCAGGACAAAGTATCCAACACTGAGGTTCTGGAATGGGCCAGCATGAACAGCAGTGTTTACCATCCTCAGTGAGAGGTGCTTCACTGGCTTGGCCACATCAGCAGAATGGATACAGGCCGCATGACCAAGGACCTGCTATACGTCAAGTTAGCAGAAGGCACATAACCGACTGTGATACAAAGATGTCTGCAAGAAAGACATGAAAATGGCCAACATCAACATCAACAACTGGGATAGCTGTGCTAACGACTGCTATGAGAGGCAACTTGTTGTCAGACAGGCCATTCAGAAAGCCGAGGAAAGGCTAAACATGATCCTTGCTACAAAGAGAGCCATGCGGAAGGCGAAACAACAGCCTCAGCAAGCATCAACCTTCACATGAAGCAAGTGCAGTAGAGACTGTCACTCAAGCATCAGACTTTTCAGCCTCTCGCGAAGGTGCAGATAAGATGCCCAAACCAGAGGCTACACCATCATCTCTCAAAGACAAATGGATGCCGACGAGAAAAGATTTGAAGCAGCATCAAAATATGAATAAAAGTGGTTATTAAATGATCAGTAGAAATAATACATGGGGAACAAATCTTGAAGTCTTTTTAATGCTTATTTATGGTATCCATGTCTGAGCCTGCTTACGGGATAATATACTCAGCATGGAATTGGAGCTGCAGATTTCAAAGCATGTGAGTAAGTCACCTTGTGTTTACTAACTTGTAGAAGGCAAATGGGTGTTGAAAAAAGTTATTCTTTGACACTGACATAAATAAGTACATGTCTTGCTATGATGTCAGATGAATTTGTAATTAAAGAATAAAAGTCAAATAACTAGTAATTATTTTTTTACTGAAGAGTAAAGAAACTTGTAATTATTTCTTGTATCAGTTCTTCACCTCTTGTATCGATATGGGTGATGATGTTGAATGTTTATGATACAGCTTTGATCACACTTGGAGTATATGTTTAAATCAGTAAAATCATGGATGACTTCAATTATAAGTAAAATCATGGAGTAGTTCAATTATAAGCAAAATCATGGATGAGTTCAATTATAAGTAAAATCATGGATGAGTTCAATTATAAATAAAATCATAAATGAGTCCAATTATAAGCAAAATCATGGATGAGTTCAATTATAAGCAAAATCATGGATGAGTTCAATTATAAGTAAAATCATGGATGAGTTCAATAATAAGTAAAATCATGGATGAGTCCAATTATAAGCAAAATCTACAAATACTAAAAAAGTGGTCATCCATCAGCTTTCCTGAATTTGTTCTTTCTGGAAGTTATACATCTGGTCTAGTTTGGATCAAACTTGAAACATAAGCTTATCTTGGATGGATTCAATAGTTTTCAAGTTTAATGCATATTATCTGCTATGGGAGAAAAATTGGATTTGATCATCAACGTTGGAATATAATTATAATAAGTCTGATGGGTGAAATGGTCAACTGATAAGACTTATAAGCCAGGTGAGTCTCATATTTTGTTATAAAATAAAATAATTTTAGTCATCATGATATTAGGTTTGGACTATATGTAATGTTTTAGTGTCACACTTTCTCATTATTATTATATATATATATATATATATATATATATATATATATATATATATATATATATATATATATATATATGCAATAAACTGACGACGAACAGTACAAAACTAGTAGCTAACTAGCCTAAGCGCTTTCGACTCTTAATGAGTCTTTTTCAAAGGCAAATACAAAAAATTTGTAATTCATCCCAATAGTACAGAGGCTTATCAGGTATATACATGGTTATTTGCCTTTGTCATATATATGTTTTGTATTTGCCATTGTCGTATATATGTTTTGTATTTGCCATTGAAAAAGACTCATTAAGAGTTGAAAGTGCTTAGGCTAGTTAGTTACTAGTTTCGTACTGTTTGTCATCAGTTTATTGCATCTATTTTAATTAATCCCTGACACACGTGAAAGGGTTGTTATTCGCCATATGATTTGTATTCTATATATATATATATATATATATATATATATATATATATATATATATATATATATATATATATATATATATGGGAGAAAAATTTGATTTGATCATCAACGTTGGAATATATATATATATATATATATATATATATATATATATATATATATAAATTTAACCTAATTTTTCATTGTAATTCTCTGTTTCTTGCAGATTTTTCAACAGTTTTTGTCAGAGTGCCTGCTGCAAGCATCAAAATCAAAATACAAGTCCATTGCATTCCCAGCAATAGGTACAGGAAAATTGGGTTACTCAAAAGAAATGGTAGCAGATTTGATGCTCACAGCTGTAATGCAATTTGAAAAGTCCATGCCAGACACTCTCTTGAAAGAAGTAAAATTTGTAATTCATCCCAATAGTACAGAGGCTTATCAGGTATGTACATGGTTATTTGGTTATGAGTAGAAGTGATTGGTTGACACAATTGTCTTGCTTTTTAATTTAAACTGGATTCATATGCAAAGAAAATGTAAATTGAGATAACATTGTGTTATTATTCTGTGTCCTTACAAAACATTATGAAAAATGAATTTGTACAAATATACATCAGGTAAGACAGAAATGATGAAAGCCAGGAGGTCACTGTACATGTAACACAGACAAAATAACCTGTAAATGACGTCCACAGATAATATCTGTTTACCTACCTCCCCTGTCCACTTTTGTTCACATGTGGCTTACTTCATCCCCCCCTCCTTGGCTGCAGACGTTCCCATCTAGCATTACACACTGCTCTATTGTCTGACAGTGTGATAGCCTCTGATCTCAAAATATAATGCTGACTGATCTTTTCACAACAGAATATCATGACAAAAAAAATACTAGCTTGTGGACTTCTGCAAGTTTCTTTACACCCTCTTCCTCTTTTCTTCCCCCATTTATACCCCCTCCCCAATTCTTGTTGACATCCTTTATGGATGATCCTTAAAGAAACTAAGGATAATTTTGAATGCTGTTGTGTAATTAATGTAAATAAGCGATAAGGTCTGTGTGGCAACTGCAACTTTACTACATATAGTTAAATCAGGTTGACAAGACAAGTGTAGAACATGTGCCCTGCTTGCCATAATATTGCTGCCATATTTTTGCCTATCCTAGTTAAACAAGACATGCAGTGAAAAGAAGGATAACAAAATGACAGACATCAAATATTTTATAACATTAGGACATTGATACTTGACTGATTTGAAACAATATTGCACATGTTCCTATGCTACCTCGTGCCCGGCCTGATCAGGTTAAGTGTTAGCCCAGGGGAAGGGTAGTTTTCCAAAATTTCAATAGAACCCTAACTTGAAAGGGCACCAAAGCAAAAGTTTGCATGTTTATTTACCAAAAGTATACATAATGCCCTATAAATACATACATACATAATGCCCTATAAATACATACATACATAATGCCCTATAAATACATACATACATAATGCCCTATAAATGCATACATACATAATGCCCTATAAATACATACATACATAATGCCCTATAAATACATACATACATAATGCCCTATAAATACATACATACATAATGCCCTATAAATACATACATACATAATGCCCTATAAATACCTTCATACATAATGCCCTATAAATACATACATACATAATGCCCTATAAATACATACATACATAATGCCCTATAAATACATACATACATAATGTCCTATAAATACATACATACATAATGCCCTATAAATACATACATACATAATGCCCTATAAATACATACATACATAATGCCCTATAAATACATACATACATAATGCCCTATAAATACATACATACATAATGCCCTATAAATACATACATACATAATGCCCTATAAATACATACATACATAATGCCCTATAAATACATACATACATAATGCCCTATAAATACATACATACATAATGCCCTATAAATACATACATACATAATGCCCTATAAATGTGCACAAGAATATAATGATTGTCACATTTCAAGCGACAAGTGACTACATTAGTGTGTGTGTGTTTAGTTTTTTTTAGCATGTGGGACCTTATCCATCTCTGACAAGTTCTCAGTAATATATTGTATTATTTCTTCTGATATCCAGTCACTGATTTATAGAAATGTTATCTAAACTTTGTGTTATGCAAAGGACACCATGCTATTCATTTTAGTATTTAAAATATTATTATATTGTGATCTATGAAATAAAATATATCCCATGCATTTGGAATTGAACTAGATGATATATGTATATTCTGTCTCATAATTGGACCATTACTGTTTAAATAAAGACTAAACACATGGTTTACGTTTAAGAATTGTTGTTTGCATTTTTAAAGAAAAGCTGCTGCATTGTAAAATTCAATACCTCAGTGGATCACTTTTCATGTTCAAATAGTAGGATAAACTTACACCTTTTAAGATGGCTGAACAAGATAGGTCTCTCATCAAGTGAGTAAGTTTCTATGAAGTATACAAGACTTCTAAAATTAATTTCTATCATCCATGTATATGATCAGTGTACTGATTGCTAAAATGGTATTTGATTTTTAATCACTCATGACATATTGATCTTTCCCTGGGTGGTCTTTGCTGATTGTCTGTTCAAAGGTCAGTCAGCACCTCCACAGTGGAAATCCCATTGGTTGGTCAAGGCATAGTGGTGATTTCTAAGGATGTTATTGCTCCATCATGGGGTGCTATTGCTGACCAAAAGTGGAGGTATTAAGTCTGCCACCATCATGTGTGGGGTTCTGAAAACACATGTGAGCTGTACTGTAATTTGAACACAGTCTAAAACCTGTTCTCCATCAAAAATGTGTAGCACACCTATCAAAAGTAGAACACAGATGTGAACACAATGCATGCTGGTTATCATCAGAATCAATATTACTTTGATTCTGCAAGCACTATATTTTTCCCAGAACTATTGGTAAGCTGAGTTTGTAATTGATTAACTGCTTGTGCAAAGTTGATCAAAATGTAAAAATATTAAAGTTGGATCTTTGTGTTTAAAATTAGGATTAGAATAAAATTAAAACTTGTGATACTTGAATATTTTCTTGTTTACTAAAAGGACATAATGATTTGTCAAACTTACAAATGAACTAAGCATTTATTAAATATAATGGCACTGATAATACTCTGTTTCAACTTGTTCTGATAATTTAACCAACATGGCTTTAAGTACAGCAAGACTTGGCAAAATCTTGATGATAAGAGAGTATATCTGTACATTTTTGTACTCATATTTGTGATCAAAGAGAGTATTTCTGTGACAAAGATGTTGATTTACATTTTGTACTAATATTAGGTTCTGAGCATGATTAAACAATTATATAGAAATAGATCTTGATTAAACTTCTTATTTTGATGTCTTTCAGATTATTCACAGTTATAAAAATTACTTGTTAATAAATTGTGATAGCAGCAGGGAGGGCGAACCCTACAAAATTTTGCGACAAAATCGATTAAAGCCTCAGAATGCCAAATGGAGCCTTCCTACGAAATCTCATATTTTAACCAAAAAAAAATAAAGACCCTATTTGTAAAATGGAGCCTTAGCGATTTTGTCGTAAATATGTTGTCATAACCACCCTCAAAATTGCTGCCATCTACGTCGCAAATATGTTGTCATCTCGCCCTCCCTGCTGCTGATTAATACAAATGATTTAACCAAATATTTGATCAAGTCCAATACGATATCGTGACCGAGTATCGTGTAAATTTATTGTTATAAATCCATATGGGACTGACTGAGCATGACTAAAGTAATTTTTAAATCCATTGAAGTCCATATCGAAAAACAATATCTGCCAAATATTTCGTAGCGTATGTGTATCAACGCCATTGAATACAGCAAGAATATTGCAGTTATCGCGAATCACTTTTGGAATTTGAGTGTAGCGTTGAGTGTCATATATCACATCAGTGTTTTTATGCCTACCTCGGGAAAATATTCTAGCAGGGTTCTTTTGATTATCTAACATTACATCATCGTACACTACAAGATTGTTTATGTCTCCATCGAGGTCATCTACTGATGGTGCATCATTAATATCAGTAATAAAATCAATTACACTTTCACCTTTAATTTCTGATGCATTTTCATTATAATCTTTTAGCACTTCATAGCACCGTTGATCATCTATGGATGGGGCAACTAAATATAATTTATCCCACTTCATAAATCGCATTATCAAATTAAGCAGCAATTGTGTTTTACCCGATCCAGATGGTCCGATTATAATAGCACTGACAGAATTCGGAAGCGCTGCGTGGTGTTTCACCGGTTCTCTTCTTTTAGTCGCTGAAAAATCAATTATATTCATAACGCTATATATAAATTATGGATTTATATTGTGTTAAATGTAAACAGCGTACTGATACAACCGATCTGACAACCATTACAACTAAAAACAATAGACTAGCGCTTACTGGTAAGTGTGTAACATGTGGTACAAAAAAATTTAGATTTTTTAAAAAAAGCAACTCGGAGGTGATATTGCCGCAAAACTTGGAAAACTCCCCGGAACCCCATGGGCAAAATACCCCAGAGAAAAACACCTTCCAGGATATAGTTACTGTGGTCCCGGAACGAGATTAGATATCAGACTTGATGATCAAAATCAGCCCCGGCCTGGTGAGTATCCGATAAATGCTATTGATAAGGCATGTCATGCTCATGATGTTGCATATAAAAGTAATAATTTGCAACAAAGACATCTCGCGGATGTAAAATTAATTCATGCGTTAAATGCTATTCCCGATAAATCCTTCAAAGAAAAATTGGCTTCATGGTTGGTCAAATCAGCTATGAAAGGCAAATTAGTGTTAGGTGCTGGTAATTAAAAACATTAGTGTTTTTATAGTATGGAATCTATTTATTATTCTCCGAAAGGATACTGGAGGGGTAAAGCAGCAATCAGTAAACTCGCTAACGCTGCAAAAGTGAACAAGTCGACTGTGAAAGATTGGTTATCCAAACAAGCTATATGGCAAATTTATCTACCACTGCCTAAACAAATTAATTATTCTCATTTTGATGTTACCGTACCCAATGAAGTTCATCAGGCTGATTTATTGTTTTTACCACATGACCATGGCTACAAATACGCGCTAACTGTAGTTGATATTGCGAGTCGATTTAAACAGGCAGAACCATTGAAAACAAAGTCAGCTTCTGAAGTCGCTTCTGCATTTGAAAGGATTTATAGACGAGGTCCTCTAAGATGGCCAAATCTATTACAAGTTGATCCTGGCAAAGAGTTTCAAGGTGCTGTTCTATCAACAATGAAAACTCATAATGTTACAATACGACGGGGACATACTGCGTTACATCGTGATCAGGCAATTGTAGAACGATTTAATCGAACTCTTGCAGAACGGTTATTTGGATATCAATATGCAAAAGAATTCATCCGAGAAAAACGATCTCGTGAATGGTTCCAAAGGTTACCGAGTGTAGTTGCAGCGTTAAATAACGAGATTACTCGAACTATTAATATGAAACCAAATATTGCAATAAAAAAATATATACCAGAAGAACCACAGCGGGTTAGCACTCAGCCACTTCTCAGTGATGTTACTGTGAGATATTTATACGAACCAGGAGAACTTGAAGGTGGTAAAAGAAGAGCTACTGATCCTATATGGAGTGTTACTACGCATAAAATTTCAACTATAACGCAATCAACTGGTAGACCTCCAATCTACAGATTGGATTCAACTGCACCTCAGCGTGGTTTTACACGCGAACAACTACAAGTCATTCCGGACGATACTCAATTACCGCCATTTGGTCTTAACTAGCTCCGTTACGTCTATTACACTCAAGACAGGTCAACATCACATTGTTTCTGACATGACCAAGACTGTTATTTTTTCTGTCTACGGTAAATTGTCGAGGGTCTTTATCCGAATACTGCCAGTGTATTATACAATTGCAACTGGCGCAGTGATTATTCTGTTGCTCTTTTAATGCGATTATTACTTCAGCATCAATATCAAATTCTCGTTGGTTTTTTTTTGTCCTGCTGTTTGTAACCAGAGAGTTTTTTATTAATGATGCTAATATCAGTGTTATCATCGTTTGCATTAAAATCATCATCGAAAACAATCCTTCGTAGTTGATTTATTCGTCGTACTCTGGACACTGCGAGATAGACTAAATTTGACCATTCAATGCGATTATCAACTATCCAAACAATTGTATCCGTGATGGTCAATCCTTGTGACGAGTGTATTGTTGTTACATAACCAAGCGTCCGTGGTGATTTATCAGCGCATAATGCATCTTCTACAACATTGATATCAACTAGCACAATATCATTTAACACTAGAATCTGTTTCTCTGTCTGGCCTGGAATTTCAACTTCAGTATTCTGCTTTCGTGTATCCAATGGTCTATAACACAACGGTACTGGAAACGTTGGGAATTTTTTCTTGTGTAGCTCAAACAACTTTTTGAAGTGCGTCTCTGACTATCTTTCTACTTGCTACTACAAAATCATTTGGTCTCCATGTTTCCCAAAAATCATTCATAGGCGTTTCAGAAATTATTTCACGCACTACTTCACATTGAATTCTATCGGGTTGTAATCTAATTAGTTTTTTAAACTCACGTAATTGCTCATCGAGTGCTCTATAGTCAGTATCAATTTCTTCGTAATAATCAACAAATCCTTTTAACCAATTATGCGGACTTCTACCAACAAATGGTGGTGGTTGACCATGATCGCCGCACAATATAACTTTTGTATTATTTTGCAATAACCAATCAAGAAACATTTTTAATACATCTTCTGAAACAGTACATGCTTCATCCCAAATAATAACCGAAGGAATAAATTTCTCACCCATTCGCTCAGGAGTCCAAGCATCGCCCTTGTATCGAAAAAAAACTATGATACGTGCAAGCTTCAACATTTCGTTGTTTTATCTCTCTCGCTAGTCTATGGGTTGATGTGAGTACAATCATGGACGTTCTCTCTCGATATAATTCTATCACACGTGTTGTCTTTCCAGATCCACCACAACCGTTTAAATAAACTGTTTTATATCTACAAATTGGATCTAATATCGGTGGTGCTTTAGACATAGAAAATCCTTCGGATTTTTCACTGATAGAATTGTCGTTTTTCAGGTAACTGCTTTTAATCTCAACGTCTGCTGATTTAGAATAATCGCATTGTATTTCACGTTTAATTCGCCATGTTCCCCAAGTCTCTTCGCTATTAGTAAATTTAGTTACCTCTTTGATATATTTTTTATCGACATACATTGAATCAATTGCAACTCTAACTGCTATACTAGGAAATCTATTTATCATTGCAAATAAATTGATAGATGCATAACCCAGCGTAGAAGCCCTCAAATGTAGATATGCAGAGCTTTCTCCATCACTGTAAGTCACAATTCTACCTAACTTTGTTTTATTGGACAAGAAGGCTGTTTTACAATTTGCGTACCTATTTTTCTCTACTGCATCTTTAATAACGAAGTCGTATTCGGCATCATCTATAATCAATCGTGAGGATTGTCTTTTAAAGTTGAATTTTTTTCCACCTTGTGTAAATTTACCGATTATTCTTCGGCCGAGATCCTTTGCTTCACTATTTCGTTGATTAAATATTTTTTTTGACCATTCAATGATGTACTCCTCGTCAGCATCAATATGTTTTCTAGACTTATCGATTATACTATCAATACATTCTGGTTCTGGTAACCAGACATTGGTTTGTTTTTTGATATGAGATAATCGCTTCGCTGACAATCAACGAAACTAACATTTTACAATCAATCATATATCGCAATAACACTATTGGTAACCACATCCTTTCAGCCATGTGTCTACCAATCCAAACATAACAACACGGATGAAGTCCTTCAGCGAATTCAAATGATACTACGCGAGCAAAACCGGTCAAATCAAAATCAGGCAGTGGTCCATTAATAGCAACGCGAGTCATTTCATGTGTGGGATGTCCAAACCGTTTAAAATACTCACCAGCGAATCCATATCCTAGAAAACTTCCTGGATAACAGGCAACGATATCAACTGATATCATACTTTCACGATTGTACTTAACGTTCCATAGTCCGCCATGATAATATTCCAAACAGCTGGATTGAACATCCTGAAAAAAACTCTTTTCGTGTTGGTTTCCAATTATTTTTCTTTCTTGCAAAATGAGCTGCAACCGATGGAATTGTAAAACAATTTGTAAGTAACTGTTCGTAATCGTCGGATTTTCCATTAAAAACGCTAGCGTTTTCACTGAGACTTATTGCTAGATTTTTCATCCTATTATGTAGACTTTCAGTACGATATAATTCACCGTTAGGTCTCACAAATTGATTGAATTGACATTCTTCATCTTCAAAACTATGAAGTAGCCATACTGATACAGGGTCGTTTTTACACAAACTAGCAATAGCATCGAATAATCTTTCTTCAGTGAGAATGCCATCCTTGGTGAATTCTCCTGGGATATACTTCACTGTTCTGTCTCGCGGGAATATTGTAACCGCGGTTGTCCATGCGTGTTTGTTATGATCAATAATTTTTATTGGAGCTCCGTTTTTATTGTATTTCGATTCGTATAATACTTCGCCGGTTATCGTTGAAACGGTTATCGGAAATCTCAACGACTTTTCCAATCTAGCTATATCGGAAATAGTTGCTCCGTTCTCTTTCACTGTTAGCTCCCATTGATCTATTTTTTCGTCTTAGATCGATCGGTTAATTTATTCCCACGGAGTGCATTTGTAAAGTGTTCTATGACACGTTGTGCCACACAATTGAGTGGTTTTTCCACTGACGTTGACTGTTTCATTGGTGCTAGTTTTCCAATGTCAGGTTTCTTATTTAACGGAAACATCCCATAAACAATTGCTGTTTCAGAATACGCTTTTTCATAGTATGGTTTATCAATTCCAGTTAACAGCCCTGGTCTGGAATCACGGCTAACAATGACTGTTGTCCTATCTTTGAGAATTGGTTCAAACATGTCTCTTATGACCCAATCGCCCGATTCTAAATTGATAATGTATTTCACTCTGAGAAAATACCTTTTATTGTCAAGTTGTGATAGTATCATAGCTGCTGTTTCATCATTCATTCTAGCATCAACAACACAATCAATTTTAAATGTTGACCAGGTGTGTGATGCACCGTCCTGTTTAAACTCATTAACACAATCTCGTATTTTTCTAATCAGACTTCTATTATTTATTCTCTCTTTTGGTACGTCTTCGAGGGTTCTATCAAGATTGAATTTAATATTTTTATAAGGCTTGATTGCCGATAATCTCTTGAATTCTTCATTCATATAAATAAGGCAAACATTTCAATAGAAAATTTTGTTTATAAATAATGAATCACTGCAAATGGCTTATGATTGGATCAGTAACCCCATGCAATAAATCGTGTAGAGGTGAATTCTGTGGACATCACTTACAGTGTCAGAAATAATTCGACAGGCCCGTCCCCATGCATAAATTGTGGGGTGGGTGTGAGAGGAAAATCACAATTATGTATCAATTGTGGGGGTAAGCGGTTTAGAGAATTGAAACGTTATTATGATAAACGAATAAAAAACGCTATCATTGACCCTAACCATGACTCTGTCAAAGACAAAATCATAAAAACCCCTCAAGACTACATTAATAGATTTATAAATAAAGCAAATAATGAATTAGACAAATAGTATTATTATATATAAATGGAGCAAGAATTCAGACCACATCGAATACTCGTTAATTATGAAATATCTGCTGATGGTGATGTTAGAAACCGCAGACTGAAAAAGTCAATTGGTTTTGTTAATAATCAAGAATACTTGCAATTTACTGCTGGATGAAAGAACTATTACGTTCACAGAATTGTCTATGAAGCATTTAATGGATTGATTAAAGATGGTAATGTTATTGAACATATTGACTCTAATTCTTTAAACAACGCGATTTCCAATTTACAATGCATTTCTCAAAGAGAGAATACAAAAAGAGGAAAGACAGGGACTTGTAAGTCAGTTGGAAAGAAACCAGTACAGTCGTTTGATACAGCGACGAATGAAAAAAGAATTTTTCAATCAATGAATGCTGCGGGAAAATATTTTGGAATATGTACTCCTTCAGTACAAAAAGTTGCTGAAGGGATTTATCAAACAGCTATCTCAAAGAAAAATGGACATAGAATAAAGTTTTCATACGCATGAAATGACTCTCAATAATTACTATTAATGAAATATATTTTTTTATTCTACTAAAGCAGAATAATTTTTTTTAGGAGAATATTTTTTATTTTTATTTTTTCCGTATTTGCCCTCATTACTACTGATCGTCACGTGGCTATCCTACTTTCGATATTGATAGAACAGTGTTCCCGATATGTAAATTCGTGCGAGATAAACGTAGAAAACACATGTGAAATTAGATTGAATTAATGATGTGTGATCTCATGTACGTATTTAATGGTTAACTCGGTATATATACGTATCAGGCATGTACGGACTTTGGTTTTGTGTTATTGTTCCTTGTTTCTAAAGACTGTATTGAGAACCCATTTATTTTGACTTAGAAAGGTTTATCTTCTTACAAGTTCTTCACAATTTTTTCTTTGTAACTACCAACAGTGAGGACCTGTACAGGGTAGACAATTTGACAGTTATGTATGGCCATGAATCCAAATTATTATTACGGTTATTATAAAAATTAATGAAAAAACATAAAATATTTATTATTATATAACAGCTGTATTCTTTAAAAAATGTTTTATTCAAGTATTTAGTTTCATTTAACACCATGAAATGTTATTTATTAAGTATTTAGTGGTAAAAATAACACAACTACACATTGACACTGCATTATTAGTCACATTATATATAATATGAGCCGTAAAAGTTTGGGGCTTTAAGCGAAGCCCAATATGCCAATCAAAACTCCCACGCCATTGACATGGTGTGTGGTTGATTTTTTCAACTGCAACCATGGTTAATTTCTTGGGTTGCCTTTGATTGGTAGATTGGGTGTGGTAAGTCCGCCCCGTCGTTTCATGTTTGTATCGTCCTGTACTGTCCCTATCATTCATCCATTGTAAATATTCATTCATTGTAAATATTACAATACCTTCATTCATTCATTGTAAATATTCATTCATTGTAAATATTACAATACCTTCATTCATTCATTGTAAATATTCATTCATTGTAAATATTCATTCATTGTAAATATTCATTCATTGTAAATACCTCATTTATTCATTCATTGTAAATATTTATTCATTGTAAATACCCCATTTATTAAGTTAATTAAGTACATGTAATGTACTGTCCCCCCCACAACATATCTTCTGGAAGACCTAATATAGCATTTGTTACGTTAGAGCTTCCAATTGGGAGATCTATGTTTGTGGCCCTTGGGCTTATTTAATGCGAAGGCACTCAATGAGTTCCAAGAATGTGCTGCCCCCCCCTCTGGGCCTCTTTGACGTCGTTTGGCGCGAAAGAGGTTTCCAAATGAGGCTTCATGTTATATGTTCAATGTTTGTAAAGAAATCACTTGGATTTCACGTCTAATGCCCATATAACCCGCCCTTGAACTCGATTGGGAGGTTAGGGTATTGTATAAGTCTTTAATGTATGCCTCCCTTGCCTCGGAACTCGAATGAGGAAGGGACAGGCATTGTATATGTTTTTATATATATATGTTGGGAATATGAATATCTTCGATAAAAATATTTTAAAGATAAGAAAATACATTATTAATAATATTCAATAAATGGAATTTCAAGATATTACATCTATCATAACAGAAATATCAAATTTAAGAAATCAAGGAATCGTACTTTCTGAATTTTTAAATGAAAACAGACTTTTGAATGAATTTGAACAAATTAATATACAATTGAAACATGGAAGATATGTCCTACCTAAAATGTATTCACTGATAAAAAGAATCCAAAAAGCGGTTAATGTTTCTTTGTATAACAATGATATTAATTTATTCATTCGGCTATTTAGTATAGTTGAAGCAATTAGAAAGAAACTCGGGGAACAGTACCAAGTTCGGTCAGAGATTGCTTTGAAAGTGAAATCTATAAGACGTTTGATTGATGAGTCTGGAAATGCAAGCATTGAAACCCACAATTGAAAAAACGTTAGCATTTCCAATAATGACATCAGAAGCATTAACTACCAGACTAACCCGTGAGAGGTTAGCATTACTGAAAAAGTTTATACCAATTCGAGATGACGTGCGAGACAAACTACAACTTAGCAAGCGCAGACTGACTTTTCTATTGGGAGCGAACAGCTTTTTGCTCCTGTAACTAAAGCCACTAAAGATATGAAACTTGCAACAGAACGTGCTATATACGGCGACATCCCTAAAGAGGGAGCAGTACCTATCATTGATGTGCTGGGAAAGATTGTTACAGAGACTGAAAAAACTCAGGAGGAAATAAAACAGCTTTCAGGTGAGTTACAAACTCAGCGAGAAATACAACAAATAGGTAATATTAATATTGATGATAACCCAGTTAAATTTGCTAGTGATTTCACTAGTGATTCCGCTAAAAAAATTGTTCATTTTAACGAGAAATTCACCAATGAAGGTATAGAAAAAAATCAAACAATTTCAATTGCTGAAACCTGAAGACTATATAAAATTTGGTGACTTTGCTGTCAAAAAATATTATAACGGGCGGATTTTTTAAAAGACGAGTATTAAAAAAAACATAATAAAACGAGAGGATTGGGTGAATTGGTTATTTAAAATTAATAAAGAAATTCCCGACAATTTAAAAAAGGATACATTTGAATACAAATCTTTTAAATTGGGAATTGATACGTATGATTTACAACAACAACTAAAAGAACAACGAAAAGAACTAAAAGAACAACAACAACAACAACGAAAAGAACAACAACAACAACGAAAAGAACAACAACAAGGTCGAGGTCGAGGTCGACAATCTCCAGAAATTCAATCAGAAAGTTCTTCAGGAGAGGGTTATGGAAGTTCTCATCATGATTCTCATATATGTCCTAGTAATATCATTAATGATATATCACGACTTGAGGTTCTTATGGGAGGTAAGCGAGCTGGGAATAACTCAGTCGAAATAACTAATGAAGCATTTGATATTTGCAGACGATTATTCCAAGGTGGGATAATTGATATTCATACGTATCGATAACTCTTGGATGAGTTAATGGACGGAATTCCAGGGGAATTTAGTGGTTATTATAGCGATTGAAATTTCTGAAATGCCTGCATTTATAAATTACAAAGTCATTTCAAATAAGATGATAGTACACTATAATCATGATAAACCAACAAACGTGTATGTGGTAAACTCAAGATTGCCCGTTTATAGGGCATACTATGGAGACGGCCTTGGAAATACCATAGCGGGTTTATTCACAAGAATAGCCCCAAAAGTAGCACCAGTTGCCAAAACAATTAGCGATGAAAGCCATTGATGTTATTCGTAATAAGGGAATTAACACTGTTGGAGATCTTGCAGGAACGGCCTTTTCTACCGCAAAGAATAGAATAACGTCATTGGTGAAATCTAGATTCGGACGAAAACCACCACAAATGGTTTCAACACCGCTACCTTCAACAACAATGATGCCTGCAAATGTCAGTAAAGTGATAGATAACGCAGTGGAACAAAAACTCGCATCGTTAGCAATGACTTCACCAGATAGTAGTAATATTGCAAGTATGATAGCGGGAAGCGGTCTTGGAGGAAATCGTAAAAATTTCAGACGAAAAGGAAAATGATAGCATTATTAGATTTAGAAAAACGATAGTGTTTTAGTATAAAATGGCATTTTAAAAAAAATTGCTGATCCAGCGTTTGATATGCCAGCACCGGTAAATAAAGATGATTCTAAAATTAACTATCAGTATTATGCCTATCCTGCAAGAGAGCCTAATCAACGGGGGGGGGAGGGTTGAACTTCAAGTTCAAGATACAAGTAGATACTTTTTGCCGTGTGAAGTGTTTATTGAAGTAAAAGGAGAGCTTGTAACAAATGTTGCAGCTGATACACCATATGGGAATGACCAAAATATCCGAGTTGGTTTTGTAAATAATGGCATTATGGCGCTATTTAACAGTGCAAGATATATCATTGATGGAAAAGAAATTGAATTAATAGAACAAGATGTTGATATTGCAACAACAATAATCGGACTTGCGAGATATTCTGATGATTATACAAGGTCGGCTGGTCCGTCTATGATGTTTGCTAAGGATACTTCTGATCATGCTGACCATATTCATTTTATTAAAGTACGAACTGCGGTAGATACTGCAGAAGTTGATCAACAACTCGCAAATAATCTAGACCGTGAAGTTAGACCAGCCGCTGAATTCGACATTTTAAAAAGGGTCAATGGTAATTTCAATCTAGGATTTGCAACACGAAATAGAGCATTGAAAGGACAGCATCGACGGTTTTCATGTGCAATTCCGTTACATCACACATTCGGATTTTGTAGAAATGTCAGAAAAGTCATCTATGGAGCAAAGCATACAGTCTGTTAATGCGAAAGGGGAATGACAATGATGCAATCTGGCGTGCTAATGGTGTTGATGATGGTAAAGTCAATTTAAATATATTGGTTCTATGGATGCCCGTCTTGACACCAGCAGTTACAATAGAGCAACAATTACTATCGTTTATGGACACAGGTGGAAAATCATTGCTAAGTTGGCTAACAACAACGACTGATACGAAGCAGGATAATGTAAATGGCACATTTACATGGCACTTAGCATCAAAACAAGGTGTTTCAGCTCCACGTCATATCTTTATAGCGTTACAGGATGCAAATCGAGTGAGTCGTCAATTATCTAGTCATATGATATTTGATAAATTAGGGGTAAGTGAAGTTTCGTTGAGAATAAACGGACAACAAGAGCCAGCAGAGATTGTACAGCTTAATTATAATAACAACGACGTAGCACGTGTATATCATAGAATATTGTCGTATATGGGTCGTGATCAAAATGTTGATACTGGTTTGCAAATATCGCAAATTGATTTTGAAAAACACTATCCGATTTATTTCTTTTCATTGGAACATCTTGACATAATGAGACAATCTGTTGTTGATATATACTTCCAAGCTCGGGTACAACGCCCTGCTGGTATAGCTGATTATAGAGCAGTTGCTGTCATTCTCAGTGATAAATCAATGTTGTTAGAAGGGATTGGCGGACGAATGAGACTTATTGATGCACCAGTAGAAAACATGTAATGTTTTCAAAAATCATTTGATTTTCCAAACATGTAGTTAGGATTTTCACAATAAGATCAATTAAAAGTGTAAATTACGTTGTAGAAAAGAATGACATATAGTATTGTTAATGTCCAGTTGACTGATGGTCAGGTCAAGAAATTGAAATCAAAGTCGGCTAAAGAATGTGGAACCACAATAGCCCTGAAACCCACTCAAATGTCCGGTGGTGCACATAAATTATCATTGACAGGTCGTCAAATAAAACATTTCAATGATGCGCTAAAGAACAAACGAGGAGTTCAAATTGATTTTTCGAAAGCAGCAATCGCCAGTATGATAAAATCAGGTGGTATATTCCCGCTGTTAGCTGCTATTCCAGGATTGATTGCAGCGGCTGCCCCAGCGGTTGCGAAGGCGGCAGCGTTAGGAGCCGTTGGTACTGCTGCAGGAATGGCCCTGAAAAAAGCTACTGGAAAAGGTTATAAAAAAGGAAAGGGTCTAAGACTACCAGGAACCCCATACAATTGGTACAAGGGCACGGGCCTAAGAATACCAGGAACGGCTTATTAGTGGAACAATCCCTTGGATTTTCACCAATGTCCAATTTTGATTTAATTGATGCTGTAAAATCATTATCAATAAAAACTTTAGAGGAGTTTTCATGAGAGATCAATTACCGTCAAAACCAATGAAAAATGAAACGGGTATTATCAATCTTGATAACAGCAGCGGAGAAGGAACTCATTGGGTCGCATATGCAATTGATCCACGTGGAATTGTATATTTTGATTAATATGGTTTAGCTCCACCAAAAGAATTTATGCGATATGTATCCACAATAACAAAGTCATCTCCAATTTTTTATTCCACGCTACCAACACAACGGTTAAATGATCCACCGATATGCGTTCGTGAAGTATTAAACGTCCTTGCAGAGATATCTAGATTTCCAAGGAAACAACCACAAGTTGTTGTTAATGAATATACTAGCAGGCAATGGCAAAAACGATAGCGTTATGATTTAGAAAAACGTTAGCGTTTTCGTATAATGATTAATATTTGGGGACGACCTTTATCAGAATAAAAAAAACAGAAACTGATAGTAAATTTGCTGTCGAAAATGTAAAAAAAAATAATCGAAGATGAAGTCGCCGAGACATTAAATTTGTCAAGTGTAGATCCTGGTGAAATAGTTGTATTTCAAGATCGGCAGGGCAAATTGAAATCTAGTAATGTTTCATTGGATGATGTCTTAATACGAAGACATGACGTCGTTGAAGATACAATAGTGTTATATTCAAATGATGGAAAACTCAAACCAGGTGTACTTGTTTCTACAATCACAGATGCATTAAAAAATTTAGATGAAGAACTTGAAAAACATATAACAACGTATACTTCCCTTCGTAGAAATATTATCAATAAATTTTTTGGAACACCAGCGGTAACCTCTCCATCTCTCGCTGAAATTAAATCCAATTTTGATGAAATTAAAACTAATATTAAAAATATTAATGATGCTGGATTTAATATTATTAGAGATAGCATTAGTAATATTAAAAAATCTATCGAGGATATTACAAAGTTTAAAACAGACAATCTTCCGCTACTTGAAAAAATAAAGATTCCTCATGAGAGGAATATCATAAATATGGTATACACAGTTCTCTCTGGATCATTAGATTGGGAACCTAAAAAGAATACAATAACTCTCACTGTGTCAAACAAGGGTATTTATCGATTAACAATATTGTCACTGAACCAGTTTAATATATCATCATCGACTTCATATGGATACAACAACGTGATTTCAACGACTATTGACGTGGGTGAATACAAACGGTTTACAATAACAAGCACTGATCCTAATTTAAATAAGACATCATTTGTATGGTACATGGAGTTTGTAGCTGATCTAAATTAGAAGTTTTAGCAATTAGAAACCACTTGAGATTTTAAAATAATGATTCCGTCATCGCAATATCGCTATGATACCGTCAAAGAATTTTTAACGAAACTCAAAACACTCATTGATGAGTATGAAATAAAAATTAAAAAATATCGCAGGAGAATTACCGCGATTGATGTTACAGTATACTCGGTGTCTGGTATAATGGCCGGTGCTGGTATTATACAATCTTCAGTAACAATGGCAGCTCCGATTGCTGTCCCAATTGCTATTTCCGCGGTGACAACATTTGCTGGAATTGCAAATGCTATTACTAAAAAAATATCATCGTGTTCTCAAGAAAAACTTAACGACTATATAGTAAAACATCAAACAGTATCTAACGGTTACTCACAATTATCCTCGTTGATGTCATCATCGATTGATGATACGATAATTACCGAAGACGAATTCTCCGCGATGATACGTATTTATGATACTACGATTAAAAACGCTAGCGTTTTTTCATCTATTGCAAAATTAGACATTGTAAATAATAATAATGTCGCAAGAGATTCAACTACTTCAGCGGATAGCCGAAAATACCACTCCGCGGAAAACAAGCATGATATCAATATCGTCAACAAACCCTAAATTCAGTGTGAATTTTCCTTCCCCTGTTTCAGTAAAGGAAATCGCGTTGGCAAAATTACGAGTGTATCATAGTTGGCCTAATATTAGATCGGTTCCATTTGGCGGTCAGAGACCTAATAATTCCCTGGTATTTGCATATAGAAATAAAAAAGATGACACTCCAGATTGGAACGTTGTATCAATACCAACTGGGTCCTATCAAATTGAGCAAATTAATAATGAATTACAACTTAGAATAAAATCCATTACTAGAAGGGAATCAAAAATTGCGATAACAGTTCATGAACCAACACTATCATCTACAATTGAAATAGGCTCTCCTGGGTATGTTGTAGATATTTATAACAGTTCAATAAGAACAGTATTAGGATGGCCCGAAGATCCACCTAGAAATGCTGGTAATTCCACGCCCGAGCCTGTAAAATCTGATTACGTCACTGATGAAATAGGACCTGAAAATCCATCAAAAACTTATAAAAAATTCGAGGATATAAACTTCACAAAAAGATATCGATATAAGGATCAATATGGTGAGGATGCATGGATAATTCCACTTTTTAATGATTATATTATACGAGAGGACGAAATTTTGGAAATGCATGATACAAGTCCAACATTCGTAGATATTAAAAATCACATCCTTGATAGAATGAATAATGATTTTTTGTTGTTATTACCCTCGTTAAAATCTGGCCTTCTTACACAAGATGAGTTTACTAGTGTAGTCGCTGCGGGTAATAAAATCATCGATGACATGGAAATATTTAATTCGAGGATTACTAATCTTTTTACTGGTGAAAATAACCCGATTTCAAAAACTAGTTCAGCCCAAGATTATAAAAAAAATATAAATGAAAATCCAAATTATAAATTACCAGGATATAACGTTCCCGAGTTAAAGAAAAAACTCAGAACTGCCATCGAAGAAGGATTTAATAAAATTTATCAATCATGGAAAGATAGCCAGCCAAATCCTATTATCCTCACTCATAATAATTCTCCCGACGGCGACGGTAGACATATCGCACCGAACAATGTGGACATTTCATCGGTGATCGCGCTTAATTTAACGTGTGATGTAATCGAAGGAAGTTATCAAATTAATATGGAACAATCAAATCAAGCCCGACAAGGTTACATTCTTTATTCATTTGCGCCAACAGCCCCTCCAGGATTTTTAATTGTTGAAAATCCGACTAATCCAGTCTATATGCAATGTCAAAATGATTTGCTAACTAGAATTAATTTTACACTCACCGATCAGTCAAATAATTTAATTGATTTACGTGGTGAAGTATTATCAATTAGTCTGTTTGTGAAAAGCTAACAAATATTTGGTTAAATAATTTGTATTAATCAGCAGCAGGGAGGGCGAGATGACAACATATTTGTGACGTAGATGGCAGCAATTTTGAGGGTGGTTATGACAACATATTTACGACAAAATCGCTAAGGCTCCATTTTACAAATAGGGTCTTTATTTGGGGGGGGGTTAAAATATGAGATTTTGTAGGAAGGCTCCATTTGGCATTCTGAGGCTTTAATCGATTTTGTCGCAAAATTTTGTAGGGTTCGCCCTCCCTGCTGCTGTGATAGAGTTCCTTTTGGAGTTTTATTTAGTACAGTTCATAGATGATGATTTTGGCTTACAGGCTTTCCAGGAACAGTTACAGTGCCTCCGATCAGGTCATAAGGAAGGTAAGCCGATTTATGTTTCCTTGCTTAATTTCACAATGGCCAATTAAGTAGTCATAAATGTCATAATCAAAAGTGAATCCAGGTCTAATGCAGAGTACTATCCTAATAATGCTTCTCCATTATTTCTTGTGTTTTGCATTGGAGTAGGTGAAATTACAGCTAATGATGCAAAGAAGCTACACTAGGAATGATTCTAATAGCCTTATGATGTTCACCTCTGTAATGAAGGACCACTGTACAAATTATTTTAGAAGTCAAAAAAAAGAAATGACATCCTGTAAGTACAGTATAATCAATGGAATCTCTAAGACATTCCCCACCTTTGGTGCAACAAAATTCGTCCAGTGGAAAGGGAGGTACTCCAAAGACTAGTTATCAATCAGCAACAAAATTCATCCAGTGGACAGGGAGGTACTCTGAAGACTAGTTGTCAATCAGCAACAAAATTCATCCAGTGGACAGGGAGGTACTCTGAAGACTAGTCGGCAATCAGCAACAAAATTCATCCAGTGGACAGGGAGGTACTCTGAAGACTAGTTGTCAATCAGCAACAAAATTCATCCAGTGGACAGGGAGGTACTCTGAAGACTAGTCGGCAATCAGCAACAAAATTCATCCAGTGGACAGGGAGGTACTCTGAAGACTAGTTGTCAATCAGCAACAAAATTCATCCAGTGGACAGGGAGGTACTCTGAAGACTAGTCGGCAATCAGCAACAAAATTCATCCAGTGGACAGGGAGGTACTCTGAAGACTAGTTGTCAATCAGCAACAAAATTCATCCAGTGGACAGGGAGGTACTCCAAAGACTAGTCGGCAATCAGCAACAAAATTCATCCAGTGGACAGAGGTACTCCAAAGACTAGTTGGCAATCAGCAACAAAATTCATCCAGTGGACATGGAGTTACTCCGAAGACTAGTCGGCAATCAGCAAAAGATACACCTGAAATTTATGTTTCTTTTAGCTACTTTTATAACATAAATTTTAATACAGCAACAAATTTTATTTCTTTTGTTTTATGTTGTCATATATTAGAAGTAGTCAACTCCAAGGCTTGATACATATTTTTTTCATTATTATGAAACTCAATGCTCAGACTGATATTGAATGTCTATGTCAAGATTGATCTAGAAGTTCAGACTGATATAGAATAACTAGTCTGATATAAAATGTCCAGACTGATACAGAATGTCTAGACTGATATAAAATGTCTAGACATATATAATGTCTATACTGATATAGAATGTCTAGACTGATATAAAATGTCTAGACTGATATTGAATGTCTATGTCAACATTGATAATGTCCAGACAAATATAAAATGTCTAGTCTGATATAAAATGTCTAGTCTGATATAAAATGTCTAGACTGATATATAATGTCTAGACTGATATATAATGTCTAGACTGATATATAATGTCTAGCTGATATATAATGTCAAGACTGATATAAAATGTCCAGACTGATATTGAATGTCCAAACTGATATTGAATGTCTATGTCAAGATTGATATAAAATGACCAGACTAATATAAAATGTCTAAACTAATATAGAATGTCCAGACTGACAAAATATCTAGACTGATATAAAATGTCTGGACTTATATAGAATGTCCAGACTGGTATAAAATGTCAAACTGATGTAGAATGTCTAGACTGGTACAGAATTGTCTAGATTGCTATAAAATATCTAGACTGACATAAAATGTCTAGACTGATATAGAATGTTCAGCATGATGCAGACTGTCTAGACTGATAGAAAATGTCTAGACTGATGTAGAATGTCCAGACTTATATAAAATGTCTAGACTGATGTAGAATGTCTAGACTGGTACAGAATGTCTAGATTGATGTAAAATTGTCCATGCTTATTATTGATGTGATCTTGCATCTGATTGGCTGATCTTGTTACTGTTCTCAAAGTCATATATTGTGTTCATTTATTATCATCAATATATGGATGACTTTGAGCAAGACATTTTAAAGAATTTTTAAAGCAAATAGGTAAAAATGTTTGGGAGACATAATACATTGGATGTGTTATTACACTGCCGTATTACCTTGCATAGTGAAATGATCAGTCAAAAGTCACTTAAGCAACACCAGACCCACTTGGGTCTTTTTTTCACTAGCAGAATGTTGATTGTCATAATACAGCATTGGTCTCATGATGTGATACACAGACAGCAAGCATTTTCATTTTTCTTCCAGGTTATGAAGGTTCATTTGCAGGGAAGACAGAGTAAGCATTTGTTTCCTTTGATAGCAACCATAGTTACTTTCTATTGAAATGAGAGAAACAAAACAGAATATGAAAGCATGTGATATTTTTAACATTTTCTCTGTCAACCTAAAAACCTAAGAGTAACTAAGATGAATGAAAGCTTTGACTTGTGATATAATCTAAAAGGAATTTGCAAGGAAAATTAAATGGATGTCTATGGATGCATATAGAGTCTTAAAGGAACTTGAAAGGAAAATTAAATGGATGTCTATGGATGCATATAGAGTAACATAGTTTATAAGTCATACTAAATATAATATGACAAACTCCCTTCCTCATGAGCATTTGCTAACCAGAGCTAACTTTGAACATGTCTTGTTTACAAAATGGGTAGTTTTAAAGTGTTTGTACTCTACACTTTCTCTCTCCCACTTTCTGTCTCTCAAAAATTGGTCATTATTCTTCCTCTCATAGCATGTGTATCATGCAATTATCCTTCCATATTGTAACATGCATTTATAAATGCTTTGTCCTATCAATTATCCTTCCATATTGTAACATGCATTTATGTATGCTTTGTCCTATCAATTATCCTTCCATATTGTAACATGCATTTATGTATGCTTTGTCCTATCAATTATCCTTCCATATTGTAACATGCATTTATGTATACTTTGTCCTATCATATATTCTCTGCCTTGGTTGAGGGAGGTCCTGGGTTCAATCTCTGGTCAAAAATGGTATTAACAACTGCCTCACTTGGCACTGAGCATTAAGAAGTTAGTGTTAGGACTGGTCATCTGGGTGTCAGACTAATGTGACTGGGTGGAACATCATGCTACATGTCTGCGGCATGATGCCCCAGTGCTAGCACCACAATAAACTGCCACTCTGAAGATATAGTGATACAACAAAAAAATTGCTAAAGCTACATTAAAAATCATAATCATATCACATCCTATCAGATTTTAACTAAAACCCTATATCAGTTTGATTCTAAAAATAAGCTTCAAGACTAAATGAACTTAATGGTCTTCCTATATATTCCTGCATTCATAGTGCTTCATACATCATCCATTGTTTTGTTTTTTCCATGAATGGTGTTCCTATATAATATAATTCTTAGAAAAGTGATTGAATTTCATGAAATTAATTACTTTCTGCATGAACCATGCTATATGTTTGTATGATTGATGCAGATCTTCAAAACATGGCATCTACTATTACAAAGCTTTAATGACCTTTTTTTTCAAAACTAGAACTGAGCAGAATTGGACCAAATTTGACAGAAAGTATTCTACCTAAATAAGGGTCTTTAAAGGGTGCACAAATAATAGAAATTTACAGACATTATTACTATAGTTTTAAATTTTAGCAACCTTCCAACTGAGTTAATTGAATCATCTGCTCCTTCGTTTGGCTTTAAAATGAGTAGATGTCAACTGGCTGAGTGATCTAAGAACAGCTTGGGTCTTTCATTTTAACAATACAACATCACTGTAGGCAGGTTAAAATCATTAACTATTATCTAAGGAAATATGATACAAATATGCAGTAATATTTATTTGGCAAAGAATCAATTTTGTAGATTAATTTGTTGAAATTGTGCAACTTGTTGAATCTGTAAACCTTATAATATTAACAGTATTTCTGGCCTCCATTGTCTTTGGTAAGGCACATATTGTCATTAACAATAAAACTATTAAAGACTATATGTATCAACCATTATACGTATGATAAACAATTATCATATGCTGAAAACAATATCTTTATTATAACTTAGCATATTACAGTAATGTCTAATTCCTGTAAAACTCTGATACATTAGATAATTAGGACTATGATCTATTTAATAAACTTACAAATATGTTGCAATTTTCAGCCATGATGCCCAGACAGAGATGAAATGTTGCCTTATTCTCTCTGGTAATGTCAAAGACAAGAAGGCTTTGGAGAACAAATTTTCTGGCTTTAGTCACCAATTCCAGCCAAAACATATTATTTGTCCTTATGGAGAAAAGTCTGCTCTGCTCATATTTGAGAAGATTGTTGGTAAGTTTTGTTTAGAAAATCAATTGTTTTCATTCTTGCCTGTGAAGAATGCCACAAAACAACAGTAACAATGTATATATATGTGTTCATTCTGCATCAAATTTCTGGTTACCTTCTTTAAGTCTATATCAGTGGCTTTGAACACAGTCGCATACAGATATTGCTCTCATTTTATGGGTGTGTTTAGCTTTTGGATCAATATTATCTACTATTGCTATGGCTCAAGTGTCACCAGACACAGTAAGGATGTTTACCATGGGTTCTGAAACATTGCAGCTAATGTGTAGGTCAAGAGTTCAAAAGTAAAGGTCACAGTCATCATTTTGCTTATGGGGATGGGGAAATCATAGATACTCATGAATATGAACAAGATTCACCAGTGAATTGGAACTTTTATTGGGGAAGAAGAAACCATGGGTCAGGGGTCAAAGTCACAGCGCGTTGTTGATAAGTATTGATGCCAGTAGAAATAGTTTGTATCTTTTGAATCAAAAATTTCCTGTTATTAGATTTTGTCCAAGTTAATTTAACATGAGAGAGGTGTCTAAAGATTGGATATCAAAGTCACAGGGAACGTTTAGGCCAAGTGTTAATTTGTCCTTAACAGCATTGTTACATTCAAGACAATTCATGTATGAATTTTTTAAGTATGGTTCATTGTTGATGTTAATTACCAGTATCAGGGTTTGTATTGTAATAGAAAAGTAAGTTAAATCAAACAGAAAACTCTATTGGCAGTTGAATTTAATACTTAATAACATGATGTAACTTAAAGAAAGTAAATGTCTTGGTTTCTCATCCTATGTAATTTCTCAGTATGAATTAATTGGTTCAAGGACACATTGTCTGCAAAATTTAGCTCATCAAAAGATAATCTGAAATTTTTCGTCAGAACGTTATGACACGTAGCTGTATATTGCAATCAGTAATGAAAAGAAAGTAAATGCTTAGGATTGATCACTTATTCCACAATCAACATTTTTTATGTTTCCATATGGACCAATTATGTTTCCAGGACTTACATAGTTTCTTTAGACTACTATATATTCAAGTTTTGCTGAAGTTATGAATATATCTTATGCCTTCTCAGTATTAAGACACATGTATGCAGTCAAAATAATGTATGGCAGTGTATAGGCAGATGTATGCACTTTCAGTAATGTATGGCATTGTTAGGCAGATGTAGGCAGTCTCAATAATGTATGGCAGTGTAAATTGGCAGATGTTTGCAGTCTCAATAATGTATGGCAGTGTAAATTGGCAGATGTGTGCTGTCTCAATAATGTATGGCAGTGTAAATTAGCAGATGTTTGCAGTCTCAATAATGTATGGCAGTGTAAATTGGCAGATGTGTGCTGTCTCAATAATGTATAGCAGTGTAAATTGGCAGATGTTTGCAGTCTCAATAATGTATGGCAGTGTAAATTGGCAGATGTGTGCTGTCTCAATAATGTATGGCAGTGTAAATTGGCAGATGTATACAGTGTCAATAATGTATTGCAGTGTAAATTGGCAGATTTATGCTGTCTCAATAATGTATGGCGGTGTAAATTGGCAGATGTATGCAGTGTCAATAATGTATGGTGGTGTAAATTGGCAGATGTATGCAGTGTCAATAATGTTTGGCAGTTTAAATTGGCCAATGTGTGCAATCAGATGTTTGGTTTCAAAATAATATATGGCAACATTAAAGGAGATTTATACAGTCCAAATATATAGTAATGTTAAGGCAGGTGTATGAATAACAATGTTAAGGGATATGTATGCAGTGCAAATAATGTATGTCAGGTAGAATGATCTTTTGTGTTCCAATATTTTTTATTGTTGTTGATGTTCATATTGTTAAGGCCTCTTCAAATGCTCTAACTGTTATAGTATTAACCTTTGACCAATTCTTGTTTTATTTATTTAATGAATGTTTTCACTCATTTCAGAATCTCTTTATTTCACTTACATGCATAGAAACAGGTATCATGGTAATGCTTCTCAGGAAAACAACGATTGTTTTTTTTTTTGACCGGGTTCATAACACCCCATATTATCTTGAGCCATACTTTACCTACACTAAGGAAAACTGAATTTGGTGAATGATGAATCTCAAACAGAGCTGAATCAGTGATTGTCACACATGAACGACTTTGTAACTTTTATCCGTTTATTATCTTGGATCCTTAAATGCATCAAATCATAAAAAAATGTTTTCAGATCATATTTGTAAGAGTAGCACAACTCTACCCAATGTAGGTCACATTGATTTATTTTCTGTATTCGACTTGTTTTTGTATTTTCAGATGCTTTTTCATCATGCCCACTATTACCATATTTAACATTTATCTAAATTGTACCTAGTAGTACTAAAATAGGTTACTGTGCTCAGTGGAATTCAGTGTGACCTACTTTAGACTCGAGTAGGACTTTACAGTTAGAATACATTCTTAATTCACCTTCAGTGTTATATGTCCTTCACTCAGTTCCATCCTATTCATCTCTATGCAAACCAGTATGCACATCTTCCTTAGTAATTCACAAAAGCATTTAGAACACTGAGAGTTATAGTTGCAATTAGATCATTGAGTTAGAGTTGCAATTAGATCATTGAGTTAGAGTTGCAATTAGATCATTAAGTTAGAGTTGCATTTAGAACATTGAGTTAGAGTTGCAATTAGAACATTGAGTTAGAGTTGCAATTAGAACATTGAGTTAGAGTTGCAATTAGAACACTGAGTTAGAGTTGCAATTAGAACATTGAGTTAGAGTTGCAATTAGAACATTGAGTTAGAGTTGCAATTAGAACATTGAGTTAGAGTTGCAATTAGAACATTGAGTTAGAGTTGTAATTAGAACATTGAGTTAGAGTTGCAATTAGATCATTGAGTTAGAGTTGCAATTAGAACATTGATTAGAGTTGCAATTAGAACATTGAGTTAGAGTTGCAATTAGAACATTGAGTTAGAGTTGCAATTAGAACACTGAGTTAGAGTTGCAATTAGATCATTGAGTTAGAGTTGCAATTAGAACATTGAGTTAGAGTTGCAATTAGAACACTGAGTTAGAGTTGCAATTAGATCATTGAGTTAGGCATGGATCCCATTTTCTAGAAAAATTAATTCCTAATAAACATTAAGAAAATTGTGATCAAAACTAGTAAATGACACCTTGATATATTGCTTGCTTATTCATCGAAAACAGCAGTTGGTACTTGGAAATTTAAAAAAAAAATCATAAAATTTGCAACTTGTAATAATATTATATTTTCTTGGTAAATAACAATATTCAACCAAATTTTGATCTATGCAAATGTCAGTAATGTCTACTGAAATACCAATTAGTGATGTTTCAGAGGTTGATTATCTTGAAAATAAAGGTAATTTAGACACAAAAGCAAACATTTTCATTAAAAAGTATTTTTTTGACAATTATTAATAACATTATAAAAAAAAAGAATTAACTAGTCTTCCATCTATCACCACTCTGCACTCTTTGTCTAATCACTGCCAGTCAGAATGGAATCCCTTAATTTTTCTGAAATCCCTCATTAACTTGTGCCAAATATTTTATTTCTCTGCTTTGGAACCCACTGTTTGTGAATTATTGAGAGATAGGTGTACATTAATGAATGTATAATTGTTGAAGAGTTTGAGTTCAGAAAACTGTTTTGCTAGTGTGACATTGGTCACATTGCTACTAATTCTGTATCCATGGAGATATTTAATAGGCATTAGTCAATTTCATGGCTACCAACAGACATCTCAGCATAGCATCATTGTAATGCACAACCATTGTGCTTTTTCTGTTTTCAGATGTTAAAACATTGCAGTCTCATTTAAAACCATTAAAAGTTGATCAACTCCAGCCAGAGGTAAATTTCAACATTTTGAAGTTGTATTTTATGTTGCAGTTTTTAATTCTCTGTTGATATAAGGTCAGTATTTTTAATTGAAATAATAATGCAACTCTGTATTTAAAGTAAATTGCTACAATTTTTAATTTTCATATTTTTATTTGTTCGTTTCTTATTAGACATTTATGCTAATCTAGGTATTTACTATAAATTGTTCTAGTTTTTATGGTCATTTTTATTTGTGTCTAGTTTCAAATTTCAGCTAGATTAATGGGAAAGTTATGTGTTTGTGTGTGTGTGTGTGTGTGTGTGTGTGTATATATATATATATATATATATATATATATATATATATATATATATATATATATATATATATATATATATATATATATATATATATATATATATATGTATATATATATACAGTGTGACCCTGCCATAATGTGGTAGTTGGGAGCCATAGATCCTGACCATGTTATGTGTTATGAACTGAACCATTTTATAAGCAACCATGTATGTTACCAACAAATTTGCAGGTTTATGGGGAGGGATAATAAAAGCAGGTGCAAAAATGTGTGCTTCATTGGCAGTTATCATTTTAAATCAAGATATATTTATGATAAAAATGACCTGCAGTGATAACAGACTGCATATATTTTATAATACTTTATTCAGAGAACCATGCAGTGATGCATACATGTGCATAGTTACATATCTAATTTAAAGCATGAACAGAGTATCAACACTGTTGTATTCACCTGTGAATCTCATCATATACATTGAATCCACAATACTAGCATTTCTATTGAAAATATCCACACACATATTTAAAATATTCAGTAATTTTGTCACAGATCGGTATGTGACTGAATTCAATGAGAAAAAATAAATAGCAAATAATATGTAACGAATGATGAAACAGCATGTTCAAAGTTTAAATAACGGTATCTGTATAAATTTCTTACTGCTAAATTTTATCATCTAGGATTTTCAGTACTTTATTATTCTTTGAAAAACTCTGTAATTATCAGCTGCTTTCTGACTACAGCAGTAAACAAGCAGGTTATATTATATATTATTTGTGAATGGACAACATTATTCACTGTTCAACTGATTGCATAAAACAACACCAACAAGCCACATGCACATGTTGGTGGCTTGCGTTTGTTTCATATTTTATAAATCATTGACCCATAATTTGAACAAGTTTAGCCCAGCAATTGACCTTGATGATGAGCAATGTGCTTAAATTAATTGATTTGTAAATTCAGGTGAGAATCTTTTATCAACCACCCACATGTTTTTAATATTGACAAGAACTGAGTTTTTGTTTATAGTATTTTATATATATATATATATATATATATATATATATATATATATATATATATATATATTTTTTTATATGTATATATATATATATATATATATAAAGAATACAAATCATATGGCGAATAACAACCCTCTCAAGCGTACTGGATCCACCAAGGGATCACGTCTGTCAGGGATTAATTAAAATAGATGCAATAAACTGACGACGAACAGTACGAAACTAGTAACTAACTAGCCTAAGCGCTTTCGACTCTTAATGAGTCTTTTTCAAAGGCAAATACAAAACATAGTTACGACAAACAAATAAACACAAAAACGTTGCGTTTGTAAACCTCTACATTTCTATCTTCACATGTGTTAAAACTAGTCTATACAAGCTGGTTGTATTTATAGTTTTAACACATGTGAAGATAGAAATGTAGAGGTTTACAAACGCAACGTTTTTGTGTTTATTTGTTTGTCGTAACTATGTTTTGTATTTGCCTTTGAAAAAGACTCATTAAGAGTCGAAAGCGCTTAGGCTAGTTAGTTACTAGTTTCGTACTGTTCGTCGTCAGTTTATTGCATCTATATATATATATATATATATATATATATATATATATATATATATATATATATATATATATATATATATATGTATGTATGTATGTGTGTGTGTGTATGTATTGCAAGATAGAGATTTTTGCTGTATACATATTTTATTAACCCAGTTCTTTCCACCATACTAATTAAATATTGTTAGCAATCACTCATTGTGGTGTCATGGTTAAAATAACTAAATATAAAACACTAAGCAAAGACGAATTCATAATATTAGTTATCTTCTTGTCCAGTGGCTTAATCCCCTACCAGATGTAGTAAATACCAAGTATGAAAGGGAGATAACTAGGTTACTGAAAGGGTCTATGGATTCCATGTCACACTGTTTGTATTGGATGCTATTAAAATTTAACAATCAGTTAACAAAACTTTGATATATTTACTTTGTTTTCTTAGATAAATGTTACTTTCCTGTTGTTCTCTGCATTATTGCTGTTTTTGAAACAAAATCATAGTGGTATTTATTGAGGTAGTAATACATACTGTGAAAAGTGTACATTTGGTTTGATGCCAGAAAGTAGCAGTATTGATGGGACTAATGGAGCATGGCAGTGGATCTTTAATCCAGTCAGTTGGTGAAAGCATGAAGCCAGGAGCAGGGGCTGATGCTATATACCATTTTGCATGAAGATATGCCACCATGTACTTGTTTTGTTACATAAACAGTTTTGTATTATTCACTTGTACATACATAAAATTAAATATTAGGAAAATAAAAAGATCTACAGTCATAAGAAAACATATGACACAGTGGAGTGTTTCTCAATTTGACAAAAATATGATCATTGGATACATTAGGAGGACAGACATACACACACACACACACAGATACACACACACATATATTGGATTGTGAAAACTTTTGATAGATACCAGATAATGAGTATGATTTCAATATTTAATGCAGTTTTCTGGCTTTGATTGTTCTGGAAATATATTTAGTACTGCTTTGTTGCAAATGTTTCAACAAATACTAATGGGTCTTGAAATATTAAAATGCAGTCATTTTACCTTGCAAATCAATGGAATAATCATTGCTCAGCCTTTAAGAAAGTTAGAGGATTTATTGAAGTTTGATAAATTCCTATCTTCTTCCTTTGCCTCTAAATGAAAACCCAAATACAAGTTTCATAGGCAAAACTGTTTCACTTTAATTTTAATGGTAAAGCTGACAAAGGCCTTGGTTTACCCAATATAAATTAAATAGTTATTACTTATATTTTAATATACTTTTTTTTTGGCCCATATGCTAGTTATGTTTATCTTATGGTCATAAATGGCATTTACATCTGACAAATAGTCCTTCAAATTTCAATTCTGTTCATTACTGCATATGACTGGAAAATTTATACACATTTTTTTGAATTTTTTAGGGTGGATCAAGTGATGATGTGTCATTGATCAAAATTTAGTCTTTCTGCCTGAACAATTTGCTCTTTGCTGCTATCAGGTCACTCTAAAACTGATAACTCTATTTTTTTTCAGTTGCATTCTTAGACATGCTTAGTCAAATGTATATTGATTCTGGTAAATTCTTGGACAACTTCTGCCAATGTACATTGGAAGGAATATTTTGGTAATTATTTTATGCATAGAAATTTAGTGAGTTGTTTTTCTACACTGATCAGATACCGAAGTTTGTCACATTAAAACCGACACACATTGGCATATAAACATGTTTTTGATTTACTATCTATATTTCAGAGATGTATTCTTACATTTACTTCAGGAAGTGAAATTTCTTGTTCCTGATGGTTTATTGGAGAGAGCACACAGTGCAGGTCAAGAGAAGAAAATGTTTACCAATTTGCAAGAAGTTACTGGAGTTGAGGTGACTTCACAAGATACGAAGACATACCTCATTGGGGTAACTACTCACCAGATCGATATTGCAAAGCACTATTTAGAGGAATTTGAAAAAACTCTGAATATCACACTGAAAAAAGAGAACTACATTTCTTCTGACTCATCAGATGAAGAGTGGGATATCCAAATTAACACATTAAATGATGTAACTGAAGTGGAATTCAAGGCATTGAAGATTCTTGAACATAGCTTTGAAAGGATAAAAAATGTAAAACTTTCATGGCATGGTGGTGCTATCTTAATAGAAGGACTGACAACAGATACAACTTCTATCAAAAAATACCTAATTAGTCAGCTAAAGGTCCTTAGAGACAAACAATCTGTAGAAATTGCTTTAGATGATGAAGAAAAGAAAATTGTGAACGACGTCATGATGGATGTGCAGTCAGAAGATACAGTTTGTGTCTATGATGACAAATGTAGTCTGGTTGTTGTGTACAGTGACAAACAGGATGACATTATGAAATTTAAGCACAAGCTCAAATTTCAAACAGGGAAGTTGAAAGAAAGTGTGAGGAGTAGAAAGCGATTTGCTGAAAATACCCAGTTGTTGAAAACATCTGAGGAGAACTTTAGTTCATCATTTAGGTCAACAGAAATCAGACAAGAGTTGTTGTGGTCCAAGGGTACACTAGATGCTGAATATCACACCAGTGAAAATGTTAAAATAAAAGCATCTCTTTCATTTGCTAGACCAACAAACATCAGGTATGATTTTTCATGGTCCAAGGATGCATCTGATGTAGCAGTATTCTACACAAAAGAAAATATTAAAGTGGCTGTATACCAGGCAAACATTCTCAATCTTCCTGTTGATTGTATTGTGAATGCTGCTAATGACAGATTGCAGCATGGAGGTGGGGTTGCCAGGGTGATAGCAGATGCTGCAGGACCTGAACTGGTCATGGCAGGGGATGCAATAATCAGAAAGCAGGGAAGGATCCAAGTTGGTGGTCAGGTGACTACAACTGCAGGCAGACTTCCATACAGATGTGTTATTCACACAGTGGGACCATGCTGGTCAGATTATCAACCTCATAGCATCCAAAATGTTAAGAATTGTGAGGAAGACTTGTATGCAGCTATCTATGGATGTTTCACAGAAGCTGAAAGATATGGCCTATCTACAATTGCCTTGCCTGCCATTAGTTCAGGTAACTTTTAGCTCTACTGGTCATAGAGCAGAAGAGTTTATGGGATGGTCTTTGGTCTGTTCTCTGTTCCTCCATTAACACAAATTTGCTTCTTCTTAACTACTTGGAGGATTGCAACTGTCTGTCCCTTAGCACAAGATTGTTACTGTTACTCTTCCTAAATACTTGGAAGATTCTTGTGAAACTTCACACATACATTCATCCCATTGTCCAGTTCGTCCTAAATGAAAATGGTGCCCCTTGGATATCCAGTGTGACCACCACAATGGACATTTTGAAATTCTCGTCATTGCTACTTCATTCGAATGGATGGTCATATCAACATAGGGATTTATTTCACTTAAAGACTTTTTATAATGTCTAGTTGGTCATAAATGAAACTGGTACCAATTTGAGGTACAAAAATGTCTACCACAGTGGCCACTCCTTCTAAATGAAAATTCATATTGATATATTTACACCACAGTGGCCAACATCAGAATCTTTATCAATGCTTCTCTAGAAATAATGCTTATATCAGTTAGGGATTTTCACCAAAAGATGTCTTACAATCTTCATTCTATCCTAAATTAAAATGATGCTGATCTGACATCTGGTATATGACCATATATAAAATCTTTCTTTCACTACTCCTTATAAATGGACTAATTTCAACATGGGGTTTTCATCAAAAGAGTTTGTTTAGTATTGAGTTGGGCTTTAAGGAAAATGACTCGCTATGATTACCAAGGTAGCCCTCTGTTTCATCCTTATGAATGACTATATGAATGTCAACCAGAATATCATTGGTTATAAATGAAAATGGTGTGAGTCCTACATCCATTATGGCTGCCATGACGACTGTCTTAAAAATCTTATCACTGTTCCTCCTGAATGACATGGGTTTTTTTAGCCACAAGACTTATAATAATGCCTACTTTGTCTTAATTAAAAATAGTGCCAAGCTGACCTCCAGTGTGTCCACCACAGATGCTAATTTGACAGTCTTGTTATAGCTGAAGAATATCAAAGATGGGTTTTAAAAACCAGTAGTTAAAAGGAAAAAATGGTCTTGTTTGAATTCCTGGAAACTCTGTTTGCCCAGTAGAGCATCAGTCTCTTCAATGGACTCTTGTTCTTGTAATTTTTAAATTGGCTTTTATGAAATCTTAGGAATTTTGTACACATTGATCACAGTAACAGTAATGTATTCACTTGCAATTTTTTATTTGACCTGACCATAAATAATTGATGATTGTAGAACCTAATTAAATTTGCGGTTTACAACTTTATGAAGCCTCAGAAATTTTTATTAGAGTTTGACCACATATATAATATGCATTAAGACATTTAATGTTTTTATATTGGTGAGTCCTTAAAATATGATCATTTAAAGTAGCAGACATTTATAGTTTTTAAACATTGCTTGAGCTTTATTATCCAACAAGCAAAATAAATATAGCTACCATTGATACAATAAAATAAACTCCTAATGGTTTCTTTTCAAAAATGTTTAAAACAATTTAACCTCAGTTTGGAAAGAAAGTATAGATATGAAGATTATTCAAGTGATATTCTTATTACATTCACTAGATATATTATAATAATAATAATATATAGGCCATTATAATAGCATTTGGAAATGGTACTGACATTAAAATCTTACAACATAGATATAGCTATTATATTCACTAGAATTATTATATATTTTAATAGTAAGATATGTTGGAAATGGTGCTGACATGGAAACCTTGAAACATAGATGTAGTAATTACATACACAAGGATTATTATATATTGAATAAGATATGTTTGAGGTAGCGTTGACATTAAAACCTTGCAATATATGTGTTTTTGTGTAGGACGCATGCAGTTTATTTAATGTTAGCCAACCTATAGCAACTTCAGTTGTACCATATAATGGAAGAATTCTTGCAATTAGTTGTCAAAAGTTAAAAAAAACCCACCTGTATATTTCAAGTCAGGTATTGTTCTCCTTAACTATAGCAAGTCGATATAAATTAAAACAATTACTGAAATAATTATGACCATGAATCTATTGGTTCTTTTATCCATGCCAAATGTATGAGGTTGTACATATAATCATTGTATAAAACCTGTCTTGAGAGATCACTCCTGCCAGCAAAAGGTAGTCTCTTAAGACAGGTGTTCTCATAATAAGTTTGTACAAGATGACATGTTTTCCAGGTCAAAATTCACTAGTGCTTAAAAAGAAAACTGTAGATGCATTACATTCTTTCATGTTAATTCTTGTTAAAATATTTTATTTATTTCACCCCACACTAATTTTATATAGCAATTACAATATACATTTGTCAAACAACATTCACAATTTTATTGGATTGCCACACATACATATCATATTCATATTCTGGTAAATTAATTGCAAAATTAACTAAGGTAACATTTATTTATTCTGGTTAGGAATTGCATTGGTTTGATTAACAATTGAATATATATATATATATATATATATATATATATATATATATATATATATATATATATATATATATATATTTATATATATATATATATATATATATAGATAGATATATATATATATATATATATATATATATATATATATATATATATATATATATATATATATATATATATATATATGTACCAGTGAATCAAATCATAAAACATAATTAACCAATCCATAAGCAAAATAAATATATATCTAGACAGAAACCAATGACATAAAGAGATTAACTAGTCCTAAACAAAGAGTGTCACTGCTTCACCTTGGTGAACAGAGGATGTGGGGGGATTATTGACTGTTACATAAAACAAACCAAATAAAATAAACTGTTTATGAACCAAATCAGGAAGATGATAATCACTTGTTAAAGACAAAGACTTTATTCACCCCAAGTACTGTCAATTGACTACTACAAAGACAAATAATGTATTATGCTGCTATAGATAAGGCCATTAAATAGATTTATAATCATGAAATTATGGTTGTAGTATGGTTATTTGCAAAGGATAAAGAAGCAATTTAAACCCTTTAATTGATTATGTAATTATGTACCTCCATAATTCCACCCTTTGAATAATGAATGTTTAATCATAACAGGTATTTATAGGACTTATTCACTACATTGATTAATGTTTGTGCTCAAATCTGGTTTACAGTCTGTAGCATAGAACTTGTACTCTAGTCTGGTGTACAGTCTGTAGCATAGCTATGACATGTACTCTGGTCTGGTTTACAGTCTGTATCATAGTACATGTACTCTAGTCTGGTTTGTAGCTGAGCAGACTTTGTATTCCAAACATCAAAGAGTAGCAATCTACACATAGTATCTTATAAACCAAGTTAATTAGGTTCATTCCTACCTATCTTGTTTCACTACACTGTTCTTCAAGCAGACAATGCATGTATTCCAATATGTGTTGCATTCATTATTCTTAGGACACTTTCCTTTAAGGAGAAATTTGTTTTAAGGATGGTATACAGTGTATACCATTTATACTCACATAACATAGATCCTGATCTACCATCACATTTATCTTAAAGATGGTATACAGTGTATACCATTTATACTCACATAACAATCTACCATCACATTTGTCTTAAGGATGGTATACAGTGTATACCATTTATACTCACATAACAATCTACCATCACATTTGTCTTAAGGATGGTATACATTGTATACCATTTATACTCACATAACATAGATCCTGATCTACCATCACATTTGTCTTAAGGATGGTATACAGTGTATACCATTTATACTCGCATACAATCTACCATCACATTTATCTTAAGGATGGTATACAGTATATACCATTTATACTCACATCCTGATCTACCATCACATAATGCACCAGTAGATCAGGGTCAACATTGTTCTACTGATTACCTTTAAGAAATAGGATAGACAAGGCAATAGCATTTCTGTCTATGAAATGTGTCTGTGAAGTTTCTAGCTGTACTCTAGTTGTAAGCAAGTATATACAATAACATATCTGTGTGAAGTTTACAGCTGTACTCAAATTATAAGCAAGTATATACAATAGCATATCTGTCTGTGAAGTTTATAGCTGTACTCTAGTTGTAAGCATGTACATACAGTAACATATCTGTGTGAAGTTTACAGCTGTACTCAAATTATAAGCAAGTATATACAATAGCATATCTGTCTGTGAAGTTTGTAGCTACACTCTAGTTATAAGCAAGTATATACAATAGCATATCTGTGTCTGTGAAGTTTATAGCTGTACTCTAGTTATAAGCAAGTATATACAATAGCATATCTGTGTCTGTGAAGTTTATAGTTGTACTATAGTATATACAGTTTGGAAGATGCATTTTACATCTTATTCACACTAAAATTTGTTTTGTAGACATCAGAAAGAAGCAACTTTTGAAATTTTTTAAGATCTTTTATTGATTTCACTGTATCTGAACTTGAGCTTTCAATTGACAGTTTATCAGTAAATGTGTTTCATAGAATGGATGGGAATGTTTCACGACTTATCAAAATTAGAATCTGCAAATGTTAATAAATTTTCATAAAGCAAGTTTTATTTTGCAATATATTATATCAATTCAATTGCCTATTCCGGCAGGAATATATGCTGTGCCCCAAGATATATGTGCTGTCCAGTATGCAAAGGCTGTTTTTGACTACAGCAGAAATTCTAGACAAGGAGATACCTTGAAAGAGATCCACTTCATTGACAAACTCCCACATCTTGTGAAGCTGATGCAGGATACATTCAGTACCATGATTCAGAATGGGAATGTACCAAACTACAACATACAAAACTATGTTTCATCAAGCAGCCAGAGACGACACTCAGAGGTGACTGGAAGGAAAGGAAGTGGAAAACAAGTTGTTGCAGTAAACAGCTGCCAGTATACCAATGCTGAATCTAAAACATTATCTCCTGTTTATTATGAGCAAGGAGAGAATGAAAAAAGGCAGTTTGTATTCCAGGTTTCAGTAAAGCCAGTTGTTCGTATTTATGAAGGAGACATTCTTAAACTAAAACACATTGATGCAATAGTTTGCCCTGTCGACTCTAAAGGGTCGGGCATGGGAAGAATTGCTACAGAACTTATGGACAAAACAAAATACAGGCAAAACAAAGACATGTGCTTCAGGAGGCAAAATCCTAACCTTGGAGATGTAGTTATAACTAATGTAGAGGAAAATCCTTTCAATGTGATTGTTCATGTTGTGATCAAAAAAAACTTTCCCCAAGGGCAAGAAATAAAATCTAAAGTACAAAAGTCCATTGACAATATTATGAGGAAGACGAATGAATGTGTAACGGTGAAAACCATAGCCATGCCTTTATTTGGTGTGAGTAAGTATCCATTTAAATAAGGTAGTACATATTTGGAAACAGTCTTTAAATTAATTGCTTTTATGTAAGACTTAAAATTAGTAGTAGTCCATTAGTCCATTAGTAAAATTCAAATCAGACTAATAGTTTCATAATTTCAAGAGTCTGATGGCAAGTAAAATTAATTTGTAGCCAGTCCGCTTTTGTTTGAAACACTAGTGTAGATTCACAGGTACTATAGTATTTATCTAATCTCTATCCAAGCTGTTTACACTCCACCTACTGATTTTAAAAATGAAAAGTTTTAATTATTTTGAAAAATGAAAAAAATCAGTGATTTCATTCACCAATTTATTATGTATAACCCAATAGTTTACCAGTAGCTCTTAAAATTGTCATCTTGTTTACTTTCAAATCATATGGAAGCTGTCATTTTAAACAACATCGCAGACTGTGGACAGCCCTATTCCAGCTCCTAAAATAATCTGTTCTTAATAAAATTTGTGTCATCTACATCCAATATTTGCAATGTTTAGTTTTAATATCTTTTGTAAAAATAATAAAAATAAACAGGTGGTACTTATATATATATTATATTGAAAACTTCTGTTAAGCATGAAACGTGCAGATGATGATGGTGTTATGGCCATTCTTCTCTTAGTCAGGTTAGAAAATATAAATCAATAAATGAATTTACTAGGTTCTTTGCACTTATTATCTAATTAAGGTTTTCCATTATTGAAATCAGTTGGGGGCTTTACAAATAAATGTGTTAGTAGACTCAGACTATAATTCTCTATTATTTAAATTTGTTGCCATAATCAACTCTCTTATGATATTAATTTTTAAAAGAGTAGAACTTGCAGTCTAAATGCTAATAACTGTTGACACAGCCAAGTAATTTTGTATGCTTGATCACTTTGCATTGTTTGAGTTTGTAAAGATGACTTTTATTTTTTTCCTGATGAACACAACAAAATAGTCTCGCATTCCTTTTTATAACACTTTATCAGTAACCTTTCTATAAATATACATCCTTTAAAACTTATTTCTTTTTTATATATTTAGAACGAGAATTACTGACACAAAAGTTGTGGGCTGAATTATTCCTGGAAAGGTTTGTTGCCTTCTGCCTTGAAGTGGAAAATCCCAATCTGGAGGAAGTCCATATTATTACACATTTTTCATCCAGCAGTAATTATTCTACATTGACAAAGGTTTTCATTGACTTTGCTGATAAGTTAAATAAGACACCTTCAGATGAGAAGGAAATTCCACCCAGACCACCGTCACCTGAGATTTACAGGACTTGTGATGATACAGATGTGAGTGAATGATGGGATCATTTAGCAGAAATTACACATTTTGTGTTTGTAAAGCCCACCTTAAAGGATATTTGACAAAGCCATCACTGTGGCTTATACCTGAGCATCCATAGATACATCTGTCCATGCCCTACTTTAACTTCATTGTTACAGGTTTTAGATTAAACTTGATATTTAACATTTTAAATTATGTTTTTTTCTAGCTAAGTTAATTGTAGGCTTAGCAAACAGCAATCATGTCTTATCAGTGTATAGATATAAAAATATATAAATGTATTATTTCATTTAGAAACATTATAATTTTGAAAAAAAGAAATAAATTGAACGGCAGCTGAATTTTTTGTGCTGTGTGCCTGATTCATGGTCTTTTATTCATAATTTCACATGTTTGTGTGTACAATTAATTAGAGGAATGATAATGCTTGAACTAAATTTATATGCCAAAAATTATTTTGATGTTGAATGTTCATTAGTGTATTTACTACAGTGTGTATCATATAATTACAATTTAACATAATGGAACCACAGTGGCCCAGTGATTAGCATGCTGGACTTGCAATCAAAATGGTGCAGGTTCAAATCCTACCATCAGCATGGGTCAGCTACTGAGGTGTGTCCTTGGACAAGGCACTTTAATTACTTGAGCACTTAGTAACCTACTTGTATTGCTGTGCCATAAATCACCAAACCAAACTATGCCTTGTTTAACTTAAATGATTTTACAAAGGGTGTACTTGTATATTTATTTTTATTCTTGTTATATATTTTCAATAGGAGCCAATGTCAGGCCAAGAAAATGACTCGGAGATTAACGAGGGTGATACTGATGACAATTGCACAGTATGCTTGTGTCCAAAAACTGACCCCAAATTTCTGTCCTGTGGTCACTCATTCTGCTCTGAATGCTATAATCAAATGTTGGAACACAAGCCTGTTTGTGCAGTATGTGGTACAATCGTGGGGACAATTACTGGCAACCAGCCTAATGATGGAAGGATGTATGTGAGGACTTCCTCAATGAGCTTGGCAGGATATGAAGAACATGGCTGCATTGAGATCACCTATGATTTTCCTGCTGGGAGACAAGGGGTTAGTATGCACCATTTCAGTATGTAGTGGTTTTCAGTTACCTCCCGTGGATGATATCATTTGGGACAAGAAGTACAACCTGCATTGGCACTAAAATTATTCCAAGATTCTGTAGGAACTATGAGAAGAAAGAGATTTAATTTGTTATTTTCTTTATTTTTCCATACATCTTTTGTTCATATGATCAGATTTTTATTATCTGAAGATTATAATAGAATAATCCAGACAGAGCCCATGAAACATTAATAAACTTGAATGAAAGGGCTTTTCAAATTTTCCATAGTTCAGAAGAACTTATTTTATACTGCTTTATTTATCATGAGGAGCACATAAAAAATTTAATTTAAAATTTAAGGAAATTCAGCATCAACATCATCTCTTTATTAAAGTAAAAATTAGATTAATATATATGCACAACAGAAATAAGGGTTACACGAGTATATTGCATATGCTGTCTCAATTTCAACATGTCTTTTATTGCAACTAATTCACAGTATATATATGTATACATACATACATACATACATACATACATACATACATACATACATACATACATACATACATACATACATACATACATACATACATACATACATACATACATACATACATACATACATACATACATACATACATACATACATACATACATACATACATACATACATACATACATACATACATACATACATACATACATAAATACATACATACATACATACATACATACATACATACATACATACATACATACATACATACATACATACATACATACATACATACATACATACATACATACATACATACATACATACATACATACATACATACATACATACATACATACATACATACATACATACATACATACATACATACATACATGTGTGTGTGTGTGTACACCCACTCCAGTGGTCTAGTGGTTACAACATCCACCTTGAATGTAGGTGGCCACAGGTTTGAACCCCAGCTGAGTCGTACCAAAGACTCATAAAAATGGTACTAACAGCTGCCTCACTTGTCACACAGCATTAAGAGGTTAGTTTTAGGACTAGTCAGGATAATGTGAGACATCATGGGTTGGACATCATGCTATATTTCTGTGGCATGATGCCTCAGTGCTAGACATTACTATAAACTGCCACACTGCAGACATCATAGTGATATGACTAAAGATTTATATATATATATATATATATATATATATATATATATATATATATATATATATATATATATATATATATACAAAGACATCAATACATAAACAAAGACATCAATACATAAATAGATACTATGGTTGGCCCTCTCTGTGTGTCTACTCATGTGCTAAAAAATAAATGGAACACTGTACAAGACCATTAAGATTTCTAGTCTGTACTAGGCTGATCCCAGCATTAGTTTATTCTAGGCTGATCCCAGATCAATTATAAACTGCTGCAATGATCTTAGCATTACAATGTATTCTGGTCGACCCCAGCTTAAGTAAAATATTCTAGACTGATTCCAGCTTGCTAACATATTCTTGGCTGCTCTCAGCTTAAGTAGAATTTATACTACACTGATCTAAGCACTACTTTGTATTGCTAGATCAATTATAAACTGTGCTATGCTTATCCCAGTATTACAGTTTATTTTGGTCTGATCCCAGTAAAAGAAGACTGCTAGGCTGATCCCAGCCTTATAATGTATTCTGAGCTGACCCCAACTCAAACATAATCTGTGTTAGGCTGATCCCAGCATTTCAGTGTATTCTTCTGTGCTGAGCCCATATTAAATAGGCTATGTGCTAGGCTCTTCCCCAAATTTGAGTGTAATTTTGGATGATCCCATCTTAAGTAAATCTATGCTATTAGACAGATCCTTTCAAAAAAGTGTATTCTGGGTTGATCCCAGATTAGTGAAATAGTGTTCAATTGATCCCAGCATGAAGAAAGTATTGTTTCTCCTGTTCAAACCTGTATATGATGTGTATCAACAGGCATGTTCTTTATGTTATTAGTATAGCATATGACTATTTAATTACTGAAAGAAAATTAACCTTAGTTCATGGCAGCCAAATGAGAAAGTACTGAAACAAAAACAGTGAGAACACGAGGACACATTCCACCATGGATGCATAAACAGGCCATGTTTAAAGGTGTGGTGGCAGGCCAGCATACATATATTATAGTTGGATGCAAAAATTCCAAATTCATTAAACTTAAATGTCTAAACATTCTTTGTTAAAATTAGTGTCAGATGTAGCTTCTGATGTTTTCTTGTTTGTTTTAAGATTGAAAACAAATATAAACGGCACAAGTAATAATGGCCTTTATATAATTCATACACATTTGAAAATGGAATAATTGCAGTACAAATTGTAGCAAAATTAGTAATCTTACATTGTGAACAACTGATTTTCTCCCTCCATCATATAATAATGTGGGATATTATATAATATCACTAATTTGCATTGGGTACCATTTTTTTAATTTCATTTTTGTCCATAACAGTGAATTTAAAACCCCAACATAAAAATTAGCCTGATATAAAAAAAAAATTGCAGATAAATTTCTATCATATCTTTAATCTGGTGTTAACATGTTAGCTTTTACATTATTGTTTATTATATGAAAAAAAGAATTTATAATATATTTTTAAAAATGTTTCAATGCATATATTGTCTGTACAGTGTCCAGTAACCGTACTTGATATGATGTCACCTAATTAAGTAGATGGAAATGGCTAAAAGCATAAGATATTCAAACACTAGTATTACTGATGAAGAATGAAAGAATAATAAATGATAATAGAACATGTAAATACAATTTTATTCTTGCTTATATTGATTCTTCATTCAGGTGAAACAGTTATTAAAACATAAACCCTATGAAAGTACGTCTCATTTTATCTAATGCCTTACCCTGGTGAACACTATGACTAAATACTAGAATTCCATTTTTCTTCCGACTTGAATATAATTTTCCTTTGTGCCCCATTTCACAATAATTTAATGATATAAAGCTCCTCTTTGCAGTATTGTTCATTCCATGTTGTATAACAGATGATCTTTATAAAGTTAATTCTGATTGGTCAAGAGATTATACATGTCAAATCAATTGTCATGTAAAAAGCATGCTTGTGAAACATGGAGTCAAAAATTGTCAGAAACAGGCATAAAAATTTTTATACAGGTTTGTAAAATTGGTGGAAATGGGAAGTGCCAGAATAAGAAATCAGTGGGAACATAATTTGGTCAATATGTAGAAAACTGAACCCCGTGGGACTAGCATTTTCTAATACTTTGCAGGAAAGATATGAATTATTACTGTCAGCTCAAGTGTTTAAAAGTGTTAAATGCAAAGGAGTTGGACCAGTATGATTTGGAAGTTAGACGATTCCGAACTGATTCCCTTCAATAATTTAAGGAGGGACAGCATTTAGATCACTGATGGAGGATTCAAATGATAATATTATTGCCAGATGTCTATCAAAGATGGTCATGTCTTTACTGACTTGTTTTCATTGTTGACAGACAGAGCCATCTTTTAATGTCAAGAATGATATTGTTGATTACATACAAGGTTTGATTAGGCTAGAAATCTTCTTCTCTGTGAAGAACATCAAATATGGTCAGAAGGCATAAGGAAAAAGTGCAATACAGTATATAAAGAAAAATTTCTTGCATTAGAGAGAATAGATGCAGCTTTGTGTCAGAATGTGCAAACTGTATGAAGACAATACAAACAGGAGCTTAAAAGAAAAAAACAATATTCACATAAATTTACTTCTTTTTTCCACCATCAAATACTACCTATTGATACCAATTTGCTAGTCTTGCTTTGAAGTAGATATATTTGTTGACTAAAATCTAATAAAATATGCAGAACTGTTGTATCAAGGAATTACAAAGCTTTTTGTTAAAAAGTAATGCATAATGGAGTTTCTGGATTACCATTATTCATTGATGTTCGCTTTAAACCTTGTATGACATTACAGCTGATAAGGGAGACCACTCATACACCACAAATATGACTTAAGCATCTGTATGATCATAAGCATTATGAAAACTATAATTGACAGCAGTAGAATCAATTACGTTGCACAATAGGAACAATTATACTGACACTGAAAGCTTTGGAGTTTTCATTTAGAAAATATATAACTGGCCATAAAAGCTAGACTGAAACCATTGGTCTAGAATTATATTAGTATGCGATAATACTATCGGGTCATCATTTTGATTCAACCAGCTGAAACCTGCTATTTATTTTCAGATGCTGATTGCAAGAGATGAAATACTCTTATTTAATTCCATTACTGACCTAATAAGAGATAAAATCATCATAGAATAGTGTATTGGGTTTGTGTGTCGCTGTAAAGATGACTTCGGTTTGGGGATGAACATGTGTCATTCATCAAACATGGGTTGCATGCCTTTGCCAGTCACTGTCAATTTATCTCTGTCTGTCTGGGTTTCATTATCAGGTTTGACCAGTGTGGGAATGTGAGAAAGCTGCAAGTACCTTCCCATTCCTATGAGTCAGTGGTTCTTACTAGGGGTTTTCCTGGGTTCTTCCTCCAACTGGCTACCATGTCAAGCGTATCTTGTGCAGAGAAATGGCATTAAACTTAAACAAAACAACAAATTCTCTAGCCATTTCATCAGTTGCCACAAAACTTAATGCAATAGTAAATATTCTTATGGACCTTTGTTGTGCACAAACACTGGGTTGCTATGACCTGCTTTTCTGATTAATTAAAAAAATAGGTCACAATTGTGTTCATCCTCCTCATCCAGGCTGTGACTCTAACTGTCTTCAAACTTAGACTGTGTATGCTTCAAGCAATTGGCCGGGATAGTTCATTCATCAAATGTTGGGTCACTAAGACCTACTTTCAGGAATTAATATGAAATGGTTACACATGAGAAAGTACTTTTAATGTAATTTCATTACTGTTAGAACTAATGCTGTAAATCTACCACTTTTGGTACATCTCATGGCAGAGGCATTCAGAACATAAATACAGTGTCACAGTAACATCTTTTTGATACTACATGTATTTAAAATTAGTGTCAGTGCCCTGATGTCAACACCTTTCATCTATTGTTATGAAACATATACTTACTGTTCATACATAATGTTAGTCCAAAGCATTGATGGCTGTGATTTTTAATATCTACTTAGGTACCATTAACAATTAATACCACAGAAGTCTGGATATCTTATGAACCCCTGACCCCTAGTACACACCAGTAATATTCTCATATATTCAGGAGGTGTGGGGGTTGAGACTCAAAAGGTTTAAGTGCTCATGATCAAAGAAAGTGATGTCATCCAATCTAGAATAAGCTGCTTTTCATATAAGATTATAGAAAATTATTAAAAATTTAAATCTGAATAAAATACAATAAATTGTTCAGAGTATTGAAAACATTTATAACTAATGGGTAAAATAGATAAGATTTATGCTAATATTTAACACTAAATACAATGTATTTCAGCCAGATCATCCATCCCCAGGAAAATGGTATCGTCAGATGACAAGAACTGCATATTTACCCAATACACCGGAGGGTAGAAATGTGTGTAGAATGCTCCAACTGGCCTTTGAAAGGAGACTGGTATTTACAATCAGCCAGTCACGAACAACAGGAAAGGAAGGACTTACATGGAATGACATTCATCATAAAACCAATCCTGACCGAGCAGCACAGTAAGCAACAGTTAATATTATTAATTATATTGCAGTTGTCTTTTCCTTAGCAAGGAAACAAGTGAGCTTTATGGGATGGTATCATGCGAAATAAATCCACAATAACCATTTTCAAATCCTTTTCAAAAATGAAAGGACAAATTTCATTTAAACTATGCAGACCAAATACACCAAGGTTAGAGTTGGTGGTGCTCAACAGTTATTTTGTACTTTTGAGAGAGTGATATAAGTAGAGTGAAGTTGTTTGCATTTAAAAAATGCGTTTTAGAAAGAATGTTGGCATATCTCAGTCTATGCTAATTTGATGTAATGTGGCTGAAATTTCTTTGGATATTGTACTTTTGGATATCATAATTGGTATTAGCACACTGCTAACTAAAATTACTGCTCCCTTGTGCTCCAAAAATCAACCTAAATTTGTCTAAAGTACACTATCATTGGCTGTTATTAAAATAGGGAAAATTAATTTTGCCAGACTAGATAATACCAGCATCTGAAAGTGCAATAAATGAATTACTAAATATATAAAATGTAAAAAATATTATTGGCTCTTTTTTAGCGATGTACCACTGAAGATCAGGAAGTAAAAATGAGCAAGTGGAGCTAGCACATTTTAGAAAGGTGCACATCTGGAGTAAGGCCAAGTTGCATACCCTATAACCCATATTACATCCATCAATCATACACCAAAATAAAGGGAATTAAAAGTTCTTTGAACAATACCTAACATATACAAAGTCTTTCTTAAATAGCTAATATAACTAGTGAGGAAACCCCGGGAAATTCTTTTTCTTAAAAATTCTAGCCCTATGCTAAATAAACAACTGTAGAGCGCCACTAGCTTCTTTCAAGTTTGTACAAAAAGTAATGCCAGTCTGCCGTAAAGTAGGACTGTCACTGCTAAAAGTAAACAAGAGTCACTCAAAAGGAGTAACACTTTTCTTGTGCAAAAAAGAATTTCCAGGAATTCAAGACAAGACCATTTTGAACTGCTAAGTATTGAAACCATTTTTGATGTTTCTCACTTATGAGATTTTCAAGGTAGCTGCAGTGTTGACCACTTTATTGGATGCATGATTGGTTGTATTTAGGACAAACTAGCAAATGAGAAATCTTTAGAAGACTTCAGGTGAAACTCCCATGCCAGAATTGCCATCCATTCAGGAAAAGTGAAGATTGTCACCATGCTTGGCAAGACTAATGTAAGATTGGCACCTTGCTTGGCAAAACTAATGTAAGATTGGCACCATGCTTGGCAAAACTAATGTAAGATTGGCACCTTGCTTGGCAAGACTAATGTAAGATTGGCACCATGCTTGGCAAGACTAATGTAAGATTGGCACCATGCTTGGCAAAACTAATGTAAGATTGGCACCATGCTTGGCAAAACTAATGTAAGATTGGCACCTTGCTTGGCAAGGCTAATGTAAGATTGGCACCATGCTAGGCAAAACTAATGTAAGATTAGCACCATGCTTGGCAAAACTAATGTAAGATTGGCACCATGCTTGGCAAAACTAATGTAAGATTGGCACCTTGCTTGGCAAGACTAATGTAAGATTGGCACCATGCTTGGCAAAACTAATGTAAGATTGGCACCATTTGCATGTAGGACATTATAATAAGTCTTAGGTGAAAACCAAGTGATCATCAATAGCATTGTCAAGATTTTCAGGATGGTCATCATATTTCCCATATTGACAATGTTTTCATTTCGAACCAACTAGTCACTGTAACAGTCACATGGTAATTGACATTGTTTTCAATTAGAACCAACTATTCTCTGTAACAGTCATATGGTAAAAACCTCATGTCAATAGAACTTTATATTTAGGAGCAGTATTGATGACAACAATTTTAAGATGAATGTCATTTTTGATGTCATATCAGCATCAATGTTTATTTAGGACAAGATAGAAGTCTTAAATAGCACTGTGGCAAAACCCATGACAGTATGACTTTCTGTCTAGGAGGAGAAGCGTTAACAAACTTTTCAGGATGTTGATGTCAGATCTGTACCTATTCAATTTGGACCAACAAAACATCATAAAATGTTTCCTGATGAAATCCAGTGTTGATATAACCTTTTTGTTAGAACAGGTAGAGATTTATAACAACATATTTTTTTTATAAATACATACAAGTGTTGCTATATGTTTGCAGAAATACTTCTTAAATTTGCAAAAATAACTTTTAATTTTAGATTTGGTTACCCAGACCCAGAATATCTGACAAGGGTGAAGGACGAGTTGTCTGCCAAAGGAATTACAGAGGATGATCTCCCAGAAGAAGACACTGGATCATTTAAATACAGCACTAGAATTTAAACATATTTACATAGCTGTCAGGGTGAAGGATGAGTTGGCTGCCAAAGGAATTACAGAGGCTTGTCTCCCACCAGAATAGATGGGATTGTCTAAATATGGGTCATACTGTTTATGAAAGTTTTGAAGTTTCCATAAGGTTCTGTGCATGTTGGCAGTTTTAAAGTATCATTGGAGTCCCCAGTCCAGACATATTGTTATTCTTATACATCATATTTATGAATTGTTTCCAATACACTGTACTTTCTTTTATGTTTATTTTCTTCACACTGGATAATCCTGTTTTACAAGCCTGGTAATGTCAATGATAGAATTACAAGTGTGGGGCATGTGTTTTACATGCCTGGTAATGTCAATGATAGAATTACAAGTGTGGGGCATGTGTTTTAGTCCATAGTCCTTGGTTCACATGGTTTTCAAAAGTTATTAAAACATGTAAAAATTGAAGGAACATTTTTGAATCCTTAAGAGTTTGTAAACAAAATTAGCAAAGGTTTGTAAAACTTTTAAAAATTGGGGGAATGTGATTACAATAAAGTTGTTATACTTATTTAGTAAAAATATTTGACATGCAATCTGTAAACAAGGCTGACTAACTTTAAGTGAAGACAACAAAAGAACAAAGCCAGAACAGGAGTTGTTTCCCTTTTTTCTGTATTTGCTGTCTTAAACATTTTCACTGTTGTTACTGACATTGTGACACAATGTCATAAATGGCCAAGAAAGATTTAAACATGAAGCATTTTGTACCAGACTTTGTGAAAAAAGATTTGATGAGAAACTGCATCAGTCACTCATACAAATGATAAGTCCATTATGATATACTGTACAGATATGCTAATTATCGGAAAAAATTCAAATACAGGAACAAAAGGATTACCAAGAAAAGGATTACATTATACTCTCTATTGCATTGTGTCCTGGCATGTATGGTAATTATAATTCATCTTGATGTAGTTTTCCATTTTAAAATTAAAATTAAAATTTCAATAACATGCTCATCAGGATTAAGAATTAAAGACTGCCAAAGATTTTAAAACTTTTTTTTTTAATTTTTGAATATTTTAAAAATTTAATGGTCAAAATCCAGTATTAACCCTGTCATAATTGATCGATTCTGCAGCGATCCCACAAGATACATATTTCTAGCAAACATGAAATAGTCCAAATGATCTGGATTTTTGTTTACTGTTTTATTTGTTTGAATTCTTTTGTCGACATTTCCATATATTTAAACAATGTCTAGAGGGTGGGATAAAATCACATTTTTTTGTAGAGATTTTTTACTGAAATCTCTTGACACAACAGAGGTCTTTGTGCTAATAATTGGAGTGGAAAAACAAGGGTTTAGAAATTTTATGTTCATATTTTAAATAAAATTTGATTGTTTCTTTCACATTTATTTTCAATAAATTTTTTCAATAATTTATCAAATAATACTGTTTTTAAATGTTGTTGAATTTTCTTTTTCTTAGCAAGAAAAATGGTCATGAGTGTATTGATTTTATCTTATGTTGCATACCTCAGCATATGCTTGTTATCATTAATTTCTGCTCTCTTTGCTTAGAAATAATATAATATTATGCTGTTATTTAATCATACTTTAAATATAATAAAATATTTATGTATATGTCATATAAATTTTGGTTGTGAATAATTTGAATTAATTGCTTAGAATTTATCACAAGCATCACATTTATTTCCCATATTATAAACGAACTTTTATCTGTTCAAAATATAGCTTGTTTGATCATGGATGGTATGGTAGTCCCATATGTTTCATATGTCAAAGTATATGCATGTTTCATGGTCAGTAAACCAGTCTTCAGGCTGTCAGCAAGGGAGTTAATTCTAGTTACTTATCTCGACAGCAAATTAGGCTGTTCACAGAAAATCACATTTTGCCTTATTTTATTTTATTATTCGATTTTTCTTTTTTTCATGAAACCAATATTTGTGTTGCATAATTCTTTATAGAATGCTGAGTCCAGGATATATAGAATTTGCAGCTTTTAATTTGTATGGAAAAAACTGACAATTTTTAACCTTCTGGCAGCAGATAATGTTAATATTTCACATTGTTTACAACAACAAAAGGGATAGAATATTCCTGATAGGAGGCAAAAGACAAGTTTATTTATTTATGATTTATTGTTTTTCTTCTCCCTTTTTTTCTAACAAATACTCTCTATTTAAGCATTGATATTGTATGGAAATTTATAATACAAGATATAAAATGGCATTAATCTATGAGTACTGGAATTATTATTATTTTTATTATTATTATTATTATTATTATTATTATTATTAGTAGTAGTAGTAGTATTATTATTATTATTATTATTATTATTATTATTATTATTATTATTATTATTATAAGTTTTGATATTGAAACATGTAGTATAAACCTGATAAAAATATGTATACAGTTACATGATAAAATTGCTGAAAATAAAAATGAAAGTCTTTAAATTTGATTTAAGTTATTCCGAATATCAGTAAAAATGTATACAAACTGCAAGATAGGTTATTGCCAAACTACTTTTCTTATGTTGCATTTACTTTTTAGTAAAACTTAAGCTGTCTAAATAAATTTATTTTCTATAAGAAAACTAAATACCTTATTACCAGATGGGGATGACAGATTTTTATGTGTGGTTTATGAGCACAAATGTTTGGGGTTTTTATAATTATAAAAGCTAATTTATTGTGAACTACATTTAGCTAATTATATAAAAGTGAACAACTGTTGTTTAAAACATACCTCTCATTTGTAGCATCATTCAGATCTTACATTGAAGTGAAACAAAAGCTTAACTACAGCATGTTGTAAATTTGCTTGTTCCAGACTTTAGCATTGTAGCTCCAAGTGGTCTAAAGTGCTCATTATTACAGATCACTGCCATCTCACCTATGTCTGCATGGGTTCATGTCTTTGGTTAAGATAATGTGGGTATATAACAAAGCTTGCCAGTAACTTCTTGTTGACTGGTACTTCTTTCTGGGGTTTTCATGGTTTCTTCCTGCACCAATTAATCTTGCCACCATAAATGGCCTATCTTGTGCTGAAAAATGGCATAACAACTCTTCAACAACAACAACAATAGATTTTAGCAGCACAAATGCAATATTTCTTATTTCTTTCTTGGTGGTCTGGTGGTTAGAGCATCAACCTTGGATGCTGGAGGTCATGGGTTTGAACCCTGGTAGAGTCATACCAAAGACTTACAAAAATGGTACTAAGAGCTGCCTCGCTTGATGCTCAGCATTAAGAGGTTAGTGTTAGGACTGGTTGGCCTGGTGTCAGGATAATGTGACTGGGTGGGACATCATGCTGCATGTCTGCGGCATGATGCCCCAGTGCTAGACATCACGATAAACTGCCACACTGCAGATATTGTAGTAATATGACTGAAAAATTGTTAAATCTATGTTAAAAATCATTTCTTCCTTGTCATGCATTTGTTTATACATTTATCATAATTGGATTATGTATGTTTAGTATTGTCGCAGCACATTCTGGGACACTGAGCTTAACAGCAGTTTATTGTGGAAATCAGAATTGTTCTATAATGTTGTGAAAATTAATTTATCAAGAATGCAGCATGGATATTCAACAAGTTCTTGCTTAAAATGAACAAGGATGAGTGTTTTATACTGCATTTGAACAGCATAGGTTTGTTATGTACAGCATTTTCAATGCATGCTTCAGTTCTTTGATGTAATTTATACCATGTAATCAGCAGATTTTCAGTATAAGCCTTTGCTATTATATATATCCTAGATCTAGTCTTCCATGCCAATAACACTATCCAAGCTGTTTGAGGCATGTTCATTCTTGTAATAATTTATAAATTAGTAATTCCAGTGTGGTTAATCTTAATCTGTTGTTCAAGCCAGTAAATGTAATATTTTGATTATATTTTCTCAGTAGAAGTATTAATATCAATTATGCATACAAATTTTATTGTAAAAAGTATTTTTCTTAAAAAAAGAGCAATTTTATATTTGGGATGAAAATTTATCCTCTTGGTTGTTAATTTTTACAAATGTTTTGCTGCATATTTAAGATAACTAAAACCCAAAGTATTAAAATTATAATCTTAATATAAGTCAACTTTGTAAATTAAGTTTTTATTATGATAATATAAATTTTTTATGATTATTATAAATTATGATTTTTAATGTCATATATTGCACATAGCACCATGCCGATTGTTAATAAACTTTTGATGAATATGTTCATTATGTTGATAGTTGACCAGTACATTTGGTCACTTATCTGGCAAACTAATGTACACTGTTTAAAATGATATAATTGAGTATTTTCTGGTGAAGGAATGGGGAGAATATTGTAGGAGTTTTGTTATTTTAAGGAAAATAAGTAAAGTTTGAAATAATATCATTAACAATAGATTTTAATCTAATCAGTTTTTGTTTCACGCTGTGATATAAGTTGTAAGTTACCATCATCATCACAAAATTATTTTCGAACTAAATTCTGTATGGGAGATTGCATAAGCTTCATGACATCAATAAGGGATTTTGGGGATTAATAATATCTATAAATAGAATATCTTTTGACTCATTTGATTATTTGGCCATAACAACAAGTGAGTTTATTGTCACATATTTCCTGTCATGTGATTATTAACAGTTGCTGCTGTCTGTATTGCTAGTTGCCAGTCATGTGATTATTAACAGTTGCTGCTGTCTGTATTGCTAGTTGCCAGTCATGTGATTATTAACAGTTGCTGCTGTCTGTATTGCTAGTTGCCAGTCATGTGATTATTAACAGTTATTATTGTCTGTATTGCTAGTTGCCAGTCATGTGATTATTAACAGTTGCTGCTGTCTGTATTGCTGGTTGCCAGTGATGTTGTTATCAACAGTTATTATAGTCTGTAATGCAAGTTGCCTGTCATGTGATGTCATGTGAGCATTGACAGTTATTAATCTTAGCTACCTCTCAAGACCCAAGAAAACATCAAGGCATAAAAGGATTTCAAATTTGTACAAATAAGACCCAAGGTAACATCATGGGTTAAAGGGATTTCAAATGTGTACAAATAAGACCCAAGGGAACATCTTGGCATAAAGGGATTTCAAATGTGTACAAATAAGACCCAAGGGAACATCATGGCATAAAGGGATTTCAAATGTGTACAAATAAGACCCAAGGGAACATCATGACATAAAGGGATTTCAAATGTGTACAAATAAGACCCAAGGGAACATTATGGCATAAAGGGATTTCAAATGTGTACAAATAAGACCCAAGGGAACATCATGGCATAAAGGGATTTAAAATGTGTACAAATAAAACCCAAGGGAACATCATAGCATAAAAGGATTTCAAATTTGTACAAATTAAACCAATAAATGTCCCTACCATTAAAACAACTACTTAAACTTTAAAACATTCTACTCTAAAGCAACTGAACATAATTTAACTTTTTTAATAAAAAGTATAGTAGTTCAAGTGGGTTTCAAATTTATATAAGAATGACTTCTCCACTGAGTATTTATATAATAATGACTTCTCCACTGAATATGGTAACCAAAGCTAATGTATTCTCTAATTCTGCATAACAAAGTTTTAACAAATTCTGACACAAAGCATAAGTATGCTTTTAAGTTAGTATAAAAAATATCTGCATGCAATCATATATGGCCAAAATAGAAAATCTTTAAATGAATTAGATTTCATGTTTAGGCAAATGATGCTTAGTGGCTATAAAACCTAGGTGCTGTTGTTAAAACTTGGTGGATATGTGAGAAAGCTTGCCAGTGGTTCTTTCCACGGATTTCCTGGTTTCTTCTTCTACCATTAATACTGGCTGCCAAGTATAGGCTATCGTGTGCTGAAAGATGGCGTTAAGCACCAGAATTAAAACTTGGAAAACATTTAATCCACATCATTTAAGCTTATTAACATAATCTGTACAAATGATGTCCATCCACCAAGAAAATAAAACAAACTTTTAATGACTTGTTAAAAACCATCAACAGAATCTAACCCAAATTGAGACTTGTTAAAAACCATCAACAGAATCTAACCCGAATTGAGAGAAAACATCCTGGTAAGAAAAGATATTTCTGCAAATAATTTGACTATCATCGACTAAAAACTTTCAAAACTAGAAAACTTTCCGATTACTTTTCCTACAACTGCTTGACATACCTTGCATGAAGGGCAATTAAATTTGTACAACTAATAATTATCCACTATCATTATAAAAGAATAGAAAAACATCCACCATTAAATATGGCTTTTGTTAATGATTACTTCCGAAAAACCACTTTGCTGAATTTGACCAACATGGACAGAAAGCAACCTGGCATAAACCTAGTATACAAATAAATCCACTATGCCGATAAATATCAAAGATGATGCAAACTATAGAGAAACCTTAAAATTCATTTTTATGATATATTCAGGAAACTGCATCAAATGAAATTTATACATTAAGCATCTTACAGTTTATTGTTGCCCAGCTGCTTTTTAATTTTGGCTGCTAGGTGGTTTTCAGACAGATAAGCAATATTTTTTGTGTAGATGCTGTTCCTTTTAAGTATCTAATACCTTAGGGTTATTTGTCTCATACCTGAGGGGTATTTGTCTCATACCTGAGGGGTATTTGTCTCATACCTGAGGGGTATTTGTCTCATACCTAAGGGGTATTTGTCTCATACCTGAGGGGTATTCAGAATAAAAAATGGCATTACTGTATCCAGCATTTGATTTATGACCAAATCTTTTACAGCAAGAAATTGATCATCTTCAATATTAAATAAAATACGAAGTTGTTTTTGGGTCTCATATTTCTGTTAGGAATGGTACAATAAATATGATGTATCAAAATGTGATACATTTTTCAATTTACCTATATATAAAACCTTATATGCTAATGTTATGGATCACTGAATTTTTTTTGCAAAGAATGTAAATGTTGTGAAGAAAAATATAAGACATAAACATAGTTTGATTTGTTGATAAGTATTTTATTGCACATGTTATGTATATTTTGCTTTAAATTGTAGTAAGGGGCCATAACTATGATTTAGTTTATATAATGAATCATCTGTCTTTATGTTTTTAAATTGAAAAGAAAATACATTATTCAGGTGAAACCGAACAGCTGATTTTGCATCAGGATTAGACAATCTTTTATTGTACAGGAATGGTTGTGTGTTGTTAAATGGAGACAGTATCTATCAGTATTTTAGCCAGTGTAATTATTTTATATGTCCTTCTGTACTTAGCTAACAACTATAGTAACATTAAGAAAGAATTCCTTATTGAAAGCTGTTAAAACTTTTGTGTATATTCCTTTTAAACCAAGATAATAAATTTGAGTAGTATATTTTTATATAAATTTTGTGCAATTAATGAATACATGTCCATAAAAAATTACATTTATCATATTACCATCATATGGTATCACTTTCTATGGCATAATGTTGATGGACAACATTTAGCATTAGCCATGGGTTTGAGAATTCACCTACTGACTTAAAATTCCAGCCCTCTGCAGAATAGTTAAACAACAGTGAAGTTGACTGGAAAAGGTATTTGCTTTTAGTCCAATATATCATCAAAGGAGACTGGAGAAAGTGTGGGGCTTTTTGTCCAGTAAATCTATATAGTGAGTGGAGAAAGTAGGGGCTTTTTGTCCAGTAAATCTATATAGTGAGTGGAGAAAGTAGGGGCTATTTGGCCTATACATCAATAAAGGTGAGTGGAGAAGGTTTGGGATGTTTGGCCAGTAAATCAGTACAGGACACTGGAGAAAGTAAGGGGATGTTTGGCCAGTAAATCAATAAAATGACTGGAGAAAAAAAGACTCATTGTCCAGTAGTTTAAATCAATATTGATCAGAATACCAATAAATGAAGCCAGATTAAATGGCAGTAATGAGCATTCTATATAATAAATCATTAGCATGGTTTACTATGTTTTTAGATTGTCGTTTTTTTCAAGCTTGCATATGACACATACAGTTATTTTTTACGGAGTAAAACATGTTATGCACTGTACTGGAAACCTTTGGATATGAAATGTAAACATTCCTGGAAGGATATTTCCTGTATAATAACAGTTACCATGGTAAAGTAAGCCACTAATTTATGATCATTTGAATGATATTGTGCTGGAATTGCAATTCACATTCTCTCTGCCATGGCTCAGAATGTTTAATATTTATTTAAGGATAAACCATTTATGTTTGTACATTAATTGGCATATGAACCAAACAAATGCTGTGCAAACTGTACAATCAGAGAAGCAGATTATAACTGTTTTCCCTGTGGTTCTTGGTGGGGGAGATCATAACTTGGTAAACAAAACAATAGCACTGGTGACTCCTTATAATGAATTACATCAAATAAAGACAAACCAATTAAAATTCTTTTGAATGTGTGTTAAATACAATGTTCTGTCTAGGCATATATAAATACATGCAACAAATCAGTCAGTCTCGGTTATTTGCATAGAGCCAATCATAAGACAGCAAACAGTTTCCTAATAACATGGTATGAACTGACCATTAAATCATTATAACAGTCTCCATTGAACAGTGTACAGTTCAAGTACACAAAGTGAAATCCATAGTGGAGATATATGCATAGGATTAAACTGCAACAGTAAATTTTGATTTCTTTAATTGTTTTATTTGCTGAGGTCGAAATTTGGAAGTAACAAACTAGCTAGCGTGCAACACTAAAGAAAAGAGGTTTAATTCCTTAGATTTTGCAATATCGTGTATAGTTTAGTGGAAATGACAAATATGTTTAATGGGATTTTTTAACTGAGAGAGGCACCATTGTTTATGAACGATGCACAAAGTGATCAAAATATTAAAAATATAAAAAATACCCGATGGCAAGTCTTTTTTAAAGCAGTGGGGGAGCCGTTTGTGATTAGTATCAAGAAAGAATTATTTCTTGAACAAATATAAGGCAGTTTATGTTCTTATCCTTGATAAATGCCAAATTAAATTAAATGGCTCATACAGCTGTATAAATGTGTATTTGTGTGTATGTAACTTGATGTGCATTTGTATGTATATAAGCATGTGTGTGTGTGTGTGACAGACAGAGACTGCAAGGCTGCACACTTGAAAATAGCAAGGTGTGATTTCTTGAAATATCTTGTCATAACATATCAGTTTAATTCAGTCAATTATTCAGCCAAATAACATCTATATAAATCCCAGCACTAAATTTTTTTTCAGCTAATTTGTTTGCCACAAAATTTCCTGTGACAGTCAAGGACAGCTTCACTGTTTTCATACTTGAATATGACAAAAGTTATAACAAATAAAATTTTCAACAAATTATGTAAATTGAAATTACATCTGATGAGAATATTAACTTTTTGTTAGTTTTTTTCGTTCAGGCTCCCGTTTCATTCAAAATTTGCAAATATTGCTATAGGATTAGATCCAGAGTTTGTCTAAGCAAAGTCAGCTATTCTTTACCACTTGAATAATCAGCTTCTCTCACCCATACTGTATTAATATATGTAACAGCCATACTGTATTAATATATGTAACGGCCATACTGTATTAATATATGTAACAGCCATACTGTATTAATATATGTAACAGCCATACTGTATTAATATATGTAACAGCCATACTGTATTAATATATGTAATGGCCATACTGTATTAATATATGTAACAGCCATACTGTATTAATATATGTAACAGCCATACTGTATTAATATATGTAACGGCCATACTGTATTAATATATGTAACAGCCATACTGTATTAATATATGTAACAGCCATACTGTATTAATATATGTAACAGCCATACTGTATTGACATATATAACAGCCATACTGTATTGACATATGTAACAGCCATACTGTATTGACATATGTAACAGCCATACAATATTGACATATGTAACAGCCATAATGTATTGACATATGTAACAGCCATACTGTATTATATGTAACAGCCATAATGTATTGACATATGTAACAGCCATACTGTATTAATATATGTAATAGCCATACTGTATTAATATATATGTAACAGCCATACTGTATTGACATATGTAACAGCCATACTGTATTGACATATGTAACAGCCATACTATATTGACATATGTAACAGCCATAATGTATTGACATATGTAACAGCCATACTGTATTGACATATGTAACAGCCATACTGTATTGATATATGTAACAGCCATACTGTATTGACATATGTAACAGCCATACTGTATTAATATATGTAACAGCCATACTGTATTGACATATGTAACACCCATACTGTATTGACATATGTAACAGCCATACTGTATTATATGTAACAGCCGTACTGTATTGACATATGTAACAGCCGTACTGTATTAATATATGTAACAGCCATACTGTATTAATATATGTAACAGCCATACTGTATTGACATATGTAACAGCCATACTGTATTGACATATGTAACAGCTATACTGTATTGACATATGTAACAGCTATACTGTATTGACATATGTAACAGCCATACTGTATTGACATATGTAACAGCAATACTGTATTGACATATGTAACAGCCACACTGTATTATATGTAACAGCCTTACTGTATTGATATATGTAACAGCCATACTGTATTGACATATGTAACAGCCATACTGTATTGATATATGTAACAGCTATACTGTATTGACATATGTAACAGCCATACTGTATTGACATATATAACAGCCATACTGTATTGATATATGTAACAGCTATACTGTATTGACATATGTAACAGCCATACTGTATTGACATATGTAACAGCCATACTGTATTGATATATGTAACAGCCATACTGTATTGACATATGTAACACCCATACTGTATTGACATATGTAACAGCCATACTGTATTGCCATATGTAACACCCATACTGTATTGCCATATGTAACAGCCATACTGTATTGCCATATGTAACAGCCATATTGTATTGCCATATGTAACAGCCATACTGTATTGATATATGTAACAGCCATACTGTATTATATGTAACAGCCATACTGTATTGATATATGTAACAGCCATACTGTATTATATGTAACAGCCATACTGTATTGATATATGTATTGATATTTGTAACAGTGTTACAAAGTACATGTCAGAATGTATTTTGGATGAGCACTTGGGATGTCAGGACCTGCGAATGACTGACTGACTCTCTCTCTCTCTCTCTCTCTCTCTCTCTCTCTCTCTCTCTCTCTCTCTCTCTCTCTCTCTCTCTCTCTCTCTCTCTCTCTCTCTCTCTCTCTCTCTCTCTCTCTCTCTCTCTCTCTCTCTCTCTCTCTCTCTCCATGGATTAGCTGTATATTTTATCAATCCAACTTTCTGCTTTATATGGTCAAAATATTATAAGTCTGTTATTTTTTCATATCATTATTATACACCATAAACATATTATCACATCGCCCTTGTTGCAGACATTAACCAATATTACATCAATGTAGCCAGCAAATTTTTTCCACATTTAACATGTCTTAAATAAGTAGTGAGTCTATGACATTTGGAAAGGCTATATTATTATCTTGTTTAGTTCACAAAGGTATAAATCAAACAGAATGCAAAAGGGCATGCCCATTTAGATTGCATGGAAACATATTTAAAAAAGAAAAATGTAATTATTATCTTTATGACCAGTGTATCATTTATCTCTGATGGCAAAAGCTAAGGTTTCCAAATGAAATGGTATTTTCATTACTTTGAGTACACTCTAGAGGGGTACATGTGCCTAAAGATTTATCTCAAAAAATGGTTAGTCAGTGTAGGAGATTAGTGCCATGAATTGCCTTTTTTGTAATTATCAGTTTTCAAGGTACAGTTCACCTTCCTCATAATGTACATGGCTTCCATATAAATGAACTATCTTATTAATGAGGATACATTGGGTGTTACATCCTGATGAAACAGAATATAATTATATAAAAGCAATTACAGTTGGTTCTCATAAATTAAGAACTTATATAAAATTATTTTAAATACTAATAACAAAACCAAAATTGATCAGTGTAGTGAAATTTGTAACCATACCCATATTATAACAGGAGCATTGGTATACTGTATTTATCATGATGAACCAATGTCAGTGCCAAATTGCAAGACATGCTTGAATCAAGTTCACAATGTCTTTCTTCCTTTTAAAAGAAATCTATCATAATTTTAATATCCATCACCATGCAATGCAATTCTTACAATGAAAAGAAAGTGAATTTATAGTGGAAAAAGTCTAGATGAAAAGGAATGAAGAGAATTAGATTTTAGGTCTTATTGTGTGATGCTTCTTATATTGGGTAATTAGGTTTTCAACTTGGAAAACAGGATCCTTGTCTGATATTTATACGCACTTCTGTGTTATAGACTGCTTGACTTTAGATCATGTCATTGAAAAAAATAGATATGGCACCAAAATGCAATGGATTTGTTATGGTTTATGTATATAAATAATTGTTGTTGCCTGCCAAAAAATATATATATATTTGAGCATTGGTATACTGTATTTATCATGAGGTACCATTGGCACTGTGCCAAATTGCAAGACATGCTTGAATCAAGTTCACATCGTCTTTCTTCCATTTAAAAGAAATCTATCATAAACTTAATATCCATCACCATGCATAGCAATTCTTACAATGAAAAGAAAGTGAATTTATAGTGGAAAGAGTCTAGATGAAAAGGAGTGACAAGATCTTATTGTATTCTTATATTGGGTAACTAGGTTTTCCAACTTGGAAAGCAGGATGCTTGTCTGATATTTATACCCATCTCTGTGTTATAGACTGCATGACTTTTCATTGAAAAAATAGATAAGGCACCAAAATGCAATGGATTTATTATGGTTTATCTATTTAAATAATAATTGTTATTGCCTGATATATATATATATATATATATATATATATATATATATATATATATATATATATATATATATATATATATATAAATATAATACTTTTTTATAACATGGATTTGAGTATAACATATGGCATGTAGCATGGCTCCTGAAATATTGTAATAATTTCACTGATTTTGTCAATTGTCAATTACTTAGGAATTTTGTGCCAAAGTCAATGAGAGATTTAACAGTTTGGCCAGATGTATTACATTCTTGAAGACAAATGTGTGTAACCACTGCATCCTTCCATGTTGAATAAAAATGTTGCGAGTTACTATTTGTGAATGTTCATTTCAGTTTTGTCAATCACTGCACATTCATCTTGGGGTTTTTTTTTAAAGATGTCAGCTCATTAAAAGCTGGCAAGTATTAAAGTTGTTATTCTTATCATCCATGAACAATACACCATTAATTCTTCTGTTTGTCTTAAATGAATTCTGTGTACAATCTTTACTCCTTCAATAGCAGGTGTTTGCTTATTCAGCTGGCATAGACAACTATTGCACACACCAAATAATGCCATGGTTCATAACAGATTCTTAACTGAATGAATTAATTTGATTATTAATCAAAATAGTCATTCTGAAAGCTTTAGGTTGTTAAACTTAAGGGGTAATCATTGTTTTAAAAAAAACCACACTAAATAAGTGAAAGAAGCCACCAACACACACATGGTTTGACAATATCTTCAGACAGTGAATAATATCTATTCTCTATAAAAGTGACCCCATTGTTTCTTAACAGTTTTTCATGCAATAGTCATCAAGAAATAGGTCTCAAACTATTAATTAGTGGGAATTTACAATTGATAACAAGACATGGATAAAAATTAATTTGCATTTAAAAAGAAGCTTGAAGTCCTAAATATTTATTTAATTTAATTGTGTTATAAACATTTTTGGTTTTGATGTATTTGTTTTAAAATTCTCTTGCTGATTAGTTTTGTTCATTGTTCTGCTGTCCATTTTTGTAAATATATCTTATTTAATTCAGTTTTAATCATTCTCAAAGAAAAAAATTCTAAATTGTTAAAAACAATTGAAATTTGTTTTCCTAATTTACCCCTTTTGTTTAAATTGTCTTTTATTTGTTTAGATATTTGCCTTTAAATTGTCTTTTATTTGTTTAGATATTTGCCTTTAAATTGGTTTGAGTATTTAAATTAATATGTATAATTTTTATTTTATGCAAGTTTGCAAGTTTTTACCATTTTAAAACTTGGTTATTGTTTAGTTTCTAATAAATTTCATTTTAGAATCAGATCTTTCATATGACTTTTGTTGTCATATTTTTAAATCAATATTCCCAATGATGCAAGTCCTAGCTAAATGCTCTGTCACCTTTGACACATTTTAATGAAATATTCCAGGACTTATTTTTCTTCTATAATAAATTCTGTTTCGGTTTCAGAATTCTACTATTTCTTTATTCCAAGCCTTTAGGTACCATCTTGAAATTTAGCATGTGGCACTTCTTCTATGAAATTAATCAATGATTGTCTTGTTATTAAAAACATGTGACAGTATGAGTGTAAGAATAAAATAGTAACCCAAAGTGTTAATCTTATGGTTTTAACATACAGTTAGTATATAGACCCAGTACATTTTTATAGTGTAAACTGATGGACTGAGTAATACCAAAGACTTATTTATTTAAAAATGGTACTAACAGTTGCTTCCCTAGGTGTTCTGCATTAAGACGTTAGTGTTAGAACTGGTCTGGTTGGCCTGGTGTCAAGATAATGTGACTGGGTGGGACATCATGCTATCTATCTGTGGCATGATGCCCGAGTGCTAGACAACACTATACAATGCCATATTGCGACATCATAGCAATATGACAACATTTTTTAAAGCTTCATTAAAATTCCAAATCGACACACAGACAAATGGCAGACAATACAGACAAGAATCACTGATTGCAGGCTTTGTTCCAGTAAGTGGCTAAAGAAATAACACGCCATAGGGCATACTGTAGAATCAGAACACCCTTGCATTCCAACACGAACACGCTCAATCATCATTGTATTTATGTTTTGTTGTAGACTGTAAGAAATGCAGATTAGTCACATAAAGCCTGATTTTTCCAAGTTATTAACATGCTATTTGATTAAATACCTGAGGATCTTTAGTTATGTTTTGTTTATTAGTCACACAATAACACACACACACACATAATATATATATATTAATATATATATATATAATATAATATATATATATATATATATATATATATATATATATATATATATATACTAACAATATTCTAATTTGACAAAAGAAGAAACAGATGCCCTGCACTCACTGAAAAGCAGAACAGACATAATAATTAAGCCTGCAGATAAGGGTTCCGCTGTTGTCGTTATGAATAGGGAAGACTACATTAGTGAAGCAAGTAGACAATTAAGTGACGCTAGGTTCTACCAAAAACTGGACCATGATCCAACGCTGGAATATGCAAAAATTATCACTAATGTTATTGACGAGGCGTACCAAAGCGGACACATAGACCAGCAAACCAAAAACTACTTAAGCCCAGAAAACCCAAGAGCAGGTAGATTTTATCTTCTACCCAAAATCCACAAACAAGGAAACCCTGGCAGACCTATAATCTCAGGTAACGGGCACCCCACAGAAAGGATATCAGAATATATAGATCATTTTATGAGACCACATGTCCACAAATTACCATCATCATATCTTCAAGACACGACAGATTATCTCATAAAAAGCAAAGCTAGTGAACCATTACTGCCAGATACATTACTTGCTTCCTTAGACGTCACATTTTTGTACACCAACATACCGCACAACGAAGGGTTACAGGCATGTAGCGAAGCATGGGAAACAAGAACTGTAAACAATCCACCCACACACTTCTTAATCCAACTCCTGGAGCTTGTCCTAAAACTCAACAACTTTGAATTTAATGAAGAAAACTAACCCTAACCCTACCTACAAATCAATGGAACTGCAATGGGTACTAAAATGGCCCCTTCGTATGCTAACATTTTCATGGGAAAACTTGAGGGAAAGCTCTTAGCATCGGTTGAGCGTACACCATACCAGTGGGAACGCTTTATCGATGATATAGAAATGAAGTGGCAGTATGGAAGAGAAAGTCTGGATGACTTCATATCAAAGGCAAACAACTTCCATCCTTCAATAAAATTCACGGCAGGCAGAAATTTCCAACTCAAACCATGTTTTCCTGGACACAACAACCAGACTGGTGGAAAACAAATTACACACAGACATCTACTCGAAACCAACCGACAAACACCAGTATCTTCTCCCAACCAGCTGTCATCCAAAACACTGCATTAAGAACATTCCATATAGCCAGGCACTGAGGATACGCAGAATTTGCTCCGACGATGAAAGATTCCTAGAAAGGTCTGAAGAGCTGGCTAAACATTTAATTTACCGAGGCTACGACAAAGACCTGATTGCGGAGGCAATCCAAAGGGCCAAACAAACAAACCGTGATGACCTACTCAGATATGGACAGAAAGAAAAGGTTGATAGGATACCATTTATTCTGACCTATCACCCAGACAATCCCAAAGTAGGTAAAATCATCGCAAACCACTGGCCAACCGTGCAATCGTCAGACATACTAAACCTAATACTTCCGAACAAACCTGTAGTAGCTTACCGAAGACCAAAAAACCTAAAGGAAGGACATCCTAGTCAGGGCCAAGCTAACAACAATCGCTAGTCAAAACCAACCTAGTCAATCTGGACCCTGTGGCGATAAAAGATGCAAAACCTGTCAACATATGATAGAGACCAAGACATTCACTAGCACAGTGACTAAAGAAAAACTAAACATACATGGTCCAAACAAAACGTGCAAAACAGAGAATGTGATTTATCTCATCACATGTAAGATCTGTGGCCTTCAGTACGTGGGAGAAACTGAAAAGCTACACATAAGGATAAACCTTCATAGATCTGATTGGATGACAAAAAAGCTGTACAGAAGCCCGGTCGCAGAACACTTCTCCTCCCCTGGCCACACTTTCAGTGATATAATACTTATCGCTATTGCTAACAACCACAGCTGAAGTTCCGAAACCAGGAAGGAAAAGGAATCGTACTGGATACGCCGCCTTAGAACATTGAAACCAAGCGGTCTAAACCAAGAAGACTAGAAAATGAATGAAAACTATGCACTAGTAGAATTTAACATTTTCTAAATCTTCTTATTATCCTTTAATTTTTACTATAAGAATAACCGGTATAGAATCAAATATCCGGGATATAATCTGCGTTACATATGTACACAAAGTAAAAATAGATGTCGCTTTGGCTTGTAGACTTTTAGAGAATTATACAACGTTTTCAGTTTCCGCAACTAGTCTATACAAGCTGGTTGTATTTATAGTTTTAGCACATGTGAAGACAGAAATGTAGAGGTTTACAAACACAACGTTTTTGTGTTTATTTGTTTGTCGAGTATATGTTTTGTATTTGCCTTTGAAAAAGACTCATTAAGAGTCGAAAGCGCGCTTAGGCTAGTTAGTTACTAGTTTCGTACTGTTCGTCGTCAGTGTATTGCATCTATTTTAATTAATCCCTGACAACGTGATCCCTTGGTGGATCCAGTACGCTTGAGAGGGTTGTTATTCGCCATATGATTTGTATTCTTTATATATATATATATGGCTATATATTATATATATATATATACCCTTTTCTGTATTATATTTATGTAGTGTATATGTATCCGTTCCATTGTTTTTCCTTCTTATATAAATTTGTTGCCGTATCTCTTAGAATGGAGACGATGTCTCAACAAATACAGAAAACATTCAAAACTTTACGCAATAAAACTGATGCTTTAATTCGCCTAAAAGCATCATTGTACTTTCTTGCATCATTTCCTCGAAACAAATACAGTCACTAAAGGTCTTCAAATTCATGTGAAACCGCAAATTATTGGCAAGAGTTCAAACAGATTCAACAAAAGATGGAATAAAATAACTCACGACGCTTCCATGAAACTCACAGCCCTACTTAGTAAAAACGTAAATCATCAATATCTAGCCAAATCAGCAACCATTGAAGAACTAAAACATCAGCTCAATTCCGCTCAACAGAAGAACAATTGAAAACGTTTTTTTACTCCAAATTAAATTAAAGATGAAAAAAGACTCTCTTCGAAACTATACAAAGTCAGAGATAGAAAATTTAGAAGTCATGATCTACAACCAAAGGACTGTTGTGAAGAAACTTCAATTGACGAAATTTCTTCCAAAAACAACCGTAAGAAGAAAAATCGCCGCAAAAGGAAGAATCGCAAGCACTCTGTAACAAACACTAATGCAACTGTTACTAACACAGTAGTCAACATCTCCAATTTAGAACTTACTGATGCAGAAATAAAACTTTTATCGAAAGGTTTGAGTTTCTGTCCCCCGTCCTAAAACATACGACAGAGGGAAGCTTAAGAATGACACCGAAGAATTCATCCGCCGACTAAGACTCAAAGCCCATTTTGCCTTGCAACCACCAAACAAATCAAAGGAAAATATAAGCTGCGACCAACCCACATTTAGAAAGAAAAGTAATGACTGGACCCCCAAAAAAGTTCAATTCCGAATCTGGAAGCCTTTATCAACTCGGTTGAAAACGATATTTCCAGACATATCAACCATACTAACAATATTCTAATTTGACAAAAGAAGAAACAGATGCCCTGCACTCACTGAAAAGCAGAACAGACATAATAATTAAGCCTGCAGATAAGGGTTCCGCTGTTGTCGTTATGAATAGGGAAGACTACATTAGTGAAGCAAGTAGACAACTAAGTGACGCTAGGTTCTACCAAAAACTGGACCATGATCCAACGCTGGAATATGCAAAAATCATCACTAATGTTATTGACGAGGCGTACCAAAGCGGACACATAGACCAGCAAACCAAAACTACTTAAGCCCAGAAAACCCAAGAGCAGGTAGATTTTATCTTCTACCCAAAATCCACAAACAAGGAAACCCTGGCAGACCTATAATCTCAGGTAACGGGCACCCCACAGAAAGGATATCAGAATATTTAGATCATTTTTTTTATGAGACCACATGTCCACAAATTACCATCATATCTTCAAGACACGACAGATTATCTCATAAAAAGCAAAGCTAGTGAACCATTACTGCCAGATACATTACTTGCTTCCTTAGACGTCACATCTTTGTACACCAACATACCGCACAACGAAGGGTTACAGGCATGCAGCGAAGCATGGGAAACAAGAAGCAAGTAATGTAAACAATCCACCCACACACTTCTTAATCCAACTCCTGGAGCTTGTCCTAAAACTCAACAACTTTGAATTTAATGAAAAAAAAAACTACCTACAAATCAATGGAACTGCAATGGGTATACTAAAATGGCCCCTTCGTATGCTAACATTTTCATGGGAAAACTTGAGGGAAAGCTCTTAGCATCGGTTGAGCGTACACCATACCAGTGGGTACGCATTTATCGATGATATATAAATGAAGTGGCAGTATGGAAGAGAAAAGTCTGGATGACTTCATTTCAAAGGCAAACAACTTCCATCCTTCAATAAAATTCACGGCAGAAATTTCCAACTCAAACCATGTTTTCCTGGACACAACAACCAGACTGGTGGAAAACAAAATTACACACAGACATCTACTCGAAAATCAACCGACAAACCACCAGTATCTTCTCCCAACCAGCTGTCATCCAAAACACTGCATTAAGAACATTCCATATAGCCAGGCACTGAGGATACGCAGAATTTGCTCCGACGATGAAAGATTCCTAGAAAGGTCTGAAGAGCTGGCTAAACATTTAATTTACCGAGGCTACGACAAAGACCTGATTGCGGAGGCAATCCAAAGGGCCAAACAAACAAACCGTGATGACCTACTCAGATATGGACAGAAAGAAAAGGTTGATAGGATACCATTTATTCTGACCTATCACCCAGACAATCCCAAAGTAGGTAAAATCATCGCAAACCACTGGCCAACCGTGCAATCGTCAGACATACTAAACCTAATACTTCCGAACAAACCTGTAGTAGCTTACCGGAGACCAAAAAACCTAAAGGACATCCTAGTCAGGGCCAAAGCTAACAACAATCGCTAGTCAAAACCAACCTAGTCAATCTGGACCCTGTGGCGATAAAAGATGCAAAACCTGTCAACATATGATAGAGACCAAGACATTCACTAGCACAGTGACTAAAGAAAAACTAAACATACATGGTCCAAACAAAACGTGCAAAACAGAGAATGTGATTTATCTCATCACATGTAAGATCTGTGGCCTTCAGTACGTGGGAGAAACTGAAAAGCTACACATAAGGATAAACCTTCATAGATCTGATTGGATGACAAAAAAGCTGTACACAGAAGCCCGGTCGCAGAACACTTCTCCCCCTGGCACACTTTCAGTGATATAATACTTATCGCTATTGCCAACAACCACAGCTGGAGTTCCGAAACCAGGAAGGAAAAGGAATCATACTGGATACGCCGCCTTAGAACATTGAAACCAAGCGGTCTAAACCAAGAAGACTAGAAAATGAAAACTATGCACTAGTAGAATTTAACATTTTCTAAATCTTCTTATCCTTCAATTTTTACTATAAGAATAACCGGTATAGAACAAATATCCGGGATATAATCTGCGTTACATATGTACACAAAGTAAAAATAGATGTCGCTTTGGCTTGTAGACTTTTAGGGAATTATACAACGTTTTCAGTTTCCGCAACTAGTCTATACAAGCTGGTTGTATTTATAGTTTTAGCACATGTGAAGATAGAAATGTAGAGGTTTACAAACACAACGTTTTTTGTGTTTATTTGTTTGTCGTAACTATGTTTTGTATTTGCCTTTGAAAAAGACTCATTAAGAGTCGAAAGCGCTTAGGCTAGTTAGTTACTAGTTTCGTACTGTTCGTCGTCAGTTTATTGCATCTATTTTAATTAATCCCTGACAGACGTGATCCCTTGGTGGATCCATAAGTACGCTTGAGAGGGTTGTTATTCGCCATATGATTTGTATTCTTTATATTTACCTACCTCGTATGGAACTCGATCTTGACCTTTGGTGTGATTCTAACACCTTTTCTGTCTTGTATTTATGTAGTATACTGTATATTCCATTGTTTCCTTCTTATATTTAAATTGTTGCCGTATCTCTTAGAATGGAGACGATGGATCAACAAATACATAAAAACATTCAAAACTTTACGCAATGAAATGAAACTTTAATTTACTTAATCATCATTGCACTTTCTTGCATCATTTCCTCGAAACAAATACAGTTACACTAAAGGTCTTCAAATTCATGTGAAACCAAATTATTGGCAAGAGTTTCAAACAGATTCAACAAAAGATGGAATAAAATAACTCACGACGCTTCCATGAAACTCACAGCCCTACTTAGTAAAAAAACGTAAATCATCAATATCTAGCCAAATCAGCAACCATTGAAGAACTTAACATCAGCTCAATTCCGTCTCAACAGAAGAACAATTGAAAACGTTTTTATTCCAAATTAAATAAAGTTTAAATGAAAAAGACTCTCTTCGAAAATATACAAAGTCAGAGATAGAAAATTTAGAAGTCATGATCTACAACCAAAGGACTGTTGTGAAGAAACTTCAATTGACGAAATTTCTTCCAAAAAAATTTCCTAGTAAGAAAAAAATCGCCGCAAAAGGAATCAATCGCAAGCACTCTGTAAAAACACTAATGCAATGTGTTACTAACACAGTAGTCAACATCTCCAATTTAGAACTTACTGATGCAGAAATAAAACTTTTATCGAAAGGTTTGAGTTTCTGTCCCCGTCCTAAAACATACGACAGAGGGAAGCTTAAGAATGACACCGAAGAAAACATCCGCCGACTAAGACTCAAAGCCCATTTTGCCTTGCAACCAACAAACAAATCAAAGGAAAATATATGCTTTGACCAACCCACAATTAGAAAGAAAAGTAACTGGACCCCACCAAAAGTTCAATTCCGAATCTGGAAGCCTTTATCAACTCGGTTGAAAACGATACTTCCAGACATATCAACCATACTAACAAATATTCTAATTTGACAAAAGAAGAAACAGATGCCCTGCACTCACTGAAAAGCAGAACAGACATAATAATTAAGCCTGCAGATAAGGGTTCCGCTGTTGTCGTTATGAATAGGGAAGACTACATTAGTGAAGCAAGTAGACAACTAAGTGACGCTAGGTTCTACCAAAAAACTGGACCATGATCCAACGCTGGAATAATCAAAAATCATCACTAATGTTATTGACGAGGCGTACCAAAGCGGACACATAGACCAGCAAAACCAAAAACTACTTAAGCCCAGAAAACCCAAGAGCAGGTAGATTTTATCTTCTACCCAAAATCCACAAACAAGGAAAACCTGGCAGACCTATAATCTCAGGTAACGGGCACCCCACCAAAAGGATATCAGAATATTTAGATCATTTTATGAGACCACATGTCCACAAATTACCATCATATCTTCAAGACACGACAGATTATCTCATAAAAAGCAAAGCTAGTGAACCATTACTGCCAGATACATTACTTGCTTCCTTAGACGTCACATCTTTGTACACAACATACCGCACAACGAAGGGTTACAGGCATGTAGCGAAGCATGGGAAACAAGAACTGTAAACAATCCACCCACACACTTTTAATTTATCCAACTCCTGGAGCTTGTCCTAAAACTCAACAACTTTGAATTTAATGAAAAAAAGAAAAACTACCTACAAATCAATGGAACTAACTGCAATGGGTACTAAAATGGCCCCTTCGTATGCTAACATTTTCATGGGAAAACTTGAGGGAAAGCTCTTAGCATCGGTTGAGCGTACACCATACCAGTGGGTACGCTTTATCGATGATATAGAAATGAAGTGGCAGTATGGAAGAGAAAGTCTGGATGACTTCATTTCAAAGGCAAACAACTTCCATCCTTCAATAAAATTCACGGCAGAAATTTCCAACTCAAACCATGTTTTCCTGGACACAACAACCAGACATGGTGGAAAACAAATTACACACAGACATCTACTCGAAAAACAACCGACAAACACCAGTATCTTCTCCCAACCAGCTGTCATCCAAAACACTGCATTAAGAACATTCCATATAGCCAGGCACTGAAGGATACGCAGAATTTGCTCCGACGATGAAAGATTCCTAGAAAGGTCTGAAGAGCTGGCTAAACATTTAATTTACCGAGGCTACGACAAAGACCTGATTGCGGAGGCAATCCAAAGGGCCAAACAAACAAACGTGATGACCTACTCAGATATGGACAGAAAGAAAAGGTTGATAGGATACCATTTATTCTGACCTATCACCCAGACAATCCCAAAGTAGGTAAAATCATCGCAAACCACTGGCCAACCGTGCAATCGTCAGACATACTAAACCTAATACTTCCGAACAAACCTGTAGTAGCTTACCGGAGACCAAAAAACCTAAAGGACATCCTAGTCAGGGCCAAGCTAACAACAATCGCTAGTCAAAACCAACCTAGTCAATCTGGACCCTGTGGCGATAAAAGATGCAAAACCTGTCAACATATGATAGAGACCAAGACATTCACTAGCACAGTGACTAAAGAAAAACTAAACATACATGGTCCAAACAAAACGTGCAAAACAGAGAATGTGATTTATCTCATCACATGTAAGATCTGTGGCCTTCAGTACGTGGAGAGAAAACTGAAAAGCTACACATAAGATAAACCTTCATAGATCTGATTGGATGTCAAAAAATCTGTACAGAAGCCCGGTCGCAGAACACTTCTCCTCCCTGGCCACACTTTCAGTGATATAATACTTATCGCTATTGCCAACAACCACAGCTGGAGTTCCGAAACCAGGAAGGAAAAGGAATCATACTGGATACGCCGCCTTAGAACATTGAAACCAAGCGGTCTAAACCAAGAAGACTAGAAAATGAAAAATATGCACTAGTAGAATTTAATTTTTCTAAATCTTCTTATTATCTTCAATTTTTACTATAAGAATAACCGGTATAGAACCAAATATCCGGGATATAATCTGCGTTACATATGTACACAAAGTAAAAAAATAGATGTCGCTTTGGCTTGTAGACTTTTAGGGAATTATACAACGTTTTCAGTTTCCGCAACTAGTCTATACAAGCTGGTTGTATTTATAGTTTTAGCACATGTGAAGATAGAGAATTGTAGATGTTTACAAACGCAACGTTTTTTGTGTTTATTTGTTTGTCGTAACTATGTTTTGTATTTGCCTACGAAAAAGACTCATTAAGAGTCGAAAGCGCTTAGGCTAGTTAGTTACTAGTTTCGTACTGTTCGTCGTCAGTTTTATTGCATCTATTTTAATTAATCCCTGACAGACGTGATCCTTGGTGGATCCAGTACGCTTGAGAGGGTTGTTATTCGCCATATGATTTGTATTCTTTATATTACCTACCTCGTATGGCTCGATCTACCTTTGGTGTGATCTAACACCCTTTTCTGTCTTGTATTTATGTAGTGTTACTGTATCCGTTCCATTGTTTCCTTCTTATATTTAAATTGTTGCCGTATCTCTTAGAATGGAGACGATGTTATCAACAAATACAGAAAACATTCAAAACTTTACGCAATGAAAACTGATGCTTTAATTCGCCTAAAGCATATATGCACTTTCTTGCATCATTTACTCGAAACAAATACAGTCACTAAAGGTCTTCAAATTCATGTGAAACCGCAAATTATTGTCAAGAGTTCAAACAGATTCAACAAAAGATGGAATAAAATAACTCACGACGCTTCCATGAAACTCACAGCCCTACTTAGTAAAAACGTAAATCATCAATATCTAAATTGTATCAGCAACCATTGAAGAACTAAAACATCAGCTCAATTTATCCGTCTCAACAGAAGAAAACAATTGAAAACGTTTTACTCCAAATTAAATAAAATGAAAAAAGACTCTCTTCGAAATATACATCTCTCTCTCTCTCTCTCTCTCTCACTCTCTCTCTCTCTCTCTCTCTCTCTCTCTCTCTCTCTCTCTCTCTCTCTCTCTCTCTCTCTCTCTCTCTCTCTCCATGGATTAGCTGTATATTTTATCAATCCAACTTTCTGCTTTATATGGTCAAAATATTATAAGTCTGTTATTTTTTCATATCATTATTATACACCATAAACATATTATCACATCGCCCTTGTTGCAGACATTAACCAATATTACATCAATGTAGCCAGCAAATTTTTTCCACATTTAACATGTCTTAAATAAGTAGTGAGTCTATGACATTTGGAAAGGCTATATTATTATCTTGTTTAGTTCACAAAGGTATAAATCAAACAGAATGCAAAAGGGCATGCCCATTTAGATTGCATGGAAACATATTTAAAAAAGAAAAATGTAATTATTATCTTTATGACCAGTGTATCATTTATCTCTGATGGCAAAAGCTAAGGTTTCCAAATGAAATGGTATTTTCATTACTTTGAGTACACTCTAGAGGGGTACATGTGCCTAAAGATTTATCTCAAAAAATGGTTAGTCAGTGTAGGAGATTAGTGCCATGAATTGCCTTTTTTGTAATTATCAGTTTTCAAGGTACAGTTCACCTTCCTCATAATGTACATGGCTTCCATATAAATGAACTATCTTATTAATGAGGATACATTGGGTGTTACATCCTGATGAAACAGAATATAATTATATAAAAGCAATTACAGTTGGTTCTCATAAATTAAGAACTTATATAAAATTATTTTAAATACTAATAACAAAACCAAAATTGATCAGTGTAGTGAAATTTGTAACCATACCCATATTATAACAGGAGCATTGGTATACTGTATTTATCATGATGAACCAATGTCAGTGCCAAATTGCAAGACATGCTTGAATCAAGTTCACAATGTCTTTCTTCCTTTTAAAAGAAATCTATCATAATTTTAATATCCATCACCATGCAATGCAATTCTTACAATGAAAAGAAAGTGAATTTATAGTGGAAAAAGTCTAGATGAAAAGGAATGAAGAGAATTAGATTTTAGGTCTTATTGTGTGATGCTTCTTATATTGGGTAATTAGGTTTTCAACTTGGAAAACAGGATCCTTGTCTGATATTTATACGCACTTCTGTGTTATAGACTGCTTGACTTTAGATCATGTCATTGAAAAAAATAGATATGGCACCAAAATGCAATGGATTTGTTATGGTTTATGTATATAAATAATTGTTGTTGCCTGCCAAAAAATATATATATATTTGAGCATTGGTATACTGTATTTATCATGAGGTACCATTGGCACTGTGCCAAATTGCAAGACATGCTTGAATCAAGTTCACATCGTCTTTCTTCCATTTAAAAGAAATCTATCATAAACTTAATATCCATCACCATGCATAGCAATTCTTACAATGAAAAGAAAGTGAATTTATAGTGGAAAGAGTCTAGATGAAAAGGAGTGACAAGATCTTATTGTATTCTTATATTGGGTAACTAGGTTTTCCAACTTGGAAAGCAGGATGCTTGTCTGATATTTATACCCATCTCTGTGTTATAGACTGCATGACTTTTCATTGAAAAAATAGATAAGGCACCAAAATGCAATGGATTTATTATGGTTTATCTATTTAAATAATAATTGTTATTGCCTGATATATATATATATATATATATATATATATATATATATATATATATATATATATATATATATATATATATATAAATATAATACTTTTTTATAACATGGATTTGAGTATAACATATGGCATGTAGCATGGCTCCTGAAATATTGTAATAATTTCACTGATTTTGTCAATTGTCAATTACTTAGGAATTTTGTGCCAAAGTCAATGAGAGATTTAACAGTTTGGCCAGATGTATTACATTCTTGAAGACAAATGTGTGTAACCACTGCATCCTTCCATGTTGAATAAAAATGTTGCGAGTTACTATTTGTGAATGTTCATTTCAGTTTTGTCAATCACTGCACATTCATCTTGGGGTTTTTTTTGAAAGATGTCAGCTCATTAAAAGCTGGCAAGTATTAAAGTTGTTATTCTTATCATCCATGAACAATACACCATTAATTCTTCTGTTTGTCTTAAATGAATTCTGTGTACAATCTTTACTCCTTCAATAGCAGGTGTTTGCTTATTCAGCTGGCATAGACAACTATTGCACACACCAAATAATGCCATGGTTCATAACAGATTCTTAACTGAATGAATTAATTTGATTATTAATCAAAATAGTCATTCTGAAAGCTTTAGGTTGTTAAACTTAAGGGGTAATCATTGTTTTAAAAAAAACCACACTAAATAAGTGAAAGAAGCCACCAACACACACATGGTTTGACAATATCTTCAGACAGTGAATAATATCTATTCTCTATAAAAGTGACCCCATTGTTTCTTAACAGTTTTTCATGCAATAGTCATCAAGAAATAGGTCTCAAACTATTAATTAGTGGGAATTTACAATTGATAACAAGACATGGATAAAAATTAATTTGCATTTAAAAAGAAGCTTGAAGTCCTAAATATTTATTTAATTTAATTGTGTTATAAACATTTTTGGTTTTGATGTATTTGTTTTAAAATTCTCTTGCTGATTAGTTTTGTTCATTGTTCTGCTGTCCATTTTTGTAAATATATCTTATTTAATTCAGTTTTAATCATTCTCAAAGAAAAAAATTCTAAATTGTTAAAAACAATTGAAATTTGTTTTCCTAATTTACCCCTTTTGTTTAAATTGTCTTTTATTTGTTTAGATATTTGCCTTTAAATTGTCTTTTATTTGTTTAGATATTTGCCTTTAAATTGGTTTGAGTATTTAAATTAATATGTATAATTTTTATTTTATGCAAGTTTGCAAGTTTTTACCATTTTAAAACTTGGTTATTGTTTAGTTTCTAATAAATTTCATTTTAGAATCAGATCTTTCATATGACTTTTGTTGTCATATTTTTAAATCAATATTCCCAATGATGCAAGTCCTAGCTAAATGCTCTGTCACCTTTGACACATTTTAATGAAATATTCCAGGACTTATTTTTCTTCTATAATAAATTCTGTTTCGGTTTCAGAATTCTACTATTTCTTTATTCCAAGCCTTTAGGTACCATCTTGAAATTTAGCATGTGGCACTTCTTCTATGAAATTAATCAATGATTGTCTTGTTATTAAAAACATGTGACAGTATGAGTGTAAGAATAAAATAGTAACCCAAAGTGTTAATCTTATGGTTTTAACATACAGTTAGTATATAGACCCAGTACATTTTTATAGTGTAAACTGATGGACTGAGTAATACCAAAGACTTATTTATTTAAAAATGGTACTAACAGTTGCTTCCCTAGGTGTTCTGCATTAAGACGTTAGTGTTAGAACTGGTTGGCCTGGTGTCAAGATAATGTGACTGGGTGGGACATCATGCTATCTATCTGTGGCATGATGCCCGAGTGCTAGACAACACTATACAATGCCATATTGCGACATCATAGCAATATGACAACATTTTTTAAAGCTTCATTAAAATTCCAAATCGACACACAGACAAATGGCAGACAATACAGACAAGAATCACTGATTGCAGGCTTTGTTCCAGTAAGTGGCTAAAGAAATAACACGCCATAGGGCATACTGTAGAATCAGAACACCCTTGCATTCCAACACGAACACGCTCAATCATCATTGTATTTATGTTTTGTTGTAGACTGTAAGAAATGCAGATTAGTCACATAAAGCCTGATTTTTCCAAGTTATTAACATGCTATTTGATTAAATACCTGAGGATCTTTAGTTATGTTTTGTTTATTAGTCACACAATAACACACACACACACATACATATATATATATATATATATATATATATATATATATATATATATATATATATATATATATATATATATATATATATATACTAACAAATATTCTAATTTGACAAAAGAAGAAACAGATGCCCTGCACTCACTGAAAAGCAGAACAGACATAATAATTAAGCCTGCAGATAAGGGTTCCGCTGTTGTCGTTATGAATAGGGAAGACTACATTAGTGAAGCAAGTAGACAATTAAGTGACGCTAGGTTCTACCAAAAACTGGACCATGATCCAACGCTGGAATATGCAAAAATTATCACTAATGTTATTGACGAGGCGTACCAAAGCGGACACATAGACCAGCAAACCAAAAACTACTTAAGCCCAGAAAACCCAAGAGCAGGTAGATTTTATCTTCTACCCAAAATCCACAAACAAGGAAACCCTGGCAGACCTATAATCTCAGGTAACGGGCACCCCACAGAAAGGATATCAGAATATATAGATCATTTTATGAGACCACATGTCCACAAATTACCATCATATCTTCAAGACACGACAGATTATCTCATAAAAAGCAAAGCTAGTGAACCATTACTGCCAGATACATTACTTGCTTCCTTAGACGTCACATTTTTGTACACCAACATACCGCACAACGAAGGGTTACAGGCATGTAGCGAAGCATGGGAAACAAGAACTGTAAACAATCCACCCACACACTTCTTAATCCAACTCCTGGAGCTTGTCCTAAAACTCAACAACTTTGAATTTAATGAAGAAAACTAACCCTAACCCTACCTACAAATCAATGGAACTGCAATGGGTACTAAAATGGCCCCTTCGTATGCTAACATTTTCATGGGAAAACTTGAGGGAAAGCTCTTAGCATCGGTTGAGCGTACACCATACCAGTGGGAACGCTTTATCGATGATATAGAAATGAAGTGGCAGTATGGAAGAGAAAGTCTGGATGACTTCATATCAAAGGCAAACAACTTCCATCCTTCAATAAAATTCACGGCAGAAATTTCCAACTCAAACCATGTTTTCCTGGACACAACAACCAGACTGGTGGAAAACAAATTACACACAGACATCTACTCGAAACCAACCGACAAACACCAGTATCTTCTCCCAACCAGCTGTCATCCAAAACACTGCATTAAGAACATTCCATATAGCCAGGCACTGAGGATACGCAGAATTTGCTCCGACGATGAAAGATTCCTAGAAAGGTCTGAAGAGCTGGCTAAACATTTAATTTACCGAGGCTACGACAAAGACCTGATTGCGGAGGCAATCCAAAGGGCCAAACAAACAAACCGTGATGACCTACTCAGATATGGACAGAAAGAAAAGGTTGATAGGATACCATTTATTCTGACCTATCACCCAGACAATCCCAAAGTAGGTAAAATCATCGCAAACCACTGGCCAACCGTGCAATCGTCAGACATACTAAACCTAATACTTCCGAACAAACCTGTAGTAGCTTACCGAAGACCAAAAAACCTAAAGGACATCCTAGTCAGGGCCAAGCTAACAACAATCGCTAGTCAAAACCAACCTAGTCAATCTGGACCCTGTGGCGATAAAAGATGCAAAACCTGTCAACATATGATAGAGACCAAGACATTCACTAGCACAGTGACTAAAGAAAAACTAAACATACATGGTCCAAACAAAACGTGCAAAACAGAGAATGTGATTTATCTCATCACATGTAAGATCTGTGGCCTTCAGTACGTGGGAGAAACTGAAAAGCTACACATAAGGATAAACCTTCATAGATCTGATTGGATGACAAAAAAGCTGTACAGAAGCCCGGTCGCAGAACACTTCTCCTCCCCTGGCCACACTTTCAGTGATATAATACTTATCGCTATTGCTAACAACCACAGCTGAAGTTCCGAAACCAGGAAGGAAAAGGAATCGTACTGGATACGCCGCCTTAGAACATTGAAACCAAGCGGTCTAAACCAAGAAGACTAGAAAATGAAAACTATGCACTAGTAGAATTTAACATTTTCTAAATCTTCTTATTATCCTTTAATTTTTACTATAAGAATAACCGGTATAGAATCAAATATCCGGGATATAATCTGCGTTACATATGTACACAAAGTAAAAATAGATGTCGCTTTGGCTTGTAGACTTTTAGAGAATTATACAACGTTTTCAGTTTCCGCAACTAGTCTATACAAGCTGGTTGTATTTATAGTTTTAGCACATGTGAAGACAGAAATGTAGAGGTTTACAAACACAACGTTTTTGTGTTTATTTGTTTGTCGAGTATATGTTTTGTATTTGCCTTTGAAAAAGACTCATTAAGAGTCGAAAGCGCTTAGGCTAGTTAGTTACTAGTTTCGTACTGTTCGTCGTCAGTTTATTGCATCTATATATATATATATATATATATATATATATATATATATATATATATATATATATATATATATATATAATGGAATTATAGCAGCATGTGCTATATTATATAAATGGCAAAACGTTTACAGATTGATGACTGTATTATCGTGAAGAAATGTGGAAGTATATCTAATACGAGAATCACATTGCATGTACAATGGAGTGTTTGTATCTTCACATAAAATATAAAATCACTGATTCACTTACATGCATCATATAGCTTTAAGTATGATTTTTGAAATACCAATCCTGAGCTTCCTGATAAATTAATCTCATTAAAGTTTTTGTAGAACAACAATGATGTTAACTTGGACAAGCCCATGAGAAAAAAAGCGAGAAAAGTCTTTGTATAGCATTGTGCAAGAACAATTTTAATCGCTGAAGTTGACTTCGGATAGGTCTTGGCTCCGCTTGTTTTTGTACACATCAATTTAAGAATCATTATCAATATATAAACTGACAAAATCAGCCAGCGATGCCATAGAAGTAGCTGTTGGTCGGTATCGCAAAGCAGCTCGTGGTCAACGGGAAATTCTCAAATACCCGGATGCACTCCAACGTGTCAACAATACGTTACAGTCGCAAAAAGACGCACTGGAATATCTCACAGAGGGCTTCGAACAAACGTTTGAATCCATGTTTAAACCAACAAAAGAGACTGTAGCCAAGACAATGAAAACGATGGAACAAGAAAATCTTGCATTTTGAAAAATTCTTTATTTATATTTTGTGTACACGCATGCTGATGTTTTCAAATACTGTTTAAAACAACTCTTTGAGATCCTATCATCTGACTTTTAAGAAGATTTTCTGACCGTAAATACCCAATTTATTTTTTCATTTTGGTTTATAGATCTATGACAACCAGGTGAGTGATAAATCGCATGCATTATTTGATCAACATCACATGGATAAGTACCATTGTATTTCATACAAATATGGTATGCAGCTGAATACCAACATGACCCTGATAAAATAGGATTGTGGATGTGGGAGTTGTAGAGTTGCAGCAGATTTGAAATTCTAATTGTTAGACACACCTACTTCTTTGTATTCCACATGTCAAGTTTATTTTGACTGATTTCAACCCAATTTTATGCAGCATCCTATACGTGAGACTTTGACATACCTTGATTGCATACGTTCTGCATCGTTGTTTAGCGGACTTATAACCAGTGATAATCAGAATCACTAAGCTTCATTTCCATTTAACATATTCCATGATTGTTCTTATGTCAGCCAAAGTTAGTATTCTGCTAATATTGCTTGGCTGAGATTCATTGTCGGCATTAAATATCATAGCTACATCTTATCAGACCCCTTTTCTTTCTTTTCAGCATATGAATAACCCCTTTTTTGGCTTTTAAAGCAATTTAGGAAGTAAAGTTTATATTGCTGAGACATAGGCTGAGTAACACTTTTACTAAGGTACATGTGCAGAATACAGCATTAGTAGTAATAGGGGACGATATAGCGTCAATGGGAGTTATCATTAAAAAATGGCCTGGGATACTATAGCGTCAAGATTTTTGGCGAAAAATGGCACAGCATGGGACACTATAGCGTCAAGGGGAATTTTGTATTAGCACAACCTGGGCCTGTATAGCGACAAGAGAAATGGTCCCAGGTGGCATGACGTCACGGTACTGAACACTTGGTAACAGTGTAGCAAGGAGCTGACCTAGTTGTCCTAAATACTTGCAGCTAGCACTACGACTCTAGGGAGGGACCTATAAAATACAGACATAGAGACCGGCATATATTACTATAAAACCTAGAGTTATATATAAAGCATTACATAGACTTGAAATCTGTTGATGGTGTTCATAAATTTGCATATTTATAATGATGCTATAAATAGTTTAATCAAGGAAAAAAACTAACACCAAAATGGTTGTGACTAAAAGTAACGCTAAAATGACGAAATTGTCCCAGAACTTAACCGAGACTAAACATGTCCCTGAACATTAATTTACATTGGTTTAGACTAAAATTAATACTAAAATTACATTGTCCAATACTATAGTGGAAATTAAGAAAATCTGGAACATTAATATTCAAGTGACGGTGACTAAAAGTAACGCTAAACATACGAAATTGTTCCAGAATATGACGGAGACTGAACTTATCGCAGTAGATTAAGTTATATCAGGGTTCCTGCAGGTCATGGAATCCTGGAAAAAAAATTTGGAATTTAAAAAATTAAATTTCAAGGGCCTTGAAAAGTTATGGAATTTGTCAAAACCTTGAAAAGTTTTGGAAAAGTCATGGAATTTGTGACAATGGAGTTAAAGAAATTGATTACTTTAAATTTTATTAGAGCACCGAGAACCGATTAAATAAAATGATAAAATTACAATCGATAAATTGTTTTAATTCATATAATAAGAGTAAGTTCTCCTAATGGAAGTATCACATGATTTCAGGTGTAGTTCACTAAATAAAAGAAAGCAACTGGAAAGTAATGTGTTTTGTTGATATTGTAAATAGGAACACATACAAAGACTACTAAGAATTGTTTCCTTTTTTCTTTTCAATACAAATTACATTGATCATTGGATTATGACATGAATTACTACATGAAATCAAAGTGTGCTAGCCCATGTAAATTTAAAAAGTACATATTAAATATATTTGTTGTTAACTTATTTCTTATTTTAAATTGAAAGATGTTATTCTTTATGTTCATTTACTTGACAATGCAAGATAGCGCGGTCCTTGAGTTTTATGAAATGGCCCTGGAAAAGGTTTGGAAAAGTCATGGAATTTGTTTTTGTTAAGTCTGCAGGAACCCTGTTATATTTGCTTAGTCTAAAAGTAGAACTAAGATGACCAAAATATCCCAAACCATAGTAGAGACTGAGAAAAACTCTGGAAGATTGTATTCAGATTGCCTTGACTTAAAATATTCCACTAAATTTCAGAAAAAATAGCGGACTTGAATGGCAACTGGTAAGTAGTCAGATGTATTGGTTGTTAGAAATAGTTAAAGACGAAGTGTAGCACTAAATTCTGAAATTGCACCTGGCTTTAGCGGAGACTGAAAATAATCCACAGATATTTTTTTAAATGTTACCAAGACTTAAAGTAGAACTGAAATTATCTAAACTCATACTGACCTTCGCGGAAACTGAAAAATTGTAAATAAAATTTAAACTAAGCGATAATATTACATCTATGGTAATTAGCAATATGGGACCCTACTTTTTTAAATAGAGCGTCAAATTTTATAGCGTTAATATTAACATTAACTGACCCTACTTTGTAGTATAGAGTCAAGATTTATAGCGTTAAATGGCACACACTGGGACACTAACGGGAAGTTTGTATGGGACCAATAGGAATGGAATAGATAAGGTAACGTCTCATTCATGGACTCATGCAACTGAGAATAATGTTTTTTTGAGTTAAACACAAATTATACAACAACTACAAAAGCTTTTCAGGCAAGAAAGAATAAGCCTTTTCGAGACAGTGGACTGACCCTCTAAAAGGTTTTTATCGTGAATGCATGCTATCCTCACCACCGAAACGAGTAGCATAAAACACAACATATACTATCGCATCAACGAAACGAGCAGCATAAAGCACAACATATACTATCGCATCAACGAAAGAGAAGAACAAAACACAACCTATACCATCTTATCATCAAAAGGAGCAGCACAAATTCCCAAAATATACCATCTCATCAACGCAAGAGAAGCACAAAACACACCCTATACCATCTTATCAACGAAAGGAGCAGCACAAATCCCCAAAATATACCATCTCATCAACGAAAGAAGAAGCAAAAAACCCAAAATATACCATCTCATCAACGAACGAAGAAGCACAAAACACACCCTATACCATCTCATCAACGAAAAAAGAAGCATAAAACCCAAAATATACCATCTCATCAACGAAAGAGAAGAACAAAACACACCCTATACCATCTCATCGACGAAAGAAGAAGCACAAAACCCAAAATATACCATCTCATCAACGAAAGAAGAAGCACAAAATACACCCTATACCATCTCATCAACGAAAGAAGAAGCAAAAAAATCCAAAATAGACCATCTCATCAACGAAAGAGAAGAACAAAACACGCCCTGTACCATCTCATCGACGAAAGAAGAAGCACAAAACCCAAAATATACCATCTCATCAACGAAAGAAGAAGCACAAAATACACCCTATACCATCTCATCAACGAAAGATAAGCACAAAACTCACCCAATACCATGTCATCAACGAAAGAAGAAGCACAAAATCCAAAATAGACCATCTCATCAACGAAAGAGAATAAAACACACCCTATACCATCTGATCAACGAAAGAGAAGTACAAAATACACCCTAGTCCATCTCATCAACGAAAGAGAAGCATAAAACACACCCTATACCATCTCATCAACGAAAGAAGAAGCACAAAATCCAAAATAGACCATCTCATCAACGAAAGAGAAGCACAAAAACACACCATATACTATCTCATCAACGAAAGAGAATTACAAAAACACACCCTATACCATGTCATCAACGAAAGAGAAGCATAAAACAAAAATATACTATTCACGCCAACGAAACGAGAAGCATAAAAACAAAAAAATACCATCCACACCAACGAAAGAGCAAGCATAAAACACACAAATATAATATCCACATCAACGGATGAGAAGAAAAAACACAAACACAAATATACTATCCACACCAACGGATGAGAAGAAAAAATACAAATATACCCTTTACACCAATGAAACGAGCAAGCATAAACCACACCAATATACTATCACACCAACTAAACGAGGAATCATAAATCGCACAATATACTATTTCATCAATGAATGAGCTTGCATAAAACACACTTGTATACAATTCACACCAATGAACACACATGCAAGCACATACTCAAATGTACGAGCGCACACAAACACGAGATTACTTGTTATAGCTGTCGCAAAAAGACTATAAAATCGTTTTACCATGCCAAAACCGTTATCATTGGTGATACAACAGATTCCTTGGAAGGAGATCCATGACCATATTCAAACAGTGGAGGATTACCATTGTCTTTTACGAGAACTGTGTCCATTGAATTGGGGACGAGTATCGTGTGTGTCTTAGTGACTTGCTTTCTGGGATTTCGTTTACGGTCCGATGATTTGTGGACACTTTACGAACAGTACGTACCATTTCAAAAAAGTATGGAAGTCATTCCTTTAAATGCTCACAAGAAACTCATTCTCCTGAAAAATTTGCGCTTTCATCTGGATACTTCTCAACCTTTACGGAAACACAAGATTCGTCAACTTTTAGGTACCGAAGAGGTGTATGAGGATGTGTGTGTAGCTTGTGACTTACACCCTCACTAGACAGATGTACGTGACTGGAAAAGTGTGGGTTTTGAGGCTTGGACTAAAGAAGTGGCTAACTATGCCCGACATTTGTAATCCTAAAACATTAAAACTTTCCGTGAAAAAAGTCACCTTTAACCCTGTGTTAGTGACAATACCAGAGAAAGAAGTACAGTCTGTCACGGAGAAAAACCATTCTCTTCAGGACAGGACAGTCCTGGACATTCCCGAAAGGCCATTCCAGGAGAACCTTTGTGTGACAGTAACAAACCATGTACAAACGTTTTAGGACATTACTCACTGTCCCTAGGACACTACATTTGCATGACAAAAAATGTTGTAAAGTAGAAACTTGTTTATATTCCACGCTAGTTGTGTTGATGTGTCTTTTATCCATGTACTTAACCATTTGGCTATTATGCATTTATGTCTTTCGTGTTATTTCATTTTAAAGTTTGGAATAAACGTGCCCTGAAAAAAGTATAAAAACTCTTGTCTTGTTTGTCTTCATGTTACAATAAAGAGGTGACATTCCTGACACTACTATGGCTACCTCTACTGTCTCTGCTCCCTCTTCCTCCACTTTCAAAGTCATTGACGAACATTTAGATCGTGCTAGTTGGAAAGCCTTGTATCTTTGACATCCTTTTAACATGCTCATTGCTGGACCTAGCGGTTCAGGCAAAACCGAATTTGTCAAACGTTTGATCGAACATAAACATCATTTGATCGATCGTTCACCTCAACGTATCGTGTGGTGTTACAAAGAGTGGCAATCCGCGTACAGCCTTCTACGAGAAAGTCAAGGTGAATCCATTGTGTTTGTGGAAGGCATTCCGGTCGAAGACGAACGACGGTATCGTGTCTGACCCTAGTCAAACCCATTTGGTTTTTTTTATGACATGTTAGGAGAAGACGAAGAAGAAATTAAACTGTGGTTTACACGCAAAGGGCATCATCGTAATGCCAGTGTCATTTACATTACTCAAAATTTGTTTCAACAAAGTAAAGCCCATCGTACCATCAGTCTCAATGCTCATTACGTGGTCTTGTTTAAAAGTCCTAGAGATAAATCGCAAGTGCAAGTCTTAGCCAAACAATTAGGAACACCTTGGCTAACTCATGCGTACGAAGATGCCACTCAAACTCCACACGCCTATTTACTCGTGAATTTGAAACCCACTATCCCCGATTATTTGCGATTTCGTACCCATCTTGTTTCACCACTGGAGTCAAGACGGAGGACCTGTCGTGTACTCATCTCCGTCGTCGACTTAACCATGACCAGCAAAGAAAAAATAGTATAGAAACCTTGGTTACTTGGATTCTGTCTCACACATTGTCAACATGACGTCCCTTCAGTCTCATCTTCCCATTAAGTTGATTCGTGCCTTGTATGACATTAGTCGCGAGAAAAATCCACAAACACGTGCTCGTGTCTTAGAAGCCAGTCTCAAAGAAGTCTTACGATGGTTTACGGTGACAGCACGTCAATTACTGCAAGGCATCATTCAGATTCCACATCAAACCGAATGTTTTTTGACAGAAACAAAGTAGCCTTGCCGCAACTAGCTGATCCTCGCATTGACACTCAAACCAAAAAGCAAATCATTTTGAAACCTGGAGGTAATGGTTCACTAGGAGGTGTCATCATTCGTTCCCTCCTAAAATAGGATTCCAATGCACCCAAACTTGTCCCCAAGAAACAAGTCACTCCCAAACGTACCCAGAAGAAAAAAAAGCCGCGGTAGCAAAACCAATTCACCACCTCAGAAAAAGAAAAAGAGCCGCGGTACCAAAACCAAGTCACCACCTCAGAAAACGAAAAAGAAAAGTACACCGAAAACAGTTTCAACTTAAAAGAGAGCGTCTACAAAAATGTCTTCTGCAGCAGTAATACCCTCTTCCTCTTTAGCAGCAGTGGTTGCTGATCACAAAGTACCTGCCCCCAAAATCAAAGTCCAAGAGAGAACAGGTGTGTTACAAAGTTTACTGGATTTGTCCAACCAAGAATTAGCTCGATTTAGCCCTTTGCGAACTCCTCCACGACGTGTGTTGCCTGTCATCAAGTTGATACGACGTAAAGACAATCAGTGACGACGCATTCCAGTATAAAAAGATCTGAGGTCCATTTTAACATCAGTGTTTTTTTTGTGCTGCTAATCACCTCAAGATGGCACCACCAAGAAGTGTACACCATCACCATCGTCGTTCTTCTGTGCAAAAAGGAAAAGGAAAACGAAAACGTCAGTCAGGTCATCCTAAGAAACGCTTAGTTCAGCATCGACGACACCTACAGAAATGACACAGTCGTTCCAAGAAAAAAAGAAGTCAACAAAGAGGAGGTTTCTTCAGTCTTTTTTTGTTTACAGAAATATTGACAACATGTTGGGAAAGCTTGACCAATTTGTAAAAGAGAGACAACAAAAAAAAATTGATCAGGGACAAATTCCATATGGATAAGGGCTAACAAGGACGAACTATGAAGTTAAGTGGCTGTCGTGTACATAAAGATGTATCGTTCTCCTGTTCCTAAAGGAAACAAGACAGTTTCGTTGTGCTAAAAAAGGATAAAGGGTCATGTACCCAAGTGATTGACGTTAGTGTACTTTTTGGTGTCTGCCCTGGAAACAATTCACAAAAAATGTCACCCTCCTAAACCCATTCCTCTTCTACTACTAAAGGAAAGAAAAGAAAAGGACTACCTCCTCGTTTAGTCAAACATTGGGACATGTTGTCTGTCCTGTCCAAAGCTCCTTCACCCATGCGAAAAAAAACTCATTCAAACCGCCTCGAAGGACGTCATTGATACCGTCTGTGAATGTTGTCTGAATGTTTTGAAAGGCACGATTCCTTTGTCTGCACATCAGAAAAAATGCTTAGCCAAACATCGACACGTTCTTCGTCAAATGGTCCAAAAGAAAATTCCTATTCGTCAAAAGAAAAAGATGTTGGTACAACGCGGAGGAATTGCTATTTTACCCCTGTTAGCACCCTTACTTAGAAACATAGCACAACCCTTGTTGCAAGGAGTAATGGGAACACTTGGAACCATCCTGGGAGGACAAAGCTAAAAGGAGAACACTGGAGTCAAAAGATCCCAGACGTGATTCTTGAAATCTAATGGAAGGACGAAAACTGACTTTAGTCCCTTATAAACGATGGATGAAACACCATCATTGGCAAGAACAACGGACCCCACAATTACCTCCCAATCCTCATTTGACCGAAATATCCCAGTTACAACACGAATTGCAATCGTTGATGGATCGTAGCGATTTGTCCGAAACGGAAAAATCTCAATGGTACGGTCAATTGTTGCAACGACTGCAACTCTTTCACCAAAAAGCTTTAGACGAAACAGTTGTACTTTCTTTGAAAGATTTGAAAGCCTTGATGAAAAGTCCATCACCACTATCATCAGCGGTTAAAGCAGAAGCAACCCCACACATACCGGAAAAAGAAGAAGAGGTACGAGATGTCTTTCAAACACCATCAGCAGCTCCCCTACCTAGTAAAATTGCAACGTCCTTGTTGACCCCTTCCCCTACACCTCAACGAGAAGAACTTAAAGCTTGGGTTAAAAAGAGGATGTCCACTCCTTCTTCGACAGAAGAAAAAAAGAAAGAAGGGAAACCAGAAGTGAAAAAAGACAAGAAAACCAAAGAAATTCCCTTACCACCATTACCACCTCCAACACCATTAGCAAAACTACCTTCCACTTCGACTCCTGTGGCACATCGAACACGTAAAGCCGTTTCCAAACCACCCTCTCGCTCCATAGCGAAAAGCATCAGAGAAGATTGGATCACTTATTAAAAAAGAAATCAAAAAAAAAGAAAAAAGAAAAAATGGAGAAGGTCTTAGCTAGCATTTACTACGATCCATCTCGTCCAGCTGGCTACGGAGGTGTTCAAAAATTGTATCGTGCTACCAAAACAAAACTGAAAAGTGTCCCTTTACCTCAAGTGCAACGATGGTTACAAGAACAAGCTACGTACGCCTTACACAAACCCATTCGACGAAAATTTTCAAGAAGTTTCACCCAAGTGGAAGGTATCGATCATCAATGGAAGGCGGATTTGGCCGATGTCTCTCATTTGACCACCTACAATCGTGGCTACTAATATTTGTTTTGTGTCATAGACGTCTTTTCCAAATTTGCTTGGGTCGTGCCTTTGACTTCCAAATCGAGCAGTGAATTAGTGCGAGCCTTGAAACTGGTATTGAAACAAAGTGGTCGTCACCCTCTTCGATGGCAAACCGACAAAGGTACCGAATTTCTAAGCCAAGCTTTCCAAAAAGAATTGAAGGAACGTGACATTTATTTTTTTACCACCGAGAATCCCGAAACTAAAGCCAGTATCGTGGAACGTTTTCAACGCACTTTGAAAGAACGCATGTGGAAATATTGTACGCATCAACACACTCTCAAGTACATCGACGTTTTACCACACCTCGTTCAATTGTACAACCAATCTTTCCATCGGAGCATTGGGCGTGACCCTCAAGACGTGACTCCCGACAACGAAGTGACCGTCTTCGAGCGTCTGTTTGGTATGTCTCCGTCAATCACTGGTTCCAAGAAAGGTTGACAGTTAGCCGTAGGAGATTGGGTACGCATTGGCAAAACCAAACGTACTTTCGACAAAGGTTACTTGCCCAACTGGACCACTGAATTGTTTCGTGTCACTGAACGAGTGCGTGGTCGTTATCCTCCCGTCTATAAATTGGAAGACATGAACGGAGAAGTGTTAAAAGAAACGTTTTACTTACCCGAGTTACAACGTGTGACCAAAAAAGAAGACGACGTATACGAAATCGAAAGCATTCTCGATCGAAGAACACGAAAGGTGGGAAAACAACGTGTCAAAGAAGTCAAAGTACATTGGAAAGGATATCAGTCAAGTTTTGACTCTTGGATTGACGCTTCTCAAATCATTGACTATAAAAAGAAGTGACCATCATGGTCTTCAACACAGCCTCAGTTCCTACTGTGAACGCTCCTTCCCCCAGTTCTTCTCTGCAAGATCTACAAAAGCAACCCTTGTGGGTGTGGTGTGGAGAACGTGTGCCTAAAACGCAAATCGTCTTTTTCTGCCAAATCTTTGTGGTGTATTGTGTCATCGGTGCAGCTATTGCCAATCTAAGTTTACAACAAGGAGACAAACAATTGTGGACCATTTTACTCAGCAGTTGCATTGATTACCTTCTTTCCAATCCGTCCCTAAAATATTCCTCTAACGGAAACAACAATAACAACAACAACAACAACGGGAGTCTGGTGTCCAACGTCAGTTCCAACATACATCCTAACCATCCTCTTTTAGACACTCCTCTGACCTCCAGTGACTCCTCGGACACTAGAACTGTGGAATTATGAACAATCAATTTTACTTAACCTTACCCAGTGACAGTTCTATGGATTTGTTTCCCAAAAATACTTTGTGCTGTTACACGGCCCAATTACCTCATATCGTTCAATTTGATGACGAAACCCATTGGGAAGTGGCTTTGGTAGAAATGATTCACCCTACACAAATCAAAAACATAGTTGAATCTCAAAATACTGTGTCCATAGAGGTTGAAGACGATCAAGTGCAACAAGTCATGGATGAACGTAGTGATAAAGTTGACTTTCCCAAAACAAAGAATCCTGCCACTAATCGAACCACTTATATGTTGAAATTTTGTTTTCAGGTTATTATTTTAGCGGTCAACATTTGGTGAATACCCTTGCTGACAGGTTCAATGCCATGTTTGAAAAAGCATTGGAGAAAACTAAAAAAAGTGTTAAGATTGAATACCACAAAATAGCTCGTCGCCTCCTGATGAAATTTTCACATGACAAAGTCTTGGCCATTACATTTTGTCCTGAATTGTATCACATTTTAGGTGGAAACCCCGAAATGATCAAGAATTATCCAACCAAAATGCCACCCATAGGTAACAATTTGGATTTTGCCAAACATTTTCATTTCCCTGTAGTAATGAACCAAGGACTGAATTTGATTTTTGTGTACTCCGATGTAGTGGAGTACAACGTAGTGGGACACACCTCTGTACCGTTACTGCGTGTCATTCCTTTCAAAGTGGATTCTGCCACGGCTGCTGACGAAGAAGGTGGAAACACCTATCACGTTCACCGTGAATTTGTACATCCTCACTATTTACCTGTCAGTAAGTCGTATTTTGACACTGTCAACATAAGTATAAAAGGAGATCTGGGACAAAATATTCCATTCACCCAAGGGAAAGTCACTGTGAAACTCCATTTTCGAAAAAGAGTACTCTAAAAGATTTCTTGTCAGTCATGTATCCTGTGTACCAAGGAGTCACTCGACAACGAGGGCATGGTTTAGAGAATATGCTCAAATTGGCCTTTCGTACTGTGGTTCCCGTGTTAAAACCGATGGTGACACGGGGATTGCACGCCCTGAAAGATACTGCGTTGACACACGGTAAAGAATTTCTCCAAAATGTCATCATTGACAAACAAAACCCCAAAGAAGCTTTCTTACGAGCAGGCAAAAATGTTTTGCTTCAAACAGGCAAAGATATTTTGGGTCAACGAGAAAATCTTATAAATGCCCCGTTTGCTGAGGAGTCAGGCATTCCTGCTTCTCTGAGGTTCCAACAAGGACAAGGCAGAAAAAGACGACGAAAACACCCTTTCAAAGGACTTCATACTCTCAAAGCTAGAAAGACTAAGAAAAGAAAAAGTGTTCAAGACTTAGACGTTTTTGATTATTAAATTGTAAAAAAAAAAACAGAAAATGATGCACCGAGAATCTTGTGCCTGTTCCAAGTCGGAACTGGATCTGTTTGCCATGCTACCCACTATGATGACCATGCAAGAATCCCAATGGGTCGAATTTCATCCCGTTTCCTCTTTGACGGATTCCGCTCCCATCGAGTTTGAAATCAGAGGACAACCCGAAGATTACATCGATCTGAATAGAAGTTACTTGTATCTGAAAGTCAAGGTGCAAAAATCCGACGGTACCAATCCGGAAGCCGATACCAAAGTAGCTCCCGTCAACAATATCATGCATTCCTTGTTTAGCGAAGTGGATTTGTACTTGAATAACAAATTGATCAGCAGTAGTATGGATACTTACCCTTACCGACCGAACCTAGAAAATCTCTTGACGTACGGAAAAGAGGCCAAGAACACTCATCTGGATGCTTGTGTGATTTGGAAACCTGACACACCAGAAAAGTTCGACGAACTAGATGAAGACAATAAAGGATTTGTTGCTCGTCAAAAGAAAATCGTGGGAGCCCATAACTTAGAACTGATGGATCGTTTGCATTTGGACATGTGGTTGCAGGAGAAGTATTTGCTGAACGGAGTAGATATTCGTCTGAGATTGAATCGTAGCAGTACGGCTTTCCACTTGATGTCTGAAGAAAATGTCAACTACAAAACCAAAATTCAAGAAGCCAGACTACGTGCGTCGCGTAGAAGTGTTACCTAAAGCGGGAAACGACATCAGTCACACCTTGAGCAGAACCACTGCCAAGTATCCGGTACGACGTGTAGAAGTGAAAACATTCACTATTGCTACTGGACTCCGATCCAAGATCGAAGATCATCTATTCCAAGGCCAGTTACCCAAACGTTTAATCGTTGGCATCGTTAGCAATGCAGCCTTCAACGGAGCCAACAATGAAAATCCTTTTGAGTTTAACCACTACAAAGTGTCCAAAATTGAAGTCAGTTGCGATGGCAAGACTCCGTGTACCAGACCCTTTGAACCTAACTTTGACCAGAAGAATTACTTGAGATCGTACTTGTCCCTGTACGAAGCTACCGGTCAACTAGGAACCAACACCAGTCACGGCATTTCGTACGACGATTATGCTGGAGGATACACTTTGTGAGCCTTTGATTTCACTCCAGACCAAGGCAGTGACGAGGGACATTTCCACCCTATAAAATCCGGTCAACTGCATGTGGAACTTCAGTTTGCAGAACCTCTACCCCACACGGTGAACGTCATCCTGTATGCAGAATTCGATAATACCATAGAAATCAACAGTTTGAGAGAAGTTATTCTAGACTATTAGACACTATGGAGGACACTTATCCTTCTTTGAAAGTGGAAGAATCCATGGAATGGGAGGATACCGTGAAAACCGAATTCAAAGACGAAGACAACGAGAACGAGGTCGTGAAGTCAAGATGGCCAGAACAAGAGCAACATTTAGTCTCCTGTTTTGCTAAACACTTGGCAGATAAAATTACGGAATTGGTCAAGAATGGTTGCTATGGATGTCAAAACGTTCATCCCAGTCAAATTCAACACGATAAATGTCTCATGATGAGTCAAGAAGAAAAAATGGACGAGTATCTGGACGAAGCTTGGAGTCTCATCGCAGAAGAAACCGTGTTGCATGAGTGGTATAAAGGCTTGTGTGATCATTCCTGTCCTCCACTGACTACTCAAGAGATCTATCATATCGAAACTCTCTTAGCCCAGAGTTGGGAAACCAGGCGAAGAAACGGTTACTTGTCAGAACTTTTCATGCAGAAAGTCAGAATTGAATTGATGACTTATCATCACCTGTGAAGAAAACAAACAAGAGAAACAAAACAACCAGAAAAATGAATACCTGGGAACTTTATTACCTTTTGAAAAACAGTTCGTGTACTGCTTCTTGGAATCCTGTGGTGTGTGCTAAAGATGAACTCCCACATCGCAAAACTCAAGACCATCAAACTTATGTCATCAACACAGACGACAGTCATCTTCCAGGAACTCACTGGGTAGCCGTGTACTTTCCTCAAGTCAATTGTGTGGAGTATTTTGATTCGTATGGATTACCACCTTTGGAAGACGATATCATTGACTTTATGAGAAGAAATGCCCAGACGACACGATTCAATAATGTGAAGTTACAAAGCAATGATTCCATGGTGTGTGGACAATATTGTGTGTATTTTCTTCATCATCGCAGTCTGGGACATTCTTTAGAACATTTAGTCACTTTTTTTGATCGTGACTCTTCTAGAAATGATGAAAATGTAGATCGATGGTTTTGTGGCCGTTATGGTTATCTTTTGTCTTTAGCTAGAAAACGTAGTGTACATCACTGGCCTCATGATATGAATCAATGGAAATCTCACATGATTTCACAACGTTGTCAACCTTGTCAAAATAATTTTTATTTTAAATTGAATTGTTCTTTGTTCCTTGTTAATTCTATTCATTGTTTGAATAAAATTGTTGTATTTTGAAGAAAAGCGGGTCTGTTGTTTGTTTAATATAAAAAAAACCACAGTTTGACTATATGCTCTTTGACTTTTTCTCTATCCCTCCTCATGATATGAGCTATCCTCACGTTTCAATAACTAAAACTCAGTAGGGATATTTTCTATCCCGTCCGCGCTTGTACCATATAAAGCGAACGGGTCTCCAGTCTGACCATTCACTGTTGACTTGTCAACCTACGAAGATGCCTTCCAGACTAGCTAAACTCAACGAAGCATACGTTCAATTACATCGTGTCAGACTAAACCTGATACCGAAGCCTGAAGAGGTAGAGAATGTCAGAATGCTCTCTATAGCCCAAGACCTCATAGAGAATGACTTTAAAGAGGTAATTGAGAAAGAAAAAGAAGAATGGACTGAGAAATACAGACTTCAAAAGAGGCAAAGAAAAGAACAGTAACAACAATATCAGCAACAAGAACCAGACAAAGGATTTGTGGACTGTCGAATAGACACCAAAGACTTCTCTTTCTCTTTTCGCAGAAGCAGACCTTATCGTGTAGGAAAACCTGCTGTCAGACGGGGTTGCAATCTTAGACAGTAAAATCTTCAACAAAGATTGCCATTACTCTTCGTCAAAAAAACAACAAAAAAAAGCAACAAAACAATCAACCCTTTTCAGAGCTCCCCAAGACTCTCGAAAAGATATACTTCTTTCATTTGCCAAAAAAATTACAAATTTTAGAAGTGTGACTATAAACACTTCAATTTTTAGGGGTTCAGTAAAAACACAAAACAAAACCCACCCTTTTCTCTCTGTCTTGTCCAACAACATACCAAAAAAATCTGACTGTGTTGGTAAGTCAAAAAAGTTAACGTGAGAACTTCTTTTAAGTCCGCGTGTTTCATATCATGATAAAAAGTTAGGGGAGGTTTTCCATCACGTCCGTTCTCCAAGAATATAAACACAAACACGCGTCAGTCTAGCTCCCATTGTGAACCTGTTCACATTAAAGATGAGCGAAAGAATTTCAAAACTTATTGAACTCCAAAGACACCTGGAGTGTGCCAGACGTCTCCTGGACGAACTGACTATGGAGGCTTACAAAGAAGAAGCCAGACAGAAAGAAGTGGAGGAGATAGAGAACCAGCGAGGGATCTTGCTGCACCCCATGGTAAAACTCGTGTGTGAGGTGCTACCTGAGGTGAGGACACCTCCAGCAGCAGCAGCAGTTACACCGCAGAGACCAGTTATTCATCCCGGACTCTGGCCACGAAGACAAGATGTTCAACAGGTCTTCACTATTCCACAAACGGAGGAGTGGGATAGTGAAGCCACTCAAGCTCCGTTTGCTCTGCAGGTCAGAGCAATAAATTGGGAGAATGACTGAAGCCGACGATGTGTGAGCGGTGCTCGTCCTGGAAGATGTCAGCATTAGCCAGATGTCATTGGAGTTCAATAAAACAGTCCTTTTCAGGGCTAACCAAATCTCTAGAAAAGAAATACTATTCAATTTGCCATTTTGCCAACTTTTATAAATATAGTGAAGTGTAACTATAAACACTCACTTCAATAAAGATGTGTGTGTGTGTTTACATTCGCGTTCGTTGATGAGATGGTGTAGGGTATGATTTGTGCTGCTCGTTTCGTTGATGAGATGGTATATTTTGGGTTTTATGCTTCTTCTTTCATTGATGAGATGGTATATTTTGGGTTTTATGCTTCTCTTTCGTTGATGAGATGGTATAGGGTGTGTTTTTGTGCTTCTCTTTCGTTGATGAGATGGTATATTTTGGGTTTTATGCTTCTCTTTCGTTGATGAGATGGTATATTTTGGGTTTTATGCTTCTCTTTCGTTGATGAGATGGTATAGGGTGTGTTTTTGTGCTACTCTTTCTTTGTTGAGATAGTATAGGGTGTATTTTTGTGCTTCTCTTTCGTTGATGAGATGGAATATCATATGTGAAGTAAGTTTAAGGGGTGTATTCATTCACGTCCCTGCTTTACGTATATAAAACCCTAGTGTTCAACATTCGTGCCATTCTACACAGAATACAAAATGACTGGAAGTCTAGAGCTATTTACTCAGTTAAGAGATACTTGGTATTGGTTCGTGGATGGAGTGCACGAACTGAACAAACTTAACCAAGAATGGAAGTTAACAATTATTGAGGACTTGATAAACAAACTAAGAGTAACCAGTTATCAGTTACAATTGATAACCATAGAAGAAGCAGACAAAATACGAGGAATCGTCAATTCAAAATACTTTAAAGTGGGAACCTTGAAACAGATTCTGGATGATGTTATCCAAGTGAGATGCTATATGGAAGACATCTTCCATTTAACAGAATGAGATTTTGTGAAAAAAGGTGCAGATCACATGAAGAAAGGCGAAGACAATATCAAACAAATACTGGAAGAAGAGGTCAAGAAAATTAAGGAAACCTGGGCAAAAGAAAGAAAAGAGAAAGAAAACCAAAAGAAGAAAAAAGACTTTGAAAAACTGAATGAAAATTGGATGAAGATACAAAAAAAGTTTAGAGATATGGGACATCCAGACTGGATGCCATACGAAGAAGAAGTAAAAAAGTAAAAGAGAGGACTTTTAGAGAAATTTAGACAATGGTGGAAGAAATGCAGACAATAAAAAGAAGAAGATGAAAACAAAGGCCCTTTTCAGGGCCACTTTTCATACCTCGAAAAGATTATACTTTTCCATAACAAATTGCCTGTATAAGTTATAAAACATACATTTCACTACATTCACTAACACGACGAACGCTTGATGTCACAGTACTTGACGAATGCTTGACGTCACAGTACTTGCACATTGATACACTGTTGACAAGTGTCCAGTACCGTGACGTCATGCTACCTGGGACCATTTCTCTTGACGCTATACATTCCCAGGTTGTGCTAATACAAAATTCCCCTTGAAGCTATAGTGTCCCATACTGTGCCATTTTTCGCCAAAAATCTTGACGCTATAGTATCCCAGGCCATATTTTAATGATAACTCCCATTGACGCTATATCGTCTCCTATTACTACTAGCATTTTATTGGAGGTATGGGCAAAGTTTGTCGGATTTATAACTTATCCTTTTGCACCATAACTTATATGATATCAAACTTTATGTTCATGACACATCGGTTCACATTATCAGTTGGCACGGTTGCTTCTATGATTGTAAGATACCCGATGTTATATCCTGCATTAATTTTCCTTTATTATCATCGGATCGGAAAATAGTTTATTATGTACCTCTGTATTGATATAACTGGAAAAGTGGAATTTGATATCGACTTCCTGTGGCACTATTTAGTGGAGTTAGCGCTGCGAAATGTTGGATCCACAGTTTGCATGCAACTTTATATTAATGATATTTGATATGGTTTCCAATGTCCTGTTTACATGTCATCGGTAGTGTCCACCAATGTCCTGTTTAAATGTCATCGATAGTGTCCACCAATGTCCTGTTTCCATGTAATCGGTAGTGTCCACGTTTAAAATCATCAGTATCGCTATCATTAGTCTTGAACAAATTGTTGTATGAACTTGAGGTTTTCATCCAAAGACTACTTATGATGTCTAACGTGACTACAGAGATGACCATATTCAAACCTTGTTATTACTATTTGCCCTAAATGGTGCCATAGAATTTCCAGTGAAAGACTTTTTATGACGCCTGTGTGTTCCAGAATGAAAATGGTGCTGATCTGACATTACATATGCTTAAGCTTGTTTGCACTGCTCCTAAACGGATGGCATTCTCAATGCCAGGTTTTCGTTAAGGACTTTCAATGATCTGAAGTTGATCCAAAAAAAAAATAAAAGGATCAAGCCTTGAAAATGGCTAGCATATTGACTTATTGGACTACCATACACTAAATGCTGCTGTTGTTGTTATAGAATTTAACATCATTTTACAGCACAATATAGGCTATAAATGGCAGCCAGTATATGGTGGAAGAAGAACCAGGGCAAACACAGGAAAGAACAACCAAACCACGATAAGCTAGCAGCAATCTTTCTTACATACCCGCTTTGGCCAAGCCCGAGACTCGAACCAACGCAAAAAGAGGTGAGTTGGCAGTGATCTGTAACGGTGAGCGGTTCAGACCACTCGGCCACTCGGGGCCCCTACCAATTTAAAAGCTGTAAAGGCCAGGTTAAATATAACATGAAGTCCAACGAATCATTACCGTATTAGGACCATAAAGCAGAATCAAAATTAGTCTGCAGACCAAATTGACAACAATAAGGATAACTAAATACATACTCAGCTAGAAAAAGGTATACAATAATTACCGAACATAATACTAGTTATACTGACACTCCTGTTAGGGAATAACGGTGCTGCGAAAAGAATGTAAATAAAGATGGGCCAATAACTCTGAAAATGGTTCATTCGAAACAGGAACAAAATTCGATGTAATGCCTGTGATAGGAAATAGAACAAGGGCTACAGAGCAAGGACCAGAGTTAGGAGTTAGATAGAGGTCTTTCTCAAAAGTGAGGATTAAGCTTATCAATGTTTGTGGCAAGATTGCAGAAAGGGCAGGACAGCTAGGACAGGGACTCACCGCCATTATTAGGGTCCTACTAGACAAAGTTGCGGTGACCCATAATGGTCAGGGACTCAAGAGAAGAAAGTTTTATTAGGGTCCTACTAGAGAATATGTCCTAAATCCTGACCGCGGTCCTGGTTTGAGGGCATTTTCCATCATTCACTAGTAAGCTATGCAAATGAAACATATTACATTTAAAATACTTCATGCTGGTTGAATTATAAAGCTTTGCCGAGTAGCAAAAGTTTTTGTTGGGTCTTTTTGGTTGTTTTTGTTCTTACATTTTTCGCCGAGTAGCAAGAGGGTTTTGTTTTGTTTTTTTTAAACAAACAATTTATTTAATGGTGATTGTTATTTTTATATTCAGACTGTTAAACAAACAAAAGAAACAAGAGCAGAATAAATTTTGACCGTTGTCAGAGTCTAACTAATAACGTTTTTATGTGGTACTGTAATAAAAGTAATAAACTTTTATTCAGTCCCATTTATTGCATGGTCATTATCCATTAAATCTTGGGAAATTATATCATCTCGAATACAGGACGCCATCGTTTACTTATTCTGGAACTTACTCTCGACTTGATTCAGTCCGCAACAAAACGCTGTTTACCCTAAGACTAAATCAAGTACGCCTGAGACTTCCGCTAAACAGTACTCCAGCAAGCTTGATAGAGTAAATAAATGGATGTTATGTGTGCTGATTATTAAGAAGGACTATTATTTACCATGGGAAACAAGTTTAACTGTGTTTCAGATCGGTAAGGTCATGCGGTAGACAAAATCTAGATGTTAATTGAAAGACTTTTGGTATCCGGTCTCTTTATATGTTGTTACATTTAGCATAGTACATGGCACATTGAACGATTATTTCCACATTTGTCGCCGTATTTTTGACATTACAAAATTGGCCAAGATAATTATGTTGCAGTTATTTACCGTAAAAAAAAGTTATCTAAATCGTAACAAAATTTTGCCTTGCGATGACGCGTTCAGTCTAACACGCGTAAAACGAAAGTGCTTTCCAATTGAATGTGAGTTTGTCGCATCAATCTAAACATTTTCGATAATTTCAACAATAAAATCGAAATGATTTTGCACAGGTAAAATATATAAATCAAATTTTATATAAAATCTTATTTAAAAAAATAGACAAGCTACATTATTGCTTTATATGAAAATGTGCTATAATTGTACATGTATAGAAGTTCACAGCAAGCGCCCATATGACTATGATAAAAAAAGGTAGCATGGGACGCTGTATTATTGCGGTACATAATGTAGTTATGAGTATACAATAAAATCGATCTGTTATTGCTGCATTGTTACAAATTTTGAAGTTTCTCTGATTGTCACTCCATCTATTTCTATAATAGGTATCGATCAATCCAATCGCGTTAATGTAAATTAAACCGCATATTGCGGCTGACTCAGATTACCGTGCCATGAGGAAACAACTCTATATTATAACGGTATTTACCAACATTACGTATGGTAGCATACACACATTAAAATAAATACAAATTTCAACTTGGGGATAAGATGTAACGTCCATGCTTGCACTGGCTGAAAATTTTCACCAAAATAAAGGATTTAATTACTAAATTAAATACACTAATGTCAGTTCAGTTCAAATTCATGATAACTACAGTATCAAAAACAATATGTATCACTTTATCTGAATTAAGTGCAATGTGGGCATATATATATATATATATATATATATATATATATATATATATATATATATATATATATATATATATACACATACACACACACACAAATAAATCAGTAATATTATTATTGAAATATTACTAATTTTATAAGTAGTTTAACTATTATTGCTTTTCTATTTATGATGGATAAGTAGGCTCATTAGCAGCGTTGTGTCAATTTGGGTCCATAATGGCTACCATGAAATCAAATTGCAACCTTGACCTTGCAATGACACTATCAGGATATGACCTATAATCATCAATCATCTGAGGATACACTGAATAAATTTTGTATTCAAATAAAATGCAGGTATAGCAAGTTTGACTGGAGTTTTGTTTACGGTGATCAACGTAATTGCATGAACTTTAAAAAAAGTTATGTTCATTCTTTTCATAGTATATTTATAAGAATATTGACATTTTAGAGGAAATTGCGCTATAAGATATTTGTGTCCCTACTGGCTACAGCTTTACATATGTAAACAACCGCTAGATGACCCGTGTCCAAAATTAATTGGAAAATTCCATTTGCCACGATAATATAGATCCCATGATAATATAGCATTGGACTATATAAGTAAGCACTCTACAATTTTGTATTTTGCATAGTGGTAGATTGTAAAAGAGAATTTCCCAGGTTTTTCTAGCTGGTGATACTGGCATTTTAAAATGATCTTGTATATCTTAGGTATTATTAAAAGAACTGTCACATCCCATTAATTTGATGTATGATTGTTGGATGTAATTTTGATTATAGAGTATACAGCTTGACCTTACATCAGATGTGCATTTTTCAAAAAATTCCTAGCTCTGCTTGGTCGTTTTCACTTCCTGAGCTGTTTAGGTCAATTGTTTTTTTCTTTTTTAAAGAATATATAACTTTTCTTATTTTTTATTTACTTGGTAACACATTCATTGCTCTTTCAGAAACTGGTACTGTCTTGTCGGGCAAAATTCATTTTCCCTATTTTAATAACTGCTGAAGATAATGTATTTTTAGACTAATTCTTGTGATTCTTAGCACAATGGAGCAGTCATGTTTGCAAGCTGTATGCTTAGATGATGTACAATTTTCCATTAGTACAATATCCAATGGAAGTTTTGACCACATTACATAAAAGTAACATAGAGTATGCCAGCATTCTCTTCATTGTGCATGCTGCAAACACAAGCATTTTACACCTTACAGCTGCCACTCTCTCATAAGTTCATAATATCTGTAGAATCCCTCCTCCAATCTTTGCTACGCTCAGGCAAGGGGGATAATTTTAAATAGCTTGCAGACATCAACATTGAAAGCAAAGTCGGGAACAGGTCTGTTTTCTCACCATATAGTTAAACTTTTTCTTACCTGAATAATATGAAACAAAACAAATTGTGTTGTATTTGACATGCACACATTCACCTCCACATATTGCAGTAAAGTAGGTAAATATAATGCTTCTTGGATAACACATAGAAAAGAAACTGATTTTGAAAGTTTCTTATTTATAGTTTTTGTTCTTCATAAGCAATTTATGTGCAAAATAAACATATCCACTATCCAAATCCTACACCATGACATATCTTATACATCCATAGTGTGTATTGATTTTACTTCTATTTAGTTAGATTACAGCTCTCTATCTTAGTTAGTTTATAGCTCTCTATCTTAAAAATATCGTGTCAAGACATTAAGCAAAAAAGTGTGGCTGATAAATGTTTCTGAAAAATGTTAGAAGAGAGGAATCTTGTTAAACTATAAAGCATGTCAGACTAGAAAAGATAAAATCATAAGATAAAATTCTGGTATTCAAAACAGGTGATCAATCATAGCAGCAGTTTCTCAAGACAGGTTTTACTGTACATCTTCATGCCTATTGCAGAATTTGTGGAATTAACTTTACAACCAATCAGTAAAAGTTAGATATATAGACCTGTAAACTGAGTGTGTTATTGAGTAATATATCACTATGTTTTGATTATATTCTGATGCTAAACTAGATCGATGTTGCCCAATTGTGACTAGAATTTTAACTAGCTGTAGATCCAGGTTAGTAGTAACAATATATTTTTTTTTCATACAATTCATGTGGCATGTAATATATAGATGACACATTTTATGATGAGATTATGTTGTTTTTGCACTTACATTAATAGTACAGTAGAACCTGTCTTGTAAGACTACTCCTTCTGCCAAAATATAATGGTCTCTCAAGACAGGTGGTCTTTAATAACAGATCATAATACTATATAATCAATAATCAGTTCATTGGAGATTTTGGTCTCACAAAACAGGTGGTCTCATAGCAGTGGTCTCTCAAGACAAGTTTTACTGTAATTATGCTCATACCTCACTAGGGGTTGGCAGCTGGCTGTGTATCAAAGGAGAACCTGGTACTTTCATGTGAGAGCATCACAGTAGGCAGGTTTAACAAATATGGTAAAGATATATAGCAATATTTATTTGGTAAAGAAATGAGGTTTCAGTGTAGTCTGTTGAAATAAAATTGTGTTTGAAGTTGTGAACATCACCTTAAATATATTCAAAGATCAATTGACTGTTGGCCTCCATTGTCATTGGTAAAGCACACATTGTGTCATTTTAATAAGACACAATTATTACATGTACTTTATTTTCATCTTCAAAGATTTTTCAGTGTTGTATTGATAATAAACAATTGGATATAATGAAACAACTAAAAAGTGCCAGCTTTCAAATGGAATATTTATTATGACTTGTATAGCCTTTCCAATAATTCCTGTAAAGGACACTGAAGAATGTATTTAAAAGAATTTATACTGCAATTTTCAGTGGAGGTGACAAGACAGACAAGAAAAATTGCGTTATTCTCACTGGGGAAATCAAAGACAGAGAGGATTTAAAGAAAAGATTATCAGGTTATGATAATTCCAACAGGCTACATAATGTTGTTCATCCTTATGAAGAAAACTCAGCTCTGCTCATATTTGAGAATAAAGTTGGTATGTTATGTTACATTTTTTTTCATTCTCACCTTTGTGGATACATGCAGCAAATGCTCATATATTATGTAGGTATTCTGTTGTTGATTGTATCTACTATGGCCATGGCTAAATTGTCACCAAATGTAGTAAATATGTTTACCATAGGATATAAAATATTGCAACTGATGTTGATGGCAAAAGGTCAAAGGTAAAAGGTTAAAGTCATATTCATCAGTTGGTTTATTTGGGTTAGTCATGTGTATGCATTATACTTTAAACAAGATTTGCCTTTCAACTTGGACCATCCTTGCATCCTTGATATGAATGAATCTGAGTTTGAAGGTCAAAGTCACAAATATATTGTTGCTATAAACAAAAATTGTGAGTGGGTAATGATTGCCACCAGCAGAATGAGTGTTTCTTTTATTTACTTGTTATAGGCTTTGGTACATGTTAATTTAACAGGTGAATGTTATTAATTAGAAGATTTGAGGTTAAGGTCACAATGATTGTTTAATCCTTCTTAGTCCATTGTGACATGCAAAGACTATAACTTTATTAATTACCAGCATCAGGGATTGGAATGTAATTGGATAATAAGTAAATATAAGTAATCCAAGAGCAAATCCCAGTTAGCTGGTGAATAATTTGTAACACATTGTTAAGTTGATTTAAAGAAAGTTACAGAGATAGTTATGGTTGTCTGTCCTGTTTTATAAATGTATATCATTGGTTTAAAAGAGGCATTGTCTGCACAATTTATCTCGAGATAAAGAAGTACTATCTGTATGGTGTATCTCATCACAAAGAATTTAAACATTTTTCATTTGTTTGCTCGCAGGTAGTTATGAGCTTGTAATTATTTGTTTAAAATAGAGTAAATATTTGTAATACTTTATCATGTCATTCTTTTCTGAAACTCATAATATTTTACCCTTTAAAGAAGTTTACATTGAAATCTTACCATTTCTTTTTCCATAATGACCATTTATGTTTCCCCTTTGAATATGTTTCCTGATTACATTAACATTAGAAGTATAATTCATCCTATCTACCAAATCCAGCCCTCCCAGAAAATTCATAATTCTGTTTATAATGTATAGACAAAGGGCAATAACTCTTGCCCAGTATCTTCCCTTCAGGCCTATAGGTAGCACCATCTTAAAACTTTCACTGTGAACTGGACAGATGTATTTGCTTCACTTCCCAAAAACCAATTAGATTTTGTTTTTTTTTTTAATCCATCCTTTGAGGATTACATTATTTTAAGATTTATTCTATATGTAGTATACTTTAAGTTTTAAATTTTGTCTATTTAATATGTGAGTTTTCTTCACCCACTTGAACTTGGTCTCTGCATTCACTCACAGCTACATTGTAAAAGAATAACATGTAAGCAGTGTTTCTCCCAGTGGTGTAAAACGGGAGGGGGGTCCCTTGGTATCAAAGCTGGGAGTCAAGTATAAAATGTGGGGGTCAAAAATGTACTGACAAATTTTCATCTGATCCAAACTTTTTCAGCTGCAATTGGATATTGCACCTTGCACAACATTCTCTCTCTCTCTCTCTCTCTCTCTCTCTCTCTCTCTCTCTCTCTCTCTCTCTCTCTCTCTCTCTCTCTCAAATACAAATAAACCAACATGCACAATTAATACACAAATGCACTGTCCATTCAAAGGATGATTTTATTCATTTTCCTTTTAGTTTAAAGTCGTACTTTTAACAGTCTCTTTATAATTTTTGTAGCAATGTCATAGACTAACACGTTGCATATAAGCCAATATAAAAATCCATATAAATCTTTTTAACCAATGACAGTAAATTTTCTGCTTATCATAAAATGTGTACTATCATCGGTTACATTGTACTTTGTCCTAAAACACTTTTAACCAAAAAATCAAAGAGGCTAATGATTCATCTTCTCTTTAACAAGTTACACTTGAACTTTTAGATCTTTCTTTCCTTGCAGCAAAGTTAACAAATTCTGCAACGACCCCCTGAATTTGTAATCCAAATAATAGGATTTTTCTCTGCAAGTTTTCTCTGCAAGTTTACTTATTTCTTTGTTCTGAAAGAATTTCATAGGTAATAATGTGTTGAAAAAATATCTTGTGGTGATCATGGGCAGATTTTTAAAAATTCTTAAATGCTGTCACTGAAGTATTATTCACTTGAGCAGTCTTTGCAATCACAAGATCAGAAGTCACACCAGTAATCCCAATTAATGTGCCGGCCATATTTTAGTCAAGGGAATATTTTCTCTGTTTTTCATTAAAGTCAGATTCACATTTACTCTTTCATGTTTTGCTTCTTTACACTTTCTTCGCTAATGATTCTTAGTGCACGCCGTTTTAATCTCAAGATCACATTTTAGTGAAACAAGCAATGCGGTTAAACATCTGGACAACATCCTGAGCTCGATATAATCACGTGAGAGCTTGTGAGATTAGGGGAAGCTACTCTGTCATAACATTGCCTATGCTAAACTGGTTCTCTGCTTCATATGCTCAGTACAGCAGAGTGCAACACAGGGAGTATATGAAATAGAAAACCAGAATATGCCTATGATCAAAGGATACACGATGCCATCCCTAATCCAATGAATTGGATATTAAATAAATACTGATTGTATTTTGAAAATCCTTTGCATCAAAAAAATGCATGCTAAAAAATTGTGTACATCAATTTTCTCCAGTGTGCAATCCCTGATGTGCAACTGTGCGTAAAGGGAAACACTGATGTAGTTCATGTTCTCTTTTCTTAACACCCTTAGAATATCAGGTGACTTGGACATCGTTAGCATTGTTAACTATTGGTATTATTATTATTATTATATTTTCTTTCTTTATTTCTTTGTTGTTTCAGAACATAGTATAACAATGATGATGAAGTGTGTACAAAGCACAAAAATGTCTGAAGACCAGCAAGGAGTCATGTGATCCTTGCATATACCCTGCACCAGGTGCACATTGTATGCTGCATAGAAGTCTGATATTTACAAAGACAGAATTCAGTGGCAGAAAAGTCCTCAGATGTGTATGTTGTCATTGTAAGCATACATCAAAAAAACATAATGCAGTAGCTGGGCAGCATGATTTTGACTACTTGCTATAATTGTGCTGATATTTACAGTGACTGAACTCTGAGGCAATAAGACCCAGACATGTGGTCATTATAAGAGTACATCTGATGAACAATTTCAGCTTTTATTATTTGTTTCTTTCTGAGCATAGCAGAAGAAGAAGTACATGTGACCTCAGAATCGAGACTTAGAATACTGTTTGCAACTTTGGAAATGTATTTTGGGATAAATAGACAAACCGACAAAGATTGTAATGTGATTCACCTTTATCAAGTGTAAGAAAGTGCATGATGCCTGTCTTAGTGTTTTGAATAAGACCTTTCCTTAGATTAGCAAAATTAAGTATCACAACAAGAGCTCATGTCAGTGGAAAATGTGCAAAATTAAATGCAGTTAAGAGCAATTCTTCTTCTAATCTACAAAGTTCAACCTCTTCTGGGAGGAAACTGGGACTTTTTCTGATGGGACCCCTATATTTACCAAAATAGGAATCCTGGACTCCTAGTTTTAAAATCCTAATGAGATCTCTGCTTCTTTCAATATGTTTGCTAAATGGTCATAGATGATATGGTTTTGACAGTACTAAGGAAACATTCCAAGAACAAGAAGTGACCAGGAAAATCAAAGTCTATGAGTATTGATATATCAAGTATACCCTAATATAGAGGGTGTCTCAAAAATTGGTAATGTTATTAACAATTAGGTTTTCCTTGCTTTATTCCTTTGTCATTTCAGAACACAGCAATGACAACAAAGTGTTCATTTGGTACAACAGGTGGTGACAGAGACAATTTTATCTGACCAACTTTTTCCAGTTCTTCTGTCTTTTTTTGTCCTTGCTAACAATGTCAACACTACGGAGGGGAAAATTTCAACCTAGTTCTAGGCAAACAGTGGGTGCAAGTCCCCCTGCATGTATAAGTGCTCACATCATGTTCTCTGGGATGGTACCATGACAGCCTTAGAAAAGATGGACACTCATTTATACCACTGAGTATCCATCATATGGATGTAGATTTTGATTTTGATCACATGACCAACACACTGAGTGTGGGAATAAATTGATGAAAGTTCACACTCAGATCCCACCATGGAGAAGATCTGAGTATAGCTTTAAAATGGCTATAGAGGAAATATATAAGGCAGTGTCATACTCATGTCATATTTATGTCCACCAACTCCCTCTTCTACACCAGCATACGGGATCAAGGCCACAGTTGATATTGATGATGAAGAAATCAACATCTTCTTTTGTCTTCTCCCACCTTCTGGAAAATTCAAGGAAATTGCAAAGACTTTCTACCAAAATCATTCAAATACCTCTTTTTCTTAAAGTTTAATACCAGTGTCCATTAAAGGGCTCGAATTTAACACAAATTTCTTTATAGCAGAAGGACTAGTATGCTCAGAAATTTCCTGGTCCTGCCAAATCTTTGCTAGTCCTGTCCACAAAACAAGGTAACATTCTTGTGTTGAGACTAACAACAATTTTATTTTACAAATAGCATTATCATATGAAATGCAGAATTACAGAAGTATAAATCAAATCCTGCTTTAAATCATCAATTAGTCAATTCACATTTCTTGTCTCTCAACATAATCTGGATCCAATTCCAGAAAGGGATCCAGGTGTCCTTTCTTGTCCTTTTTCTGCACTCTGGGTCCATATGGGTTTTGTTCTAGCCTCCTTACCTGTCTCCCTGAAACATTCCACAAATGTATTGGTGGTGATGGATCATTTGTTGAAATATCATTTGTATGGAACATTATAAAGAGTAGGTCGAAACGGAACCCAAGGTCACAAACATGATCTCCAGTCTCTCTTCACCATTTTCATTTATGAGAAACCCCTCTTGGCATCAGCCGGATGGACTGGGATTGTCAGGATATGACTATACCATTTGAACAACAGCCACACATTTTTGTTATGGAACCCCAACTAAATAACTACATAAATCTATATAAATATGAAAATGGCCAATGCATCAACTGTCTGATGAAAACAGTAATTAGAGATTACCTGAACTGTCTAGTGAAGCTGGCCATATCTTGAAGTCTGCTACTTTGCTTGCACCATAACACCATCAGGAGCTTCAATAAATCTGTCCTCAAGACGAGATTAAGGATGTTGTCACTTCCTCTTGGGTTCCTTGGATCAAATCATCTTTACCAAAGTTTACTCATGTCAGAATAGAAATACTGCCAAGCTTTCTAAGTTGGGGACATTCCCTGTAAAATGTGCAGGGGTTAGAACATATTACTTGACTTTTGTAATAAGAATGTATAGATGTGCTATGACAATTTTTATTCTTAGCACAACTGGAATGACATGAGTATTAAAATCATAAATGAATGTATTTAATTAATGACTTTTATATTGATTACACAATTGCAATTACAATATGTAAAGATCAATATAATAAGCATTCTGTGAGACAAACCATAAAATTAATTTTGTATAAAATCTGATCAGTATGATTCAAGTAAGTAATAAATATAAGCCTGCAAATGAGGAATCTAAATGGACATGGTGGCTTAGCTTTTGCTTGATGTCAGCAAGTCAAGAATGGTATCTTGTGCAGCATTAATGTTTGGACAGAAGTCATATCATATTTATCATGAACAGCATAAATTTCAATGTAGCAGGTTCTCTCCTTAATTTCAAGAAGCCTTTAGTCTTTCCAAGTGCATCTGATGTAGCTCTTTTCTGTGAAAGAGGCTGATAATAAAAAAAACTTTTGATGAAGATCTAACATTATTTCTTAGTTACAAAGATATGAACAAATTAACATAATATGGATTAAAAATAAATAAGCAGTAGTAACAAATGTACACTTTTAATATAATTTTAGAAAATGAAAGTTTTTACAATTACACTTGAACAGTTAAACTGTATGGCTATGTTAAGGGAGATGTATGGTGTTAAGATAATATATGACAGTTTTAAGATATATTCAATCAAGGTAATATATGGCAGGTTCAATTTAAATTTACACTATTGGAAGTTCTATTCTAATCATCTGTCCATCATTTTAATAACAGGTTTTTTTAATTATTTTTAACCCATTTTTCTTTGATTGGTTACACTTTCACCACTAATCTATTTCAATTAAACCAAGCAACACTGTAGGTCACATTGATGTGACCACTCAGTGTCCCAGTTTTTAGAGCATCTGCCACAGGTATGGGAGATCACAGATCGATCGAACATTTATCTTAAACACTGTCCAGCTCCCATGAAAACTTATATGTACTGTATATAAATTTACCTTTTAAAAAATAGGTTACTTTTGCCTACTTTTTATGCTTGATTTTGTTTGATTACTAAGCCAGATTACACAATATTTTATAAAGTGTCAGCTTAATATTTGTAATGTTGATAAGTTGTATATTGCAGTATTGAAATTATATTACTGTAATCAAAGAAACTCATATTGAGACAGCATTTAGTATACAGTACATTCTTAGTCCATATTGAGGCAGCATTTAGTATACAGTACATTCTTAGTCCATATTGAGACAGCATTTAGTATACAGTACATTCTTAGTCCATATTGAGACAACATTTAGTATACGGTACATTCTTAGTCCATATTGAGACAGCATTTAGTATACAGTACATTCTTAGTCCATATGTGTGACACTATAAAGTGTCCTTAGACATCATGTAAGCTGGAATTTCCTATTTATGTACATGCATAAAAATTTAAAATATGATTGTGATTAAATGAATACATTTCTAGACAAAGAAACCTCATGTTCTTATTGTTGTGGGGTTTAATGCCATTTTGCAGCACATGATAGGCTATAAATGGTGGCTAGTATAACTGGTTGTGGTAGAACCCATGAAGAACCATGGGATAGCTACCAGCATGCTTTCTCACATACCCACATTGGCTGAGGCCAAGACTTGAACACACATGGATGGAGGTGAGATGGCAGTGATCCGTTATGGTGAGACCACTGTGCCACCTTGGGCTCCGATACCTCATGTAACATTGCTTGTAATTCAGTATCCTATAGTGATAGAGCTCTGTAAAATTGTGTAAGATGCATTATCCAGATTTAGGTATAAAATTTATAGCTGCGATAGGATATCTCAGCATAGTGGTCATTTGTGATATTTCTTTTCTCTCCAGATGTTAGAACATTACAAAAGTGGATAGAACCATTTGAAATTAAACGGCTGAAAGCAAAGGTACAGTTTGACATTTATAGTTATATTTCATGTTGCAGTTTTCTAATTCTATGTGTGTTGATATACAATCATGAAATATTGGATTGAAGCAATAACTTGTCTATTAGAATTTAATGTATATTGTTGTGGTGGTGGTTGTGGCAATGCCATTTTCAGCGCATGATAGGCTATACATGGCAGCCAGTACATCAGGTGGAGGAAGTACCGGGGAAAGCACCAAGAAGAACTACTGACCTTAGTGAAGGTACTGGTAACCTTGCTTCTATATCCATACTGGTTTAGCCTGAGACTTAAACCCTCATGAACATAGGTGAGATGTCATTAATTTGTAAAGGTAAGCACCTTAGACCACTCACCCACCCAGGATTGGATATATTATTGTAATTTACAGGTAAATTATTTTTGAGTTTTGTTTTCACCTGCATAATTACACAAGATCTGTCGTTATTGAGAACGTTATATATTCAGACCTAATTAAAGTATCCAAGATAGTGAAAAGATCAAAAAAACTATTATAAAATGGTGACCTTGGAATGTATGTTCACCTTTTAAACTTGGTTTTTGAACAAATATACAATCAATATCATTATGATTATTTTGATTATTATTAGTATTATTAGTATTATTATTATTATTATTGTTGTTGTTATTATGATTATTATTATTATTATTATTATTATTATTATTATTATTATTATTATTATTATTATTATTATTATTATTATTAAAGCAATTGGCAAAAGTTCATCTTTTAAAAATTGATCTTGCAAAAATTTATCATTGTTCAGTTCTGGTGGTTTGATTCAATGAGTTCCTTAACCTTCCGTCTGTTTTTTTTTCATGCAGTATTTTTGCATGTTAAATGATATCAGCCCCTAAACTGCCAGTCAGTATCAAAATTATAATAATGGGGAAGTTAGCTCAGCATCAGCAACTTTATATTTTGGTACTAGAATCTTCTGACTCAAAAGTAATTTGCCTCGGCCATAAATACAATGATTGGTAAAATTTATCAGAGACTTGTGTTATCTTTTAAGCTGAGACACTGTTCTATCTGTTTCAACATTTATTGGCAAATATGCATATAATTTTGCCTTAAGATCCTTGTTAGACTTGCAGAATTTGGGAGAGCATTCATTATATGCAATTATGATTGTAGTATTGCTTGAATATCTGTTCTTAGATTAGAAAGAGTAATGATTAGGTGCTTGTTAACATCATCACAAACATGGATGGATATTTGATGATGACCATTATGTACATCTGGTCATTATTCTCAGACTTTATTGCATTTCGTACATATGGTGTTAGACTTTTCCAAGCTATTGTAATGCATCAAATGTTTGTTCTATTTTAAATACAATTATCCCTTTATACAGAAATGAACAGTATTTGAAAGCTGACTTTGATTGTTCACATTTTATTATATAATAAAGTGTGAAATATAGAGACTAACTGGCAAAATAATTTCATGCTTGTTTTATTTTTCATTCATATAGTTTCAAATTTGAAATATACAACCTTTTATTTTCACATGTGAAAATTAAGTGCCATGCAACAGTAGAATTTGTGTGCCTACCAAAGTTGTACCTGCAGCAAAAAAATGAGCACTTTGTAAGCTAGAAGAAATAAACAGAATCTGCTTAATACAGACAATGGAATTAAACTATAAAGAAATTTGGCCCATTGTGCAGCATGTGTCTCTCTAAAGTTATCTCCCCTTCCTTGACAGCAACCTTCTACAATGTATTGCTGATTTTTGATTTGCATTGTTTTCAGATAGGGTGAGATAGTTTATGAAATGAAAAAGATGTAATTAATTACATTAAATTAAAATGTAATTAACGGCAACATATTATGTCATCCAGATCCTACCACTTTCTTAAGTCACGTACATTTGTATTATCATCAGCCTATGAAAGTCATGTGAATTACAAAAAGAGGGTGGGGGTGAGTGTTGTTCAAAAGAGTGAGTTTAACCCTCTAAATTTGATTCTGGAGCAAGTTTCATATAAAATAGAAAGAATATTATCTTTTCTACTGTTAATACTGGATATATTTCATCTTGAGGTACCAGAAATGATGTGTTTTAACTTGTGGCTTAATATATTACAAGTTGGGTACCACACATTGAAATATATCAGTTATTGACATAGGAAAAAAATATCTTCTAATATATAGTACATAGGAAGAGGTTACCATGATCTTGATTCATAGACTATTATTAGGCAGGAACCCTGATAGAATTTTGGCAAACTAAAGCAAATTTGGGGTAAAATTAGTTTGTGAATATACTTTTCTAATGAAAAGTTTTGGAGAGGGGAATTAAGAATAAATAATTTATTTTGTGTATTTACCCCTACAATGAATTTCTTAGCAATAGAATGGCTTTATTCAAATTCCTAAAATAACTATGAGTGAATAGTCAATTTAAAGTTACACAGGTATGTTGACTCAGGTATTGTAAATACTTGATACTGAAGAAAAGGCCAGTTGCACATAAATTTCTCTTGAAATTTCTAAAACAGCTTTTCTTTGGAAAACATAAGCATGCTCATTATTCTCTAGTGGCCACGTCTTGGTTAGGACTTTGACTGTGGCAAGTTGGTAATACGATACATTACTTTTGAGGGGTGGGGGAAATAACCACTGAGATTAGGTGAATTCTATACTGTATCAAGATGACCGTAATGGCAGGTTTGACTACATCCACAGGGCTGAGCAAATCCCATAGCCCGACATCCTGGACTAGTCATTTTTGAAGTCGGACAAGTAAAATTTTCCAAGTCACTAGTCCAGGAAAAGTGCTTTCTAAAAATGTTGGGCTAGTTCTTATCTTTATGCTTTAATCATTATATCTACCTTTATTTTGCCAATCATGTGTACTGAATACTTGATTCTAGTCCAGGACAAGTGCTTTTTAAAAATGTTGGGCTAGTTCTTTTTTTCGTGCTTTAATCATTATATCTATCTTTATTTCGCCAGTCATGCCCTCCAGGCGTACTGAATACTTGATTCTAGCCCCTCTTTGTGTATACATTTACATCCTGTTGCTGCTTGACTGCATATTGGGCTAAGCAACCAAATTATTGGCAAATCAAAATATGTCAAACAAAAGAAAGCCAGTGTGATCAATTAGCAGTGTTGTAAATATTATGTGACTTTCATTTATATGTTCAATTTGTTTTCCCACAGCCACATTAGAAATGGTTAATTGTTAATATCACGTGACAATTTGAACCCTGAAGTCATTGACATGTGGGTCGAAAGATTTGTGTAGTCATGTTACTTGGAATGAAAATGGCAAGTCCTAGGTCAAATTTCATCAATGCTATTGTTTCAGCTTAGTCTGTCAGCGAATTATAGCTATAACAATGCTATACTCTCTATATCTGAGAAAGTAAATCATATTCCTATCTATTTCATGCAGGTATACCTCGATTAAAGTTTGTTTAAATTTACTACGCCGGTAGTAAGCGGCTACATTATGCTGACATCAATTGGTGTCGGCAAATTCCAACTTTTCAACAGGGAATGGATTCTAATGCTACATCCCAATGTAAATGTCCGAATATCAAAAGTTGGGGTAGCAAAAACCAGAGGAAATTCGGACTAGATCATAATGAGCAACTCACTATGATTTTAATCCAGCAAGTTAGTGTAATTACATTAATGATAGGTATTTTACCGACATCAATGTCAGTTTTCTTTATGAACTGATTAACTGACATTAATGATTCTTTAATTTATAATTGATTATACAGATGATTAACTTCCATGTGTGATATTGTGTTTGAAGCTAAACAAGTACACTAATTAATGAACGGTTTCAGTTCGTATTTAAAAGAGAAAATTGATGTTATGATCTCAGTAGTTAAAGAGCAAGCTGATGCTAAACTATTTTTGTAAGGAAGGTAATAATGGCAATTTGGAGAAGGTAAATTTGTTTGAAAATGGATGGATAAGACGTAAAATGGACACTGTGTATTTGGTAGCTATTTCTCCAAAGAGACATAAGCAAAAATTCATATGGAAAAAAAATGTCAAATATAACACGACTAAGAGACAGAAATTTGAGCCGCTTTGGGTTGATTGATATCCCTGGCTTGAATATATTGACTCAGAAAGAAAGATATTTTGCAGTGACTGCAAACAATATCAAAAATTGGCACAGGTAGGAAATTCATCCTGATGAACATTTTTGTAAATGGACCAGAGCTTGAGAACTTTAACCCAGACACAGCTATCAGCTACTGGCTTAGTGCTGGTGCAGGTGGCAGACATATACATGGACATATTTTCAAATCCATCAGATAAAACATATGTACATGAACCTGAAGAAGCCAAATGTATAACAACCAATGTTTTTGAAAAATTATATTCTTTTAAGAAATAATTATGTTGTACATGTATATCATTTTGTTTGTTTTTTTCTATGGATTAAGTACAGTTCATCAAATCTCGTCAAGTGATTACTATTTTTGGACCAGTGAAAAATAAGGTGGGACTAATGAATTTTCTGAAACCACTTGTCCTGGACTAGTGGTTAAAAACAATGTGCTCAGCCCTGATCCATATCAGTGACCAAGATGTTAGACATGTCATTTGTGGTGGAAGGGAATGTTAGCATGACATCTTTTAACAATCTGTCTGTAATAAAACTAAACATCACTGAGATAAATCAGTAAACAGCTATGTGATTTCATCTTTGCACTCAGAAAGCTAGAATACTAATCTAAGATGTACAAAGTGTCATAAATTGCATCATTTAAAAGGCATCTTTTCTTGTGGTTGTTTTTTACATCAACAACTATTTCATCCCATTATGTGTCTCACTTGTCAGTAATAGAGAAGATCTAAAAGCAAGGTCATTGATTTGGAAACCTCTCTGTCATGCTGTGAAATAAATACATTTAATATCCTTTACTTAATTATGACTGACAGTTGATGTGGCTTGAAGCTATGTCATCATGTACAATGATCGGATCACACCTTTTGTGTCAGGATGGTAACCGTCTAAGGGGAGTTAATTATCAAAAGGTTCTTCTTATCTTTTATTTCAAGTGGACATATCTAAGGCCAACATTGAAAGGAGCTTCATATGAGAGGAATCACTAACTTGTATTATGTTATTCAGTAACAACTTATATTTTGCAAGTGTTTTTAATTAGTATCACATATCTGATGGCATTATCAAATGTATTGAACAGAAAGGTTTTGGTAATGTTTAATGCCCTAAAATTCAGAGATCATATTTTTCTGCAGTGACTTGTTATAGTAGTTGGACCATGGAAAATGGCACATAGTACTTAATGAGCACCCTTTTAATTCACTGTCAATATTTCATTTACTTCAGGAAGTGGACTACCTTGTTCCTGATCATTTAGTGAAGAGTGCACATACAACAGGTCAAATGAAAACACTCCTTACTGATTTAAAAGAAACCTTTGGAGTTGAGGTCAGTAAACAAGATGACAAGATCTACCTAGTTGGAGTATCTACTCAACAGATTGTTGTTGCAAAAAACTATTTGGTTCAATTTTTAAAAAAAGGCAGCAATATGAAACAAAACAGCATGATAATGAATTCAAGCATGCATGATGAGGAATCATACAGCCAGATTGTTAAATTAAATAATGTGTCTGAAGTGGAATTCAGGGCATTGGAGATTCTTGAACATGGCTCTGAGAGGATAAAATATACACGGCTTTCATGGAAGGATGATGCTATTGTAATAGATGGACCAGCATCATTTACACGTATTGTCCAAACAGAATTAAACAGTCAATTAGAGACTCTCAGAAACAAACAATCAGAGGAGATTTCTCTAGAAAAAGAGGAAAGAAAAGTTGTAGAAGATATTATGGGAGAAGTGCAGTCAGAAGACATGATTTGTATTTATGATAAGAGAAAGAGTCAGGTGGTTGTGTACAGCGACAAACAAGAAAACATCATGAAATTTAAGCACAAGCTGAAACTTAAAAGTGGAAAGTTAAAGGAAAGTGTGAGGAACAAGAAACGATTTATGGAAAATCGCTTTTTGTCAGAAGCTGCTCAAGGAGAGATTAATCCTTCATCAACAGAAATCAGACAAGAATTTTCCTGCATAAAAGATGCATCTGGTATAGAAATATTTTACACAAAAGAAAATATTAAAGTATATGTATATATAGCAGATATTCTTAATCTTCCCGTTGATTGTATTGTGAATGCTGGTAATTACAATCTACAGCATGGAGGTGGGATTGCCAAGGTGATAGCGGATGCTGCGGGACCCGAACTGGTCCATGAAGGAAATTCAATAATAAGGAGGAAAGGAAAGATCGCAATTGGTTGTCAGGTGACTACAACTGCAGGTAGACTTCCATACACATGTGTAATCCACACAGTGGGGCCATGCTGGTCAGATTATGAGCCTCATAATTATGAGAAGGTAAAGGATTGTGAGGAAGACTTGTATTCAGCCATTTATGGATGTTTCATTGAAGCTGAAAAGATTGGCCTTTCTAAAATTGCATTGCCAGCAGTTAGTTCAGGTAATTTTAGTTTGTTTGGTCTTCATACAGAAAACCTTATGGGATCTCTCACATATATGTTGTCATTTGCACAAGTTTGCTATTGTTATTATTCCTTGTATCAATCCATTCATTAGTTTATTATCATTACTAGGCCTAGATTACTAAAAGGATTTTAAATACATTCATCCCTAGTTGCTCCTAAATGACAATAATGCTGCTTAGACATCGAACATGGTCACTGTAGTGACCATCTTGAATCTTGTTATAGCTTCTCCTGTATGGTTAGTCATTCTTGCATGAAATTTTCAGTAAAAGAATTTTCATGATGTGTAGATGGTGTGAAATGAAAAAATGTGCCATATTAAAAATCTTGCTTTCTGTGCTTTTGATATGCCTGAACAGAAGGTCATATTGACATGAAAAAGTGGTCTTGTGATGTCTGGTTGGACCAAAATGAAAATAGTTTGATTTAAGGTGCTTGCCATTATGTCCATCTTGAAATTCCTTTTATTATTTCTTATCCTGAATTGCATTTTTATTGGCATGATGTTTTCATCAGGGGACTCAAGTTTTGTTTTGTTTGGAAAAAAACCCTTAGAAGTGGTCATGTTTGCCAACTTAAGAATAAAATAAAGGTCAGTTGATGATGGTTTTGCAATGCTGGTCATTCATAGCAGTGTTGTTGAGAATGGTCTGCACTTTAGGAGACCCTCCTAAGTGGTCCTGGTTACAAAGGATTAAATAAAACATGTATTTGCCTAAAAACATTTTACTGGTAATGTTCTGGAAGTACTCACAACATTGCAATTATATAGTAAAATTGATTGATGCATCATGATTGTGGTTGTAAATGACAGGTGGCTGCTTTTAGGACATGTCTCTCTCGAAACAGGTTTTACTGTATGTTTTCAATACAGTGCTGAAATTGTTAAACTCATTGCAACCAAGTTGCAATTTCTTGTTATATGCTAATTGTTCATTGATTGCCTTATAACACACATACTTCTACTTGCAAAACACTAGCTTTATATTTTTTATTTCCAATAATTAATAGTAGCGATCTACAAAGACACATGTTATCTTTTAAACCAAGCTCGGTTTGATTAGGTTCATTCCCATCTTTCAAGTTAAACTACTCTTTTTTCAAGTTTTCAAATGGGTTAGTTTCATTCACCATTCTTAGCACACTTTGTGGGATTGATACCATTTTTCCACACATTAGGCTACACATGGTAGCCAGTTTTTCTGGTGGAGGAAAAACCTGGGAAAGCCCTGAGAATAACCACCCACCCAAGGGAAGTGAATGGTACTCTTTATCACATGCCCATGTTACCAAGTCTGAAACTTGAACCCACAGAGAAATGGTTGAGATGTTAGAGATCTGTAAAGGTGAGCACCTTGGGCCACTCGTTCACACAGAATCATGTGAATTGAAATGAAATCTGAATGCATTAGAGTTAACATCATCTATACTCATTTAAAGGTCTAACATCATAGACTCAGACCTGTCACCACATAGAACACCAGTAGCTGAGGGTCTATGTTGTCTTTTCTACAAATTACTCCTGACAAACTGCATAGACCCAGATCTGCTGAAGCATTATACAGTGGCAGATGTGAGTCTCTGCAGTTTTAATTTGACTGGACTTGTGAGTATATGTATATATATTAGTACTCAATGATACATTTCATGTTTTATTCACAATACAATTAATTTCCTCTTCAAATTGGCAAGAAGAAATTATTGAAAAGTTTTAAGATTTTTAGTTGATTCTTTCCATTATATCTGGACCTGATCTATGAAAGTTGATCAATAGCATGGAATTATCCTGGTCTATGAATGGTAATATGATTCTCACATATAAAAATTAAGATCAGCGAACTTGTGTAATCTCAGAATGTAAAATTTCTTCTGCATTATGTCTTGCTAATTTTGTTGTCTTTACCTGCAGGAATATATGCTGTACCACGAGAAATGTGTGCTGTCCAGTATGCCAAAGCTGTTGTTGACTACAGCTACAGCAGACAGTTTAAACAGGGACAGTCCTTGAAAGAAATCCATTTCATTGACAAAGTCCCAAGTCTTGTGAAGCTGATGCAGGATACATTCAGAACCATGATTCAGAATGGAAACGTACCAGATTACAACATACACAACTATGTTGGTTGTTCATCAAGTTACCAGAGACAACAACCAAAGGAGACTGGAAGGCAAGGACGTGGAAAGCAAGAATTTGCAGTAAACTACAACCTACATGAAACTACAGAACCTAACAAATTGTCTCCTGTGTTTTATGAACCAACAATTGATGGGAAGGCACCAAACTGCAATATACAAAACTCAGTTGCTTTTTCATCAAATTACCAGCAACAAAAATCAAAGCAGACGGGAAGGAAGGGACGTGAAAAGCAAGATTCTACAGTAAACAACAGCCAGTATGAAATTTCCAAACCTAACAAATCATCTTGTGTTGATTATGATCCAGTAGTGAATGGGAAGGCACCAGACTGCAATATACAATTTTCATCAAGTTACCAGCAACAAAAATCAAAGGAGACGGGAAGGAAGGGACGTGAAAAGCAAGATTCTACATTAAACAACAGCCAGTATGAAATTTCCAAACCTAACAAATCATCTTGTGTTGATTATGATCCAGTAGTGTATGGGAAGGCACCAGACTGCAATATACAATTTTCATCAAGTTACCAGCAACAACAATCAAAGGAGATGGGATGGAAGGGACGTGGAAATAGCCAATATGAAACTACCAATCTGAAAAAATTGTCCCCTGTTTATTATGAACCAGTTAAGAATCATAAAAGGCACTTTGTATTCCATGTTTCAGTAAAGCCAGTTGTTTGTATTTATGAAGGAGACATTCTAAAACTAAAACACATTGATGCAATAGTTTGCCCTGTTGACTCTGAAGGGTTGGGCATGGGAAGAATTGCTAAAGAACTTATGGACAAAACAAAATACAGGCAAAACAAAGACATGTGCTTCAGGAGGCAAAAACCTAACCATGGAGATGTAGTTATAACTGATGGAGAGGAAAATCCTTTTAATGTGATTGTTCATGTTGTGATTGAAAATAACTCTCCCCAAGGGCAAGAAATAAAATCTAAAGTACAAGAGTCCATTGACAATATATTGAGGAAGACAAATGATTGTATAAATGTGAAAACCATAGCATTGCCTTTGTTTGGAGTGAGTAAGTATCCATTTCAATAAGTTTGCATGCTTTTGGAAACAGTCATTAATTTGGATGCTCTAGTGTTGTGCTTGAAATTAACAACAGTTCACTAGTCCAAGACTAGTAAGTTTCCTATTGGACTAGTATGTCTCATAATTCTCATAGTAGTCAGATTTACATAGTAGTTGGATTCACATAGCAGTCGGATTCACATAGTAGTTGGATTCACATAGTAGTCAGTTTTACATAGAAGTCAGATTCGCATTTTGTTTAAAGGACTATTGAAGATTCAGTAGGACTATAGTATTTGCCTAAATTTTCCTCCACCTCCCAAAAGACAATTTTCACCTAGATGACTTTTTTAAAAATGAAAAGCATCAGGCATATAAAAAATGCACAAAACTAAGCTATTGTATTTATCAGTTTTTAATTTGTAACCATATTGTCACAAAGTTGCCCATAACAATGTCATCTTGTTTGTGTTTTAAACCAAATTGATGCTGTTGATGTAAACAGCTGGATTTCTTCCCTTTCCAGCTGCTAGATTAGTTTATGTCACTAGAACTGTTTTATCTCCTTCCAGCGTTTGCAGTGTCTAGTTTTGATATTTCTAAAACAAATGAATAAATTAAAAAAGCTGTAACTGATACATGCACATGTTCAAATGGTGTAACTTCGAAAGCAGTAAATATTGTATGGAATCATTCAGAGCTTATCGAAGAGGGAAAACTGCATCACATTTGTTGCCTAAAACAAATGACTCACCCAAACAAATATGTCAACTATGTAAAGAAAGTTGTTCATGAACAAAATGACTTTTAGAGACCCACTGGTAATGATCATGTTACAAATTATAAATTGATGAATGAAATGAAGAAGTTTTGTGAATTTTTGTAACCTTGTTGCTTTTAGTTTCAAAATTGTTCAAGGGTGCGAGCTGCTCTGTTGTTGAGGTTAAACTAGGAATATTCCCTTTTTTTGAAATTACTCTTTCAGATGGCATGTGTTGTTATAGCAGCTTCGATGTTACTTTCTACTCATTTCGGTCTTTCAAAAGCAAATTTGTGTCCATTTTCAGTGCTATCCCTTGGATGAATATGGCCCAGACTTTAAAAACCACTGCTGTAACATGTTGTCGAGGTGAAATGCAATAATTTTCAAAGATTAGCTACTAAAGCCTGCCATATGCTTTCTTCGGCAAAAGGGATGATTGTTGTAATATAGGAAGGTCTATGCAAATTACATTGTTTTAACTTATAATGGTCGATTTTAATCTGTGACTTGTCATCTTTGATCGTAAATCACAGAAGTGGGTAGGTGGGAGCTTGTTGTTACTATTAGGGTGTAAGGTGTTGATATAGATAAAAATTCATATCAAATGATCGTGAAACAGGGAACCAATAGTGTCTCGATGCCAAATTAGGTCTCTCACAGAAAACCACATTTTATCTTACGTGATTTTATTATTTGATTTCCTTTTTTTTAGTAAGGCAAAATTCATGAACCTTAATTGTTTTTAAGACTATGCTGGCAGATAGGTCTCTCTCTCTCTCTTTCTCTCTGTCTCTCTCTCTCTCTCTCTCTCTGTCTCTCTCTCTCTCTCTCTCTCTCTCTCTCTCTCTCTCTCTCTCTCTCTCTCTCAGAGAACAAATTATAAACATTTTAAGCTTTTATTTTGCTTGATAAGAATTTTCTTTGAATTGTTTCTTCTGACAGCAGATGATAATAATACAAATAATAGTAATACAAATTCATTTCTATTCATAGCAACACTTGTAGTAATAACAACAGGGACACAATGACTTGATGATAAGCCAGTGCATCAGAACAATAGTATTTTATCAATAATGTCTCTTTTTTCCCCCATTTTTGTTAAAAAAAAATTATTATTATTTAGGCACTGATGTTTTATGGAAACATAATAAAACCGAAATTAAAATCATAATCATTTACTTATCTTGCATCTATAAATTATTATTATTATTATTATTATTATTATTATTATTATTATTATTATTATTATTATTATTATTATTATTATTATTATTATTATTATATAAGACTATTATTATTATCATTATTGTTAAGTATTTATATTTACCACATTAAAAATATGCAAATTTGGTAATATTAAATATAACAAAATGTAATGGTTGGAAATTAAATTATTCACATTATTAAATTAAATTATTAAATTACTGAGGTCACCTTCAGCATGAAATTATTTATTAAACATTTGCTACCTTTAATTGATATTTGCAGTTTATATAACAGATAGTGAACAAAAATTCTCAAAAAGAAACTGAGTCTAGAAATATGTGGAAGCTTGTACTTGTTATAAGCCAGAAAATTGTGCAAGCTTGTATAAGAAATGGTAGCCTGCACAAGCTAAGAAATATTTATTTGCAAGCTTATTTTGATGATACCTTGTGGAAAGCTAACCGTAAAGACATGAAAGGTTGTTAAATTTTTTTAATTTGATTGGCACATTGGGCCCAGAAAAAAGCATCATAGTTTAAACCTTTTATCAAGGAAGTTTACAAAATAGCTGGTTCCCAGTGTGGCCATCTTCAGATGACAATTTTGGCTGATGATAGGGATGATGATTTTTATGATGATTTTTACAGTTATGAATATATCCAACTATTTGAGCTGGGAATGTGTTAATGAAGATAGCAGTGAGTGATTTTAAGCCCAAAAAATGGTGTTAAATACAAGTCCTTTGAACATGCTGAATGGACAAAAATATATGCCATGCAGAACAACTAATTAAAACAGATAAACTGAATAAATAAGAATAAAATAAAAATGAAATTAGTAAGTATATGATCAAAACAATCTTGTCAGAACAAGTATACTATAGCATTGATGGTCTTAAAACCCTAATACAGCATTATGGAACATAACAAATCTGTCATAGTAGTCAGTAAGGAATTAAAGTGAAAGTGAAACTTTGGCAACATGATCAAAGGGCTGTAACTTGAGATGTCAGGGGAAATGAACAGGTGGAATATTTCTTTTTGCACAATAATTTCAGCATGGCACTAGGTAATTTATATGAAATCTTTAAACGAAACAAGAAACTATAGACATATAATTCACTGAAAATTTTGATGTGACCCATTCATGTATAGATATTGTAAGAAATGGAAAATGTACTACAATAGGTGAATATATATGAAGGTACAGACATGGCATATTTCATATACAGTTTACCCTGATGATGTTTGTATACAATTAGGAAGCTAAAGGTGTTCAGGAATAGGTATACTACCAGATCACTCTAGTTGTTAGCATGGAAAATGATCAATGTTGAGGACTAATTATAACTAATTATATGAAAATGTTGAAAATAACCTTTATTTTATAGCAGCATTGTGCAGCATTTCCACCTTAAATTGCCAATGCAATGATTTATTTAAGCAATACTTTTATTTACATTATGCTCATGGAACTTCAAACATTTTCTTATATTTTGAAAAAGAAGTTGATCAATAGGGCATCGATGGTGGCTATCATTAAAATATTTTGATTGCCATGGTAACCATTGGGCATTTTTTGTTGGTAAAGACACTTTATATCAGTTTGGGATTAAATGAAAATCATAACAAATCAGAGTCAGTATGTCTGCTGCCATTGTATCTGTCTTGAAAATAAACCATGGTAACCATCTTATTATACAACATATTGTTAAGAATTGTATACATTGACATCAGGTTTTCACTACAAGGTTCTTTATGATATCTTGATGGTTATAAATAAAAACTACACTGATCAGACCTTCAGGTTTGTGGTCCTTTTGTCCAAAAAATGAATATAATTGTTTCTACCCATGCCTGTGAAACAAAAAAAAAACCTAAATGTGTGTAATGTAGCTTTCTTCATTCTGTACAATGAGACGATATTTCATTGAATTTGCTGAATGGGGTTTGTTGGAGGGGATATTTTAGTTTTGGATTGTGTTGGTTTTCTTGCTTGTAGTGGGTCATACATGTTTTGCAGACATATAGTATATTTTACTTTGAAATAATTTATTTAAATTGATTATATTTATATACATTGCCACTCAGCCAAGTCATGAAGTGGTCAGAACCATTCAATCAGGTTACATGTGTTTGTTTGTAAGATTGTTGAATGCTTTTCCAGGGTTGATAGTAAAGGTTACAACTAAGCTACTAATTGTCTTCTATTTATAGATCATGTCATAGTCAATCCTAAATGGTATGTGATGTATTTGACATGTATAAATTGAATAAGATTTTAAGATCTTAATTCAGAATAAGGGTAGGGCATGCAGTCTAGATTGTAAGATCTTAATTCAGAATAAGGGTAGGGCATGCAGTCTAGATTTTAAGATCTTAATTCAGAATAAGGGTAGGGCATGCAGTCTAGATTGTAAGATCTTAATTCAGAATAAGGATAGAGCATGCAGTCTAGATTTTAAGACCTTAATTCAGAATAAGGGTAGGGCATGCAGTCTAGATAGTAAGATCTTAATGCAGAATAAAGGTAGGGCATGCAGTCTAGATTGTAAGATCTTAATTCAGAATAAGGGTAGGGCATGCAGTCTAGATAGTAAGATCTTAATTCAGAATGAAGGTAGGGCATGCAATCTAGATTGTAAGATCTTAATTCAGAATGAAGGTAGGGCATGCAGTCTAGATTGTAAGATCTTAATTCAGAATAAGGGTATGGCATGCAGTCTAGATAGTAAGATCTTAATTCAGAATGAAGGTAGGGCATGCAGTCTAGATTGTAAGATCTTAATTCAGAATAAGGGTAGGGCATGCAGTCTAGATAGTAAGATCTTAATTCAGAATAAGGGAAGGACATGCAGTCTAGATTGTAAGATCTTAATTCAGAATAAGGGTAGGGCATGCAGTCTAGATTGCAAGATCTTAATTCAGAAAAAGGGAAGGACATGCAGTCTAGATTGTAAGATCTTAATTCAGAATAAGGGTAGGGCATGCAGTCTAGATTGCAAGATCTTAATTCAGAATAAGGGTAGGGCATGCAGTCTAGATAGTAAGATCTTAATTCAGAATGAAGGTAGGGCATGCAGTCTAGATTGTAAGATCTTAATTCAGAATAAGGGTAGGGCATGCAGTCTAGATAGTAAGATCTTAATTCAGAATGAAGGTAGGGCATGCAGTCTAGATAGTAAGATCTTAATTCAGAATAAGGGTAGGGCATGCAGTCTAGATAGTAAGATCTTAATTCAGAATGAAGGTAGGGCATGCAGTCTAGATTGTAAAATCTTAATTCAGAATAAGGGTAGGGCATGCAGTCTAGATAGTAAGATCTTAATTCAGAATAAGGGAAGGACATGCAGTCTAGATTGTGTGATCTTAATTCAGAATAAGGGTAGGGCATGCAGTCTAGATTGTAAGATCTTAATTCAGAATAAGGGTAGGGCATGCAGTCTAGATTGCAAGATCTTAATTCAGAATAAGGGTAGGGCATGCAGTCTAGATTGCAAGATCTTAATTCAGAATAAGGGTAGGGCATGCAGTCTAGCTGCTAATAACTGTTGTCATAGTCCAGTCATTTGTATGCTTGATCAAATTGCATGAAGTTTTAGTTTCATTTTGTAAAACTGACATTTATACTTTTCCAAGTTAATAAAAAAAATATGGTCCCATATTTTTTAAAGCACTCTATCAGTAACTATTCTATAAATTATACACGTTTTTCCTCATTATTTTTCTCCTCTGTCTTTCTAGAACAAGAATTTCTGACTGACAAGTCTTGGGCAGAATTATTCCTGGATAGGTTTATTAATTTCTGCTATGAAGTGGAAAATCCCAATCTGGAGGAAGTCCATATTATTACAGACATTTCATCCAGCAGTGCCTATTCTACAGTAAAGAAAGTTTTTGTTGATTACACTGATGAGAGAAATAATGCACATTCACATCCGAAAATGGCTCCACCCAGACCACCATTTTCTGAGGTTTACACAACTTGTGATGTTATACAGGTAAGTGAAGGACAGGAATAGGTAGCAGAAATTACACATTTATTATGTTTGGTGTTTGTCATGCAGGACGTTTGACAAAGCAATAACTTTGGCATGCATTTGAGCATCTGTTCATATATCTGTCCCGGAGATGCTGCCAGGGTGTGCTGTCACATGAATCATGCAGAATTTGTATCAGTTTGTGCAATTGGATATCACTGATTTTTGTGAACTCCAGCAAAATAATTTCAGGTCAAATATAAATATGTGCTCTGCACAGAATACAATTTTTTATTTAATCATACACCCGTAAAGTGTTTGTTGCAAGATAAGTCACACACGTTCCAGTAGAGATATTGTAGAGCTTTTTGCAACATCTATCTTTCTATGTAGGCAACTGTTTACTTGTTTTGCTTCTTTAGCTTGACATGATTGTATGTTGCATAGGTTCATCCTCAGATGACGATTTTGTTTTGAAAATAGTGATGTTGACAGTGATTTTTAAAGTTATGAACTATATCAGATTATTGGACTTGGTTGTGTTACTGAGTGATTTTGAGCCTGAAAATGGTCTGATGTGCATGCAGGATAGGCAAAAGTTACCTCCCTTGATTTAACACACAAACTTTCAGCAGTATTTTGAAATTAAATGTAGAAAAGGCAGAAAAAGAAAATTAGAAAAAAAAAGAAAAAGCCCAATTTAAAAGTGGAGCACAATATTTCATTTCTTTTCTCAAACTGTTTTAGCCCTGTTACAAAGCTATATAGCCTCATAAAGGTTAATGTACTCTGAACAAATAAGAATTCAAAAATGAAATTAAGAAGTAAAAATATTTGTTAGTTAAAAATACCTCTCTCTGAAGAACAGGTCATGTAATCCTGGAAAAGTTTTGGTATTTAAAAAATAAAATTTCAAAGGCCTTGAAAAGTTATGGAATTTGTCAAAACCTTGCAAAGTTTTGGGAAAGTCATGGAATTAGTGACAATGGAGTTAAAGAAATTGATTACTTCAAATTTCATAGAGCTCAGAGAACCGATTAAATAAAATGATAAAATTACAATCAACAAATGGTTTTAATTCATATAACAAGTGTAAGTTTACCTAAGGGAAGCATCACATAATTTCCAGTCCAGTGTAGTTCACTAAATAAAAGAAAGCAACTGGAAAGTAATGTGTTTTGTTAATATTGTAAATAGGAACATATACAAAGACTACATAGAATTGTTTCCTTTTTTTTTGAATACAAATTACATTGAACATTGGATTATGACATGAATTACTATAAAGTCAAAGTGTGCTAGCCCAGGTAAATTTAAAATGTACATATTAAAAATATTTGTTGTTAACTTATTTGTTATTTTAGATTGAAAGATGTTATTCTTTAAGTTCATTTACTTGACAATGCAAGATAGTGCGGTCCTTGAGTTTTATGGCATGGCCCTGGAAAAGTTTTGGAAAAGTCATAGAATTGATTTTTGTTAAGTCTGCAGGAACCCTGGAAGCAGACTGTGGCATTGATGAATCTAATACAGCATTATGGAAATGAGAAGAAATCTGGAATCATAGTCAATAAAAGGCTTATGGAAGAAAGTGAAATTTGTGTAGAGCTCATCATAGTGAATGGAATCATAGTCAATAAAAGGCTTATGGAAGAAATTTGTGTAGAGCTCATCATAGTGAAAATCTTAGCATGTTTATCCAGTGTGTAGACAGAAAAATATCAATTATAGTATGTAATGTTTATCCAGTGTGTAGACAGAAAAATATCAATTATAGTATGTAATGTTTATCCAGTGTGTAGACAGAAAAATATCAATTATGGTATGTAATGTTTATCCAGTGTGTAGACAGAAAAACATCAATTATAGTATGTAATAGCTCTATGGAAAGAAGGAGCATGTTTATCCAGTGTGTAGACAGAAAAATATTAATTATAGTATGTAATGTTTATCCAGTGTGTAGACAGAAAAATATCAATTATGGTATGTAATGTTTATCCAGTGTGTAGACAGAAAAATATCAATTATGGTATGTAATGTTTATCCAGTGTGTAGACAGAAAAAATATCAATTATAGTATGTAATAGCTCTATGGAAAGAAGGAGCATGTTTATCCAGTGTGTAGACAGAAAAATATTAATTATAGTATGTAATGTTTATCCAGTGTGTAGACAGAAAAATATTAATTATAGTATGTAATGTTTATCCAGTGTGTAGACAGAAAAACATCAATTATAGTATGTAATAGGTCTATGGAAAGAAGGAATGAATTCTGAAATTCCATGTGTTTTCTACCTGATTCATGTGTTTTTTTTAAAAAGTTATGCTGTGTGTTTAGGTGGAGACAATCCTGGAATTTAACTTTTGTAAAAGAAAATTATATAATGCTTCATTTCTGCAGAGTATATCACATAATTAAAATTTAACATAAATGATTTTATGAGAGGTGTTCTTTGGTCAACTGTTCTCCTGTTGGTCATTTATGTTTCATATTTTTTATAGGATCCAATGTCTGGCCAAGGACATAAGTCAAAGAATGATGAGGGTACAGATGACAATTGCACAATATGCTTGTGTACAAAAACTGACCCCAAATTTCTGCCCTGTGGTCACTCATTCTGCTCTGAATGCTATAGTCAAATGTTGGAACAAAGGCCTGTTTGTGCAATATGTGGTACAATTGTGGGGACAATTACTGGCAACCAGCCTAATGATGGAAGGATGTATGTGAGGACTTCATTAATGAGCTTGGCAGGATATGAAGAACATGGCTGCATTGAGATCACCTATGATTTTCCTGCTGGGAGACAAGGGGTTAGTATGCACCATTTCAGATCAATGATCATCTCATTTGGGGACAACTAGAATTGCATCATTGCAAGCTTCTGCAGATAAAATGTTTTGGTTTTTTCTTTTCTTAATTTGTTTATACACCATTCTTTTGCAAGATCTGGTTAATATTGTCTGAAATTGATAACAAAACATCAAGAATAGGACCACTGAACTAGTAGACTTGAACTGTACTTTGAGAATAATTTACAAAATGCTTTTACCAGACTTGAATTAAAGTGCAAGGAAAACAGTATGTAAGTACAGAAAAAAAAAAGAAAACAAAAGTTCTACTAGTTACAACAAAAGATAAAGAGCATGGTTAGATAGCGAAAAACTCCAAATTCTTTTCAACAATGTGAACCCTAATATGATATCATGATAAAATTCTTGTTGTATTGATAAATAACAGTTAAATTTGGTATATAGTATTCACATTACACGTTACAAAAATGTTACTTTTTATCTCTGGCTACGTCGGAAAAACCAAAACATACAATCTTTTACAGTATAAGGTGATCTTTTATATAAGTTATTTACTGGACAATTGTAATGTAATTTGGGATAATACATTTAATTTAAACATAACTAATCTTTTAAGACTTTAAATGAGGGCGTGATTTTTACTGTAGATCAATGTATAGACAATTTCTAGGATACAATAAGAAAAAAAATTTACTAATACATGAAAGAATATTTCTTATAAAAGAAAGAATATTTTTTAGAAAGGACAACTTTCTTAGAAAAAAAGAATATTTCTTAGAAAGACCAACTTTACATGTAACATGTCCAGAAAAGTCATTATTGTGTATCAAAGCAATATCTTTCACTAATGGCTGTAGATGGTACTCCAAAATTTAAGTCCATAAGAAGTAAATGGGTTGTTATACCGAAGGCAAGGAATGATTTGTTTAAAGTCTTCAATATACTTGTCCAAAGGAATGAAACAACATTCTCAATGACTTAAGGCAGGCTCCTACCATTTCATCTTTTCATAGTCATTGTCTCAAATTAATAAAATCTTAAGACAATTGATCAGTTCTAGTGATAGAATTATGTGATATAATTACCTATAGTGATAAAATTATGTCATATAATTACATATAGTGATATAATTATGTGATATAATTACCTATAGTGATAGAATTATGTGATATAATTACCTATAGTGATATAATTATGTGATTTTATTACCTATAGTGATAGTATTATGTGATATAATTACCTATAGTGATAGAATTATGTGATATAATTACCTATAGTGATATAATTATGTGATTTTATTACCTATAGTGATAGTATTATGTGATATAATTACCTATAGGGATAGAATTATGTGATATAATTACCTTCTGCTTTTCTTGGCTTAAGCATCCTTTTTATAGTCATTTTTTTTAATATGGGATGATGTTTTATATTTTATATATATATTCCTGTTATATATTCCTTGCTAGTATGTTCTGGGCATGAAGCTTTAATTTTTAGAATACTTAATTCTTTGGTGTCAAGCCACATCATGTTGTAGATAATGTATAACTGAGTTACCTCCACTAAAAAAAATCTTTAATATTATTAGTAGTAGTATTATTGAATGGATGACATGGTCCAAAATGACACTATTGTATTCATGTGTGAGATGATCATCTTTGAGTTGTTAATTCAGTTAATTTTTTGAGAAGGTGATTAATTAAGACTTTGTAGTGTGAATGTAAACTCCAAATGTATTGAAATTGTTATAGCTTGTTGATAATTGGCTTAATTTGAATCAGCTAAAAAAATTTGTTGTTACTGCAATATGCAACTTCCATGATAATTCAGACACAATGATGCTCAAAAACATCAGTGTACTCTAAGTGAAGGCACAAGTTACTGAGGTACCTATAAAAAGCTAAAAATAGTGATGAAATTTAACAGGGGGGGGGCAAAAGTATGGAGGGAGGCCAAGTTATATTGTTAAATACTCATTTTTGTATAGTGTTGAAATTAACTGTTGATTATTTCTCTGTTTATAGCAGTGTAGTTTGTTTTCTTTATAAATTAACCTTTAATTTCAAGGTAAACTTTATGGAAGAAAACGTTAAAAACAGTATTCCATGTGATTTCTGTACACTTAGTATGTACTACTAAACTCATTATGCATTACATTGCAGCTGTTTAACTTGAATGGGATACATTCTAGTTTTATTGTTTGTTCAAAATTAAACAATTGTTTGTTTTTTTAAAAATAATTGACTTTCAATTCATGAAACAAGGACAACAAGACTTGTGTTGTTTTCATTTGTCACTGGGTCAGTCAATCATTAGATTTAGTTACAGTAAAATGTACAAACATTTGTCACTAGGTCAGTCAATCAAAAGATTAAGTTACAGTAAAATGTAAAAACATTTGTCACTGGGTCAGTTAATCAACAATCAAGTTACAGAAAAATGTAAAAACATTTGTCACTGGGTCAGTCAATCAAAAGATTAAGTTACAGTAAAATGTAAAAACATTTGTCAATAGGTCAGTTAATCAATAGATTTAGTTGCAGTAAAATGTAAAAACATTTGTCACTGGGTCAGTCAATCAATAGATTTAGTTACATTAAAATGTAAAAACATTTGTCACTGGGTCAATCAATCAACATAATGATTAAGTTACAGTAAAATGTAAAAACATTTGTCACTAGGTCAGTCAATCAATAGATTTAGTTACAGTAAAATGTAAAAACATTTGTCACTAGGTCAGTCAATCAATAGATTTAGTTACAGTAAAATGTAAAAACATTTGTCACTAGGTCAGTCAATCAGTAGATTTAGTTACAGTAAAATGTAAAATATTTTCACTAGGTCAGTCAATCAATAGATTTAGTTACAGTAAAATGTAAAAACATTTGTCACTGGGTCAGTCAGTCAATAGATTTAGTTACAGTAAAATGTAAAAACATTTGTCACTAGGTCAGTCAATCAATAGATTTAGTTACAGTAAAATGTAAAAACATTTGTCGGCTGGGTCAGTCAATCAACAGATTAAGTTACAGTAAAATGTAAAAACATTTGTCACTGGGTCAGTCAATCAATAGATTTAGTTACATTAAAATGTAAAAACATTTGTCACTGGGTCAGTCAATCAACAGAATGATTAAGTTACAGTAAAATGTAAAAACATTTGTCACTAGGTCAGTCAATCAATAGATTTAGTTACAGTAAAATGTAAAAACATTTGTCACTAGGTCAGTCAATCAATAGATTTAGTTACAGTAAAATGTAAAAACATTTGTCACTAGGTCAGTCAATCAGTAGATTTAGTTACAGTAAAATGTAAAATATTTTCACTAGGTCAGTCAATCAATAGATTTAGTTACAGTAAAATGTAAAAACATTTGTCACTGGGTCAGTCAGTCAATAGATTTAGTTACAGTAAAATGTAAAATTATTTGTCACTAGGTCAGTCAATCAATAGAATTAGTTACAGTAAAATGTAAAAACATTTGTCGGCTGGGTCATTCAATCAACAGATTAAGTTACAGTAAAATGTAAAAACATTTGTCACTGGGTCAGTCAATCAATAGATTTAGTTACATTAAAATGTAAAAACATTTGTCACTGGGTCAGTCAATCAACAGAATGATTAAGTTACAGTAAAATGTAAAAACATTTGTCACTAGGTCAGTCAATCAATAGATTTAGTTACAGTAAAATGTAAAAACATTTGTCACTAGGTCAGTCAATCAACAGATTAAGTTACAGTAAAATGTAAAAACATTTGTCACTAGGTCAGTCAATCAATAGATTTAGTTACAGTAAAATGTAAAAACATTTGTCACTAGGTCAGTCAATCAATAGATTTAGTTACAGTAAAATGTAAAAATATGTATCACTAGGTCAGTCAATCAATAGATTTAGTTACAGTAAGATATAAAAACATTTGTCACTAGGTCAGTCAATCAATAGATTTAGTTACAGTAAAATGTAAAAACATTTGTCACTAGGTCAGTCAATCAATAGATTTAGTTACAGTAAAATGTAAAAACATTTGTCACTAGGTCAGTCAATCAATAGATTTAGTTACAGTAAAATGTAAAAACATTTGTCACTAGGTCAGTCAATCAGTAGATTTAGTTACAGTAAAATGTAAAATATTTTCACTAGGTCAGTCAATCAATAGATTTAGTTACAGTAAAATGTAAAAACATTTGTCACAGGGTCAGTCAGTCAATAGATTTAGTTACAGTAAAATGTAAAAACATTTGTCACTAGGTCAGTCAATCAATAGATTTAGTTACAGTAAAATGTAAAAACATTTGTTGGCTGGGTCATTCAATCAACAGATTAAGTTACAGTAAAATGTAAAAACATTTGTCACTGGGTCAGACAATCAATAGATTTAGTTACATTAAAATGTAAAAACATTTGTCACTGGGTCAGTCAATCAACAGAATGATTAAGTTACAGTAAAATGTAAAAACATTTGTCACTAGGTCAGTCAATCAATAGATTTAGTTACAATAAAATGTAAAAACATTTGTCACTGGGTCAGTCAATCAACAGAATGATTAAGTTACAGTAAAATGTAAAAACATTTGTCACTAGGTCAGTCAATCAATAGATTTAGTTACAATAAAATGTAAAAACATTTGTCACTAGGTCAGTCAATCAATAGATTTAGTTACAGTAAAATGTAAAAACAATTATCACTATGTCAGTCAATCAATAGATTTAGTTACAGTAAAATGTAAAAATATTTATCACTAGGTCAGTCAATCAATAGATTTAGTTACAGTAAGATATAAAAACATTTGTCACTAGGTCAGTCAATCAATATATTTAGTTACAGTAAAATGTAAAAGCATTTGTCACTAGGTCTGTCAATCAATAGATTTAGTTACAGTAAGATGTAAAAGCATTTGTCACTGGGTCATTCAATCAATAGATTTAGTTACAGTAAAATGTAAAAACATTTGTCGGCTGGGTCAGTCAATCAACAGATTAAGTTACAGTAAAATGTAAAAACATTTGTCACTGGGTCAGTCAATCAATAGATTTAGTTACATTAAAATGTAAAAACATTTGTCACTAGGTCAGTCAATCAGTAGATTTAGTTACAGTAAAATGTAAAATATTTTCACTAGGTCAGTCAATCAATAGATTTAGTTACAGTAAAATGTAAAAACATTTGTCACTAGGTCAGTCAATCAATAGATTTAGTTACAGTAAAATGTAAAAACATTTGTCACTGGGTCATTCAATCAATAGATTTAGTTACAGTAAAATGTAAAAACATTTGTCGGCTGGGTCAGTCAATCAACAGAATGATTAAGTTACAGTAAAATGTAAAAACATTTGTCACTAGGTCAGTCAATCAATAGATTTAGTTACAGTAAAATGTAAAAACATTTGTCACTAGGTCAGTCAATCAATAGATTTAGTTACAGTAAAATGTAAAAACATTTGTCACTAGGTCAGTCAATCAATAGATTTAGTTACAGTAAAATGTAAAAACATTTGTCACTAGGTCAGTCAATCAGTAGATTTAGTTACAGTAAAATGTAAAATATTTTCACTAGGTCAGTCAATCAATAGATTTAGTTACAGTAAAATGTAAAAACATTTGTCACTGGGTCAGTCAGTCAATAGATTAAGTTACAGTAAAATGTAAAAACATTTGTCACTAGGTCAGTCAATCAATAGATTTAGTTACAGTAAAATGTAAAAACATTTGTCGGCTGGGTCATTCAATCAACAGATTAAGTTACAGTAAAATGTAAAAACGTTTGTCACTGGGTCAGTCAATCAATAGATTTAGTTACAGTAAAATGTAAAAACATTTGTCACTAGGTCAGTCAATCAATAGATTTAGTTACAGTAAAATGTAAAAACATTTGTCACTAGGTCAGTCAATCAACAGATTAAGTTACAGTAAAACGTAAAAACATTTGTCACTGGGTCAGTCAATCAAAAGATTAAGTTACAGTAAAGTGTAAAAACATTTGTCACTGGGTCAGTCAATCAACAGATTAAGTTACAGTAAAATGTAAAAACATTTGTCACTAGGTCAGTCAATCAATAGATTTAGTTACAGTAAAATGTAAAAACATTTGTCACTAGGTCAGTCAATCAATAGATTTAGTTACAGTAAAATGTAAAAATATTTATCACTAGGTCAGTCAATCAATAGATTTAGTTACAGTAAGATATAAAAACATTTGTCACTAGGTCAGTCAATCAATATATTTAGTTACAGTAAAATGTAAAAGCATTTGTCACTAGGTCTGTCAATCAATATATTTAGTTACAGTAAAATGTAAAAGCATTTGTCACTGGGTCATTCAATCAATAGATTTAGTTACAGTAAAATGTAAAAACATTTATCACTAGGTCAGTAAATCAATATATTTAGTTACAGTAAAATGTAAAAACATTTATCACTAGGTCAGTCAATCAATAGATTTAGTTACAGTAAAATGTAAAAACATTTATCACTAGGTCAGTCAATCAATAGATTTAGTTACAGTAAAATGTAAAAGCATTTGTCACTAGGTCATTCAATCAATAGATTTAGTTATAGTAAAATGTAAAAACATGTATCACTGGATCAGTCAATCAATAGATTTAGTTACAGTAAAATGTAAAAGCATTTGTCACTAGGTCATTCAATCAATAGATTTAGTTGCAGTAAAATGTGAAAACATTTGTCACTAGGTCAGTCAATCAATAGATTTAGTTACAGTAAAATGTAAAAGCATTTGTCACTAGGTCATTCAATCAATAGATTTAGTTACAGTAAAATGTGAAAACATTTGTCACTAGGTCATTCAATCAATAGATTTAGTTACAGTAAAATGTAAAAACATGTATCACTGGATCAGTCAATCAATAGATTTAGTTACAGTAAAATGTAAAAACATGTATCACTGGATCAGTCAATCAATAGATTTAGTTACAGTAAAATGTAAAAGCATTTGTCACTAGGTCATTCAATCAATAGATTTAGTTAGAGTAAAATGTGAAAACATTTGTCACTAGGTCAGTCAATCAATAGATTTAGTTACAGTAAAATGTGAAAACATTTGTCACTAGGTCAGTCAATCAATAGATTTAGTTACAGTAAAATGTAAAAGCATTTGTCACTAGGTCAGTCAATCAATAGATTTAGTTACAGTAAAATGTAAATACATAAAGCTGACAGGCTAATCATTGCGTGATATTTTAAAAATGCAAATGAGAACATGATAATTTGCAGCTTGTAACAAATCTGATAATTATCAGTTCACATTTTTCTGCCTGATTAATGCAAAGCATCTCTTTTGACAACAAATTCTATTTTATCATATGTAATTGCAGGAGTATCCAAATTCCATCCATGGCTTAACATGGATTCAGTCATTATTCAGAATTTATACAGAGACAGGAACAATTTGCACATTTGAAAATGGAATAATTCAAGAAAGTGCATACATTATAATGAAATTAGTATTCTTGCGATGTGAAAGACTCCTTTTTATCTCTCTATTATGGATTACTGTGGGATGTACTGTAGTATTACTAATTTGCAGGGGTACCAATTTTCAGATTGCATTGTTGACCAGAACCTTGAATTTAAAGCCAGAAGATAAAATTTGCTTTATGTGATAAAAAAGCGTTTTGATAAATCAACATCATATCTGTATCTATTGATAAAATATTTGCTTTTACATTTGTTTTATTTTAATATTTTATATTTTTTCATTGCACATATAGAAAGTCTATACAATGTCTTGGGGCTGTTGTTTCCACTCACTGCCTTAAATTAATATGTTGTGACATAAGTAAATGTAGATAGAAATGTGGAAAAAGCAAACACTAATATTACTAAAGATGAAAGACACTAGTATTAGTGAAGATGTAAGAGAGAATAATACATGATACTAGTGTATACAAATTAAAATGTAATACTTAATCAAATTAAAAAGAAAGAATAATACATGATACTAGTGTATACAAATAAAAATGTAATACTTAAATCAAAAAGAAAGAATAATACATGATACAAGTGTATACAAATTAAAATGTAATACTTAATCAAATCAAAAAGTTCAAAGCCTGGGTTGGATTTGCAAGGTAGCAGTTGCTCTCCAAAGGTGTTATGATTGGGTAAGTATCCTCAAAGAAAAAACAAAACATTTGACTAGAAAAAAATTGGCTTCTTTCTTTACAGGTGTATTTATTTTCATAAATCAGTTGCCTTCGTGTACATATGCTTGAAAACCTCCTGATAATCATAACATATAGGTACATTACCAAGAATTGTCCTGCGAAGAAAGTCTCTGTTAATAAGCAAATATTAAGAAAGTACATCTTACCTTCACAGTATGTAATATTTTTTTTCAAGATGATTGAAGATGTATAGTGCAATTCCTTTGGCTGATTCACTAATGGAATAAGCTGTTGACATTCATATTGCTTCTTTATTTCTTGCTTCCATGGTTCATGATGAAAATGTGTGTCTATGTCCTAAATTGGGTAGCACCTGCCAATATGAGCCACAAATGCTATATTTATATAAATATAATTACTATATTTTAATGGGTACGAAACATACAAGTTGCGTGCACATATTTAACACTAAATTCAATATATTTTAGCCAGATCATCCATCCCCAGGGGTTTGGTATGGTCACATGACAAGAACTGCATATTTACCAAATACACCAGAGGGTAGAAATGTGTGTAGAATGCTCCAACTGGCCTTTGAAAGGAGACTGGTCTTTACAATCAGCCAGTCACGAACAACAGGAAAGGAGGGACTCACATGGAATGACATTCATCATAAAACCAATCCTAACCCAGGAACACAGTAAGCAATAGTTATTAGAATTAATTATTAATATTAATTAATAGAAATAAATGTATTGCACTAGTCTTTATTTGCCAGGAAACTAAGAGAGCTTTATGAGATGGTCCTGCATGATTTGTGTCATGTGAGATCCATCCTGCATGACTGGTGTCATGTGACATCCATCCTGCATGACTTGTGTCATGTGACATCCATCCACAATCCTTTTCAAAATCCAAGGGACCAATTTCAACTAAACAAGGTAGAGCACATCAAGGCATGCATCACTAAAGTTTGTACAGATGGTGCCACTCTGCCAGTAAGTATGGCTGCCTCTGCTAAAATAAACAAGCGTCCTTAGAATGAGTAGAATATTAAAAGAATTTCCAAGAAATTAAACAAGACTGCTGATTATGGATATCATCTCACAAATTCCACAACTATGAAATTTTTATATTAGCTTCTTTGGTAGCTATATTGTATAGAAGATTGGTTTCATTTACATTTTCAACAGACTAGCAAACTAGCCATCCTTAGAATACATCAAGTGAAAAGCCCATGCCAGTGTGACCATCCATTCAGTAGTGATAACAAGACTGCAATCTTGGCAAACATATCTTACTAGCACAAGTTAATATTGAAAGTCTTTGTGAGAAAACCCAGTGTTGATATGGGAGCAATGTATTTGTAGGTTTGGCCCTTCATGACATTTCAGTGTTGGCAATGTTTTGAAAAGTCCTAGAAGCAAGACTGACTATTCATTCTGGACAAGTAGCAAGCAACAAAATATGTGTCAATGCCTGCTGTTGTAATTCAGTACAAATTGTATTTAGGGTCCACTAGGCTGATAAGACCATCAATTTTGAAGGTATTGCACTAACAGGATTTTAATGATGGCTACAGTGATAGTGGTATTGAATATTCACATGGCATAATTTTCATTTATTACCAACTAGACCTTATAAAAAGTCTTTTAGTGAAACTCCTTGTTGACTTGAACATTGATAGAAACCACTTTGTTTTAATGAACATCAGAAGAAATCCTTTTGTAAAAATTCCCATTTTGCTCCAAGTTTTCATGTAGGAGGAGCTAACTTTATGGTCATATTGGTTGTAAGATCAGCAGCATTTTTAGTTATAAGTAACTAGACATCATAAGAATCCCATGTTGATATGACCATCCTTCAGTATCTAGTGATAAGAAGATTTGCATGTAGTCCCCATTATGAGTTTTATTTTTTGCATGACTGAGCCAGTTAAAGTTTTCTCTGATAGGAACAAATTTGTGATGTGAGAACTTTGTGTGTGTGTGCATGTGTGTGGACCAAATGCAGTTTCTTTCTTGGAATAAGAGAAGAACCATTTGTGTTTTGGCATCAAAAGTTAGAAGGTCAATGTCAAAGATGTTTTTGGCATGTTTTGAGTTTAGTTTACGCTATATACAATGTACATTGACAAAACTTTATGGCTGGCTGGTATTTGTATTTGGGTCATGAATACAGTTTGCACAGCATATTTTCAGTTCATGCTTCATTGAATTGTACAAATATTCAGTCAAATCTTACAGTTAAATTCAGCAGTATAAATAAATTCATTGTTTAATATCATTCTTTTTTTTAATCATTGTTTGAATTTCATTTATAATGCAAAGTAATACAGACCAATGAAGCTCCCTGATCTAGAGCAAATTAGAGCCAAGCCTTAGTTGAAGATGAGGCCACTACTCAAGTCAAAAATTCACAATCCATACTTCACAATATAGAAATCTTTGTCTGCAATGACTGTTTAGTTGTTTTCAGGCAAAATATGATTTTGTTCTTCAATTTCATCAATGCTTACGATGGTATATAAATCACTATGCAAAATGTCATTTCAAGCTGAACTGTCATATCTTCACATCAAAGTATGTAAGCAGATAATGTATAAGTATTAATTTAAAGTGTATTTTACTTGTAGCATTATCCATTTGAAAAAAAGATAAAATATTTGGTTCATGAATAAAACATTGTAAGCAGACTATACATATTGTCATTTATCTTGAATGTCAAAAGTTTGCATAGCTCATTTGGTTAAAGTGCTGTACTCCTAATGCAAAGGTTGTGGGATCAAGTCCAGTTGTGCCACGAAATAGTTTATCTTTTCTTCTTTTTATTTGTTTTTTTTTATTCTACAAAACAAATTTCAAATTTTCATATTGTAATGGTATGCAAATTTTGAATCATGCATTAGTACACAAACACTGATGAATTTCTTACAGTACTGTCATGTCTTTCACATCAAGATGTGTAAGTAGATGTTTATTTATTCCTTTTAAATGTACATGTGTTTACTTGTTTATTAGACAAGATATCTCATTTATATGAAAGAAAAGGTCCAGTATTAGTCATGCTTAAAATTGTATATGTAGAGCCTAAGTTTGAGTGATCTTATATTCTAAATGTAGTCCTTATTGAGTATTATGATACATAGAAATCTGCCATTGATTTCAAGTTCAAAGGCCACAACCCAGATTTATATATGTATTGGTTTGTGAGCATTAGAAGTCAGACAGCTGTGAATGTATTTGTTAGCAAATCTTTTTAAGATGTATTCTGAAGAATATTTGAACAAATGAAGCATTTTGTGGTGATTATTTTAGGCATTAAACCAAACATAGAATTTGGTCTACAGATTATGCACATATCTGTCTTGCCACACACAAGAAGTCATGTTATGTACCATTTGTTTTTGGTAAACTTTCTACCCCAGAAATTGTCCAGTACTATAATTTATCCTATTTATATCTATTAAGATTTTAATATATTCTTTTGCTGGTTTGTCAATGCAAGGGTTGCTCAGTAATGTAAGAATAAATTTTATTTTTAGATTTGGTTACCCAGACCCAGAATATCTGTCAAGGGTGAAGGACGAGTTGGCTGCCAAAGGAATTACAGAGGCTGATCTTAGAAAAGAAGAGACAAATGTTTGAGAGATACTTGTCTGTAACAGACTGGATTGTTTGAATATGGTTGTACTGTTTAAGATAGCCATGCAGTTTCCATGAGGCTCCATGTATATTTACAGTTTTAAAATATATTTGCAGTCAGCACTTCAACTATATGAATTCTGTTTCAAATACTTTTTTCTGTGTTTACTTCCCCAAAAAGGATAGTCCTGTTTTATGTGCCTGGTAATGTCTGTGCTCTGATTGTAAGTATGGGACATTGTAAGTATAGGACATGTGTGTTTGAGACCATAGCCATGATTTGATCAGTTCTGTCCAATATTTTAAAAGTTACAATTTTATTAGCATTTAGGTTATGTAAATGTGCCAGCAATGGTTTGTGTCTCTTGTTTACTGTTCTATTTGTGTTAATGTTTTTATAAACATCTCCATATACATGTGTGTGTGTATATATATATATATATATATATATATATATATATATATATATATATATATAGAGAGAGAGAGAGAGAGAGAGAGAGAGAGAGAGAGAGAGAGAGAGAGAGAGAGAGTAAATTGTATTGTAATTTTGCTGGGCCAGGTATTTCTGGGGCAAGACCTTGGTCGCCAAGCAAGTCGCCCATCCAATGTTAATATATATATATATATATATATATATATATATATATATATATATATATATATATATATATATATATATATATATAGATATATATAGATATATATAGATATATATAGATATATATATTGGATAAAATTACTTTGCTTGTTTTGCAGTTTTGTTTGAATTCTGTAACAAAATAAAGGTCCCTTTGCGAATAATTGGAGTGCTACAAAATTGTATACAAGCATCCAAAAATTTGTTGTTCCTATCTTAAGTATAATATATTTGTTTTTCATTTTGTGTCAGTAATTTATAAAAAAGAAACTGATTTTAAACATTGTTAGATTTTCCTTTTCCTGCAAAGAAAAATAGCATATCATCAGTGTGTTGATTTTATCTGGTCATATTTTTATATACAATTTCACAATTAGGTGTTTAAAGTATACCTATACGCGTTATTGCTTATTTTATTTTCTACCTTGCCTTAAGTTTTTTTGCTGTCATTGCAACATGCTTAAAGCATAATAAAATATTTATGTGCATCTAGTAATTTTTTAAAAAAATGTCATTAACTAGTTTTACATTTTAATATCAGAAAATTCATATTCTTATTTCTTTGAGTTGATATCACTCCTAGAAAATGCTTTCAGCTAGCAGAGTGTAAAACCCTTGAAGGGGTTCGTGTTAAGGATGTATTTTTGAATTGGTTTCCTTAGGTACACTGTAAATCTGAAATTACTTTTCAAAAAGTACTTTGTTGCTCAAATATTGATTAAAACACAAGTTAAACAGTTTGTGAAATGGACGAGTAACTAGTAGTAATTTAAAAGGCATGCAGAATCAAAGAAAAGTAACTGCAAGTTAAAGATAAGTAAATATATTACATAATAATTATTTTACTACGTAAAATGTTATTACTTCCTAATAATTGTACTAATTAAAATAGTATTATTTAACAATGATTTTATTAATTAGTTTTAATACTTACAAATAATTTTACTAATTCTAATTGGTCACTGTTTCTTACCACAACTTTTTCCAGGTTCTTCCTCCACCAGTTTGTAATGGCCACCATGCATAGCCTCTCTTGCACTGAGAAATGGAGTTAGGCCCATAATAACAACAGTAATAAAAAAGCTATTTATAATTTAACACAGATTTAAATACATTTTGGTGATGGGTAAATGTGTGCATGTTCAAGTCAATTATCAAATTTTGTAACGAGTAAATAATAGCCAGTTGAAGAAAGTAATTGTTTTGTTCATCGTCATATAGGAATAAGTATATATGGTACAGAGTCTGTTCTTCCAGCTAATTAAAATGTGTATCATCACAAAATATACCAGTGAACAATGCAGAATAGTTTTTGGAAAAAAGAATGATTTGTAAGAATTTGGAATATTGATTATATTTTCACAGACAGTGAATTTAACAAATTTATCGGTAGCGACTAGAACAAGTGTACTCATAAATCTGTTAATCAAGCTGAATCATCACCAGTCCTTCCCACATAGCATTGGCAGACATTTATAGAAATTTAAATCCCACATAGCAATGGCAGACATTTATAGAAATTTACATCCCACATATCACTTGTAGACATTTATTGAAATTTACTTCCCACATAGCAATGGCAGACATTTATAGAAATTTACATCCCACATAGCAATGGCAGACATTTATAGAAATTTACATCCCACATAGCAATGGCAGACATTTATTGAAATTTACTTCCCACATAGCAATGGCAGACATTTATTGAATTTACATCCCACATAGCACTGGCAGACATTTATTGAAATTTACTTCCCACATAGCAATGGCAGACATTTATAGAATTTACATCCCACATAGCAATGGCAGACATTTATAGAAATTTACATCCCACATAGCAATTTCAGACATTTATAGAAATTTACATCCCACATAGCAATGGCAGACATTTATAGAAATTTACATCTCACATAGCAATGGCAGACATTTATAGAAATTTACTTCCCACATAGCAATGGCAGAGAATTATAGAAATTTACATCCCACATAGCAATGGCAGACATTTTTTGAAATTTACATCCCCCATAGCAATGGCAGACATTTTTAGAAATTTACATACCACATAGCAATGGAAGACATGTATAGAAATTTACATCCAACATAGCAATGGCAGACATTTATAGAAATTTACATCCCACATAGCAATAGCAGACATTTATAGAAATTTACTTCCCACATAGCAATGGCAAACATTAAATGAAATTTTTAACCCACATAGCAATGGCAGACATTTATTGAAATTTGCATCCCACATAGCACTGGCAGACATTTATTGAAATTTACATCCCAAATAGCAATGGCAGACATTTATTGCAATATACTTCCCAAATAGCAATGGCAGACATTTTTTGAAATTTACTTCCCACATAGCAATGGCAGACATTTATAGAAATTTACATCCCGCATAGCAATGGCAGACATTTATAGAAATTTACATCCCACATAGCACTGGCAGACATTTATTGAAATTTACTTCTCACATAGCAATGGCAGACATTTATAGAATTTACATCCTACATAGCACTGGCAGACATTTATTGAAATTTACTTCCCACATAGCAATGGCAGACATTTATGGAATTTACATACCACATAGCAATGGCAAACATTTATAGAAATTTACATCCCATATAGCAATGGCAGACATTTATAGAAATTTACATCCAACATAGGAATTGCAGACATTTATAGAAATTTACTTCCCACATAGGAATGGCAAACATTAAATGAAATTTACAACCCACATAGCAATGGCAGACATTTATTGAAATTTGCATCCCACATAGCAATGGCAGACATTTATTGAAATTTACTTCCCACATAGCAATGGCAGACATTTATTGAATTTACATCCCACATAGCACTGGCAGACATTTATTGAAATTTACTTCCCACATAGCAATGGCAGACATTTATAGAATTTACATCCCACATAGCAATGGCAGACATTTATAGAAATTTACATCTCAAATAGCAATGGCAGACATTTATATAAATTTACTTCCCACATAGCAATGGCAGAGAATTATAGAAATTTACATCCCACATAGCAATGGCAGACATTTTTTGAAATTTACATCCCCCATAGCAATGGCAGACATTTTTAGAAATTTACATACCACATAGCAATGGAAGACATGTATAGAAATTTACATCCAACATAGCAATGGCAGACATTTATAGAAATTTACATCCCACATAGCAATAGCAGACATTTATAGAAATTTACTTCCCACATAGCAATGGCAAACATTAAATGAAATTTTTAACCCACATAGCAATGGCAGACATTTATTGAAATTTGCATCCCACATAGCACTGGCAGACATTTATTGAAATTTACATCCCAAATAGCAATGGCAGACATTTATTGCAATTTACTTCCCAAATAGCAATGGCAGACATTTTTTGAAATTTACTTCCCACATAGCAATGGCAGACATTTATAGAAATTTACATCCCGCATAGCAATGGCAGACATTTATAGAAATTTACATCCCACATAGCACTGGCAGACATTAATTGAAATTTACTTCTCACATAGCAATGGCAGACATTTATAGAATTTACATCCTACATAGCACTGGCAGACATTTATTGAAATTTACTTCCCACATAGCAATGGCAGACATTTATGGAATTTACATACCACATAGCAATGGCAAACATTTATAGAAATTTACATCCCATATAGCAATGGCAGACATTTATAGAAATTTACATCCAACATAGGAATTGCAGACATTTATAGAAATTTACTTCCCACATAGGAATGGCAAACATTAAATGAAATTTACAACCCACATAGCAATGGCAGACATTTATTGAAATTTGCATCCCACATAGCAATGGCAGACATTTATTGAAATTTACATCCCACATAGCAATGGCAGACATTTATTGTAATTTACTTCCCACATAGCAATAACAGACATTTTTTGAAATTTACTTCCCACATACCAATGGCAGACATTTATTGAAATTTACATCCCACATAGTAATGGAAGACATTTATATAAATTTACTTCCCACATACCAATGGCAGACATTTATATAAATTTACATCCCTCATAGCAATGGCAGACATTTTTTGAAATTTACATCTCACATAGCAATGGGAATCATTTATTGAAATTTACTTCCCCACATAGCAATGGCAGACATTTATTGAAAAATACTTACCATTGGACTGTTGAATTTATTATCACTATTTGTCTGAGAGGAAATTTACTATTGTGCTAGTGAACTACTGGTAATTTGAAGCCTTGATTTATATTCATATATACATGATCCTTTCTACATTTAAATGTTCTAGCCATATATACAAGATCCTTTCTACATTTAAATGTTCTAGCCATAGATACAAGATCCTTTCTGCATTTAAATGTTCTAGCCATAGATACAAGATCCTTTCTAAATTTAAATGTTCTAGCCATGTATACAAGATCCTTTCTACATTTAAATGTTCTAGCCATGTATACAAGATCCTTTCTACATTTAAATGTTCTAGCCATGTATACAAGATCCTTTCTACATTTAAATGTTCTAGCCATGTATACAAGATCCTTTCTACATTTAAATGTTCTAGCCATGTATACAAGATCCTTTCTACATTTAAATGTTCTAGCCATGTATACAAGATCCTTTCTACATTTAAATGTTCTAGCCATAGATACAAGATCCTTTCTGCATTAAATGTTCTAGCCATAGATACAAGATCCTTTCTAAATTTAAATGTTCTAGCCATGTATACAAGATCCTTTCTACATTTAAATGTTCTAGCCATGTATACAAGATCCTTTCTACATTTAAATGTTCTAGCCATGTATACAAGATCCTTTCTACATTTAAATGTTCTAGCCATGTATACAAGATCCTTTCTACATTTAAATGTTCTAGCCATGTATACAAGATCCTTTCTACATTTAAATGTTCTAGCCATGTATACAAGATCCTTTCTACATTTAAATGTTCTAGCCATAGATACAAGATCCTTTCTGCATTTAAATGTTCTAGCCATAGATACAAGATCCTTTCTACATTTAAATGTTCTAGCCATATATACAAGATCCTTTCTACATTTAAATGTTCTAGCCATAGATACAAGATCCTTTCTACATTTAAATTTCTAGCCATAGATACAAGATCCTTTCTAGATTTAAATGTTCTAGCCATAGATACAAGATCCTTTCTACATTTAAATGTTCTAGCCATGTATACAAGATCCTTTCTACATTTAAATGTTCAAGCCATAGATACAAGATCCTTTCTACATTTAAATGTTCTAGCCATAGATACAAGATCCTTTCTGCATTTAAATAATCTAGCCATAGATACAAGATCCTTTCTACATTTAAATGTTCTAGCCATAGATACAAGATCCTTTCTACATTTAAATGTTCTAGCCATGTATACAAGATCCTTTCTACATTTAAATGTTCAAGCCATAGATACAAGATCCTTTCTACATTTAAATGTTCTAGCCATATATACAAGATCCTTTCTGCATTTAAATGTTCTAGCCATAGATACAAGATCTCTTCTACATTTAAATGTTCTAGCCATGTGAACAATATCCTTTCTACAAGATCCTTTCTGCATTTAAATGTTCTAGCCATGTGAACAAGATCCTTTCTGCATTTAAATGTTCTAGCCATAGATACAAGATCCTTTCTACATTTAAATGTTCTAGCCATGTATACAAGATCCTTTCTACATTTAAATGTTCAAGCCATAGATAAAAGATCCTTTCTACATTTAAATATTCTAGCCATATATACAAGATCCTTTCTACATTTAAATGTTCTAACCATGTGAACAAGATCCTTTCTACATTTAAATGTTCTAGCCATGTATACAAGATCCTTTCTACATTTAAATGTTCTAGCCATAGATACAAGATCCTTTCTACATTTAAATTTCTAGCCATAGATACAAGATCCTTTCTAGATTTAAATGTTCTAGCCATAGATACAAGATCCTTTCTAAATTTAAATGTTCTAGCCATGTATACAAGATCCTTTCTACATTTAAATGTTCTAGCCATAGATACAAGATCCTTTCTACATTTAAATGTTCAAGCCATAGATACAAGATCCTTTCTGCATTTAAATAATCTAGCCATAGATACAAGATCCTTTCTACATTTAAATGTTCTAGACATATATACAAGATCCTTTCTACATTTAAATGTTCTAGCCATGTATACAAGATCCTTTCTACATTTAAATGTTCAAGCCATAGATACAAGATCCTTTCTACATTTAAATGTTCTAGCCATAGATACAAGATCCTTTCTGCATTTAAATAATCTAGCCATAGATGCAAGATCCTTTCTACATTTAAATGTTCTAGCCATAGATACAAGATCCTTTCTACATTTAAATGTTCTAGCCATGTATACAAGATCCTTTCTACATTTAAATGTTCAAGCCATAGATACAAGATCCTTTCTACATTTAAATGTTCTAGCCATAGATACAAGATCCTTTCTGCATTTAAATGTTCTAGCCATAGATACAAGATCTCTTCTACATTTAAATGTTCTAGCCATGTGAACAATATCCTTTCTACATTTAAATGTTCTAGCTATGTGAACAAGATCCTTTCTGCATTTAAATGTTCTAGCCATGTGAACAAGATCCTTTCTGCATTTAAATGTTCTAGCCATAGATACAAGATCCTTTCTACATTTAAATGTTCTAGCCATGTATACAAGATCCTTTCTAGCCATATATACAAGATCCTTTCTACATTTAAATGTTCAAGCCATAGATAATAGATCCTTTCTACATTTAAATATTCTAGCCATATATACAAGATCCTTTCTACATTTAAATGTTCTAGCCATGTGAGCAAGATCCTTTCTACATTTAAATGTTCTAGCCATGTATACAAGATCCTTTCTGCATTTAAGTTTCTAGCCATAGATACAAGATCCTTTCTACATTTAAATGTTCTAGCCATGTATACAAGTTCCTTTCTACATTTAAAAGTTGTAGCCATAGATACAAGATCCTTTCTACATTTAAATGTTCTAGCCATGTATACAAGATCCTTTCTACATTTAAATGTTCTATCCATATTTACAAGATCCTTTCTACATTTAAATGTTCTAGCCATATATACAAGATCCTTTCTACATTTAAATGTTCTAGCCATAGATACAAGATCCCTTCTACATTTAAATGTTCTAGTCATAGATACAAGATCCTTTCTACATTTAAATATTCTAGCCATGTATACAAGATCATTTCTACATTTAAATGTTCTAGCCATGTGAACAAGATCCTTTCTACATTTAAATGTTCTAGCCATAGATACAAGATCTTTTCTACATTTAAATGTTCTAGCCATAGATACAAGATCTCTTCTACATTTAAATATTCTAGCCATGTATACAAGATCCTTTCTACATTTAAATGTTCTAGCCATGTTTACAAGATCCTTTCTACATTTAAATGTTCTAGCCATGTATACAAGATCTTTTCTACATTTAAATGTTCTAGCCATAGATACAAGATCTCTTCTACATTTAAATGTTCTAGCCATGTATACAAGATGCTTTCTACATTTAAATGATCTAACCATGTATACAAGATCTCTTCTACAATTAAATGTTCTAGCCATAGATACAAGATCCTTTCTACATTTAAATGTTCTAGCCATGTATACAAGATCCTTTCTACATTTAAATGTTCTAGCCATGTATACAAGATCTTTTTTACATTTAAATGTTCTAGCCATAGATACAAGATCTCTTCTACATTTAAATGTTCTAGCCATATATACAAGATCTTTTCTACATTTAAATGTTCTATCCATATTTACAAGATCCTTTTTACATTTAAATGTTCTATCCATATTTACAAGATCCTTTCTGCATTTAAATGTTCTAGCCATGTATACAAGATCCTTTCTACATTTAAATGTTCTAGCCATATATACAAGATCCTTTCTACATTTAAATGTTCTAGCCATAGATACAAGATCACTTCTTCATTCAAATGTTCTAGCCATAGATACAAGATCCTTTCTACATTTAAATGTTCTAGCCATATATTACACTGATATATGGGTGTAGCTGCTTCAGATATATATCTTAGTTGATGATCAATATTGTGCTTGTGTAATTGTATGTATAACCAAATTCAAATAAAAATCTTTGATTAATTTGAGATTTCTCAGCAATATGTAGAATAATTTTATATCTTTATGCCTATTTGTGTTGCATTGTAAATATATCATTTTTTTAGGTAGGCAGGAACTAATTAATGTATGATGTTTATATATAAAAAGACATGTACTACAGTCCATGCAGTCATTTAAATTATGCTACAGTTATACTGGAATCAAGTATTAGCACATTATCATAGTAGATAACCAGCATGGTGTCAGTACCATTTGCCTGCCAACACCCTATCATGCTGGTATCAAGTATTAGCACAATAGCATAGTAGGTAACCAGCATGGTGTCAGTACCATTTACCTGCCAACACCCAATCATGCTGGTATCAAGTATTAGCACAATAGCATAATAGGTAACCAGCATGGTGTCAGTACCATTTGCCTGCTGACACCCAATCATGCTGGTATCAATCTGGACATCAATGCTGCCAAAGCAAGAATAGGTTTCCTGCATAAAGCAGATATATAGTGAATTAGTTCTGGGACAAAGAAAATGATTTATGTTTGACATTACAAAGACTTGCTTGTTTTTATTTTTTCAATGCAGCATTAGTAAAACACTGGATGTTGATAGCAGAGACTACATACAACTTCAGTGCCACAATTTCCCAGCTGCTGGTGTAGTAACTTTAATCTATTTTAAATATGCACACTTACATTCATAACCTAGCATTGGCTGATAATAATCATGAACTACCCCTAAACTCTATGAATTAATGGCAAACAAATTATAAGAGATTAATGCAAATTCCTAATTGCTTGAAATGGTTCCTATCCTAATTGCATGAAATTGTATTTCTGAAAGTTGTCATTCTTTCTTATGGTTGTGCAATATATTAGTAGTTTCTCACACAACATTTACAAGTTTCTTAAATGAAACTTCTGAATATAGTACCACAATATTTCGATATATGGTTAAATTTCTTTTGTAATAATACTACATACACAAAATTTATTTCCTTAGTTGTTAAATTTTGTATTTGTTAAATTTATCAGACTGCTTTCCATTAAAAACTATTGCACAGAACCAAGAAAGGAGTCTTAGTGAATGTGTGATCTGGATCAGTAAAAGGAAAGATTCTAGAAACTCCACCGTAAAGCAAGCTCTTCACTACATGGAATCTCTCAGATACTTTATCAGATATAAGAGAAAATTGTTACTATTGTTAGACCCTTAGACTTCACATCAGTGTGTTAATTCATGTGATAATTGGGAGAGGTGTCAGATGATTAGCTCCCCCCATCTGTAAAAAAGTACACTTTTTAGTAAAAAACAAAAATGATAGCCATTTGAAGTGCAGTGAATCACCTCTTCTAAGTAAAGCCTATCAAGAAGAGATCCAGCATACTCTTTGGTTTATCCACATAAATAGTTCCCAGTGTTTGGTAATATGGACACAAATTTTACTATTTACCTGTTTGGCAAAAAAACATAAGCAGTTCATTTATAAGAGCATTCCATGCCTTAGAAATATATCTAAGAGTTATTAATTACCATCCTTATGAGATCCTAAATAATTTGTTTTATTATCCATTACTAATAGGGTACAGACATTTTTGAAAGGTTCAGTATATTTTGCTTGTAAGAAAAGCAATTAAATTACTTGATTCATTAAGACCTTTGAAAAAAGTGCCATTTTCAACAAAAAATAAAAGCACAAATATACAATTTATAATAATATCAGCATGTACACATCCTCTGAACTTGCTTTATGTAAAGTTTGTTCTATAAAGACATTTGTAGATTTTAAACTTTATTACCTATTTGTCATGAAAAGGTTGAAAATGTATATCCATTACAAAGACAGGTACTGCATAACATTTTTCAGCATTTTGTAATAAAAAAAGACATTTCTCAATATGAGAGAGAGGGTAAAGGCTTTAGAATGAATGTATTCTGTATTGTTCCGTTTTTTGATAATTGTGATCTTGTCATGTCCAAGGGCAATACTGTATTATCAATTAATAAACGCTGTTCCTGCTAATTTTAATTATGATATCTATTGTCCAAAGAACCACTGCAGTGATGTTTTATATGCTAATTGAATGTTATAGCTTTGAACGGGTCATTCCAGCTTACACCTGTCCAAGGGAAGGATTTGGCAGACCAGATCAAATTCGTGAGTAAATGAAGCTACCTGTAGGGTATTGTGAATACCGTGCCATGTAATGATGCTTACTTGTTTATGATTCTCAAACAGTGACACCTGTTGTTGACAGAAGTGTAAGAGTGGTTCAAAATAAGAATTAGCATGATCAATGGTGATTCTTAACCACAGGAAGTGTACTTGCTTTTACTGATAAAAAAGTGCACTTGCATTTACTGATAAAGGTAGTCTTTATTTGTTGGGATAAAGTAGTCTTTATTTGTTGGGATAAAGGTAGTCTTTATTTGTTGGGAATGGAGTGTTTGTTGTACTTGCAATAAAATTAACACAGCATCTCGTGCTAAATGACCATTCTTGGGATTTAACCTAAATGGAGTCTATATGGATAAAAATGATGGGAATATTTAAATATAAATTAATTTCGCTGAAACAGAATGAGTATGGTTTGCATTTTTATTGTTTCCATTTCATCATCATCATCATCAATCCACTAACACAAGAGGTCATTTGGGCACCACAGATAACTTTCCATCCAATTCTCTTCATCTTTCCCTGTTCTCTACTGCTCTTTTGGAATCTCCATGCCTCTCAGTGCCATAATGTTTTCTTCCCATCTCTTTTTTTTGTCTGCCTCTTCTTCTCCACCCTTGTACCTTGCCTTGCAAAATTGTTTTTCCCGATCTGGATGTTCATCATTTTGCCATCAAAAGGTCTTCATAAGGTCCAATGTTGTGGACCACTTTGTTGGTTACATGTTCAGTGTACAAGATGCTCAAAATCTTGCAGTAGCATCTCATTTCAAAGGCTTGAATCCTTTTTGATAGGTCTGATGTGAGCGTCTTTGTTTCACAATCATACAGAAAAATTGATGTGACAATCAAGTGCATCAGCTGTAATTTAGAAACAATGTGTTCTTCCATATTTGTCTCAGCCTTGTTATTTCTGGGCAGTCCTGTTTTGAGCCCTCATCAGTAATAATTGATCCCATGTACTTGAAACGTGTGACTGTTTGAAGGTTCTGTCCACCTACCTTTATTTCTGCATCCTCCATGATCCTTTCCAGAAAAATGTTGAAGAATGTAGGCGACAGTATACATCCCTGTGTGATTCCAACTGTTGTTCAGAACCAATCTCCTCTGCTGCCATTGATAAGGGCAGCACTGTTGGCTTTGTCATAGAGGAGCTCAACAACCAGGTTTGAGCTGATTTCCATTTACTATTTTATTTCTGTCCTCTTTCTTCATCAAACTTTCCTCTAGACATGAGCAGTGATGTATGGTACAAAATAGCATAAAAAGGGCTAAAATCTCTCACTCTCTCACACACAGACACATTGAGGCATATTTTATTTTGATCAAAGGTGAAAAACGCAATATCTATGCCTATCTTGCACTTCAAAGCAAGAACTGTAGAAAATAAACATGTCAGTATTGTTGCTGGAATTTCCTAATTGCTGGTAATCTGGAATAGTGTATAGTGATACCATTTCATGAAACTGGAAGTTACAATTGAAAAAAAATCTATGGTATTGATCTGGTCTCATCATATGCTCTTCGTCAACTTACATTTGGATGAAGGATGGTTTATTTACAAAATTGGTAAATTCAACTTATACTGAACATCAACTTATAGGCATGAAAAATATTGTTAGGAGCCACAATGAAGAGATTGCTTATATGTAAATTTAAAAGCAATCCCAGCTTGTGCAAGCTTGATGAAATGGCTTATAAAAAAAGCACATACAGGAATTGTATTTTTTCACATTTTTTGATATTGTATATTTTATTTGTTATGAATATTCATTTTAATTCAGATTTTCTTTTCATTGTATGTACTTAGGGTTAGACCTTAAAAAATGGTACTTAGAGCTGCCTCGCTTGGCGCTCAGCATTAAGAGGTTAGTATTAGAACTGGTTGGTCTGGTGTCAGGATAATGTGACTGGATGGGACATATCATGTCGCATGTCTGCAACATGATGCCACAGTGCTAGATATCACTTTAAACTGTCACACTGCAAACATAATAACTATATGACTGAAAAAGTATTAAAGCTATGTTAAAATCTAAATCACACACACACTGGTCTTTGATAGTGACTATTTCTTCAAAACTTTGCAATTGTTGCATGAAATATGGCTTTGTTAATGATTACTCCTTCCAACCCATCCCTGCATGCCATCAAATACGGCCTTTGTTAATGACTTCTACAAAATTATGCCAGTGTGCCATCATATATGGCCTTTGTTAATGACTTCTACAAAATTATGCCAGTGTGCCATCATATACGGCCTTTGTTAATGACTTCTACAAAATTATGCCAGTGTGCCATCATATACGGCCTTTGTTAATGACTTCTACAAGATTATGCCAGTGTGCCATCATATACGGCCTTTGTTAATGACTTCTACAAAAATTATGCCAGTGTGCCAACATATACGGCCTTTGTTAATGACTTCTACAAAATTATGCCAGTGTGCCAACATATACGGCCTTTGTTAATGACTTCTACAAAATTATGCCAGTGTGCCAACATATACGGCCTTTGTTAATGACTTCTACAAAATTATGCCAGTGTGCCAACATATGCGGCCTTTGTTAATGACTTCTACAAAATTATGCCAGTGTGCCAACATATACGGCTTTTGTTAATGACTTCTACAAAATTATGTCAGTGATTCATCATATATAGATGATGATGCATATTATAGATGCCTACAATATTGACACAGTTCATCTTATGATAAATGCAGTCAGTATCATTGGAAGTATTCAGTTCATCTTATGATAAATGCAGTCAGTATCATTGGAAGTATTCAGTTCATATGATAAATGCAGTCAGTATCATTGGAAGTATTCAGTTCATCTTATGATAAATGCAGTCAGTATCATTGGAAGTATTCAGTTCATATGATAAATGCAGTCAGTATCATTGGAAGTATTCAGTTCATATCAAGATAAATGCAGTCAGTATCATTGGAAGTATTTTTGCCTAAAGCATCCTACCCAAGATTTTGGCCAACTGCGCTTGCATTTAGAAATTAGGCAGCTCGGAGTGATAGTCTTCTTCCTGTGATGAGATCCAATAAGTCATTAACATTATTTTAGGTCTTCATTTCTGAGAACCAACTGTACAATTTGTATTTGATTTATTTTATCTGGACTCAACGAACACCCTCAATACAAGGTGCCCTGACATCAAATACAGTTCAGTTTGCATTGCTCCCCCAACATTTGATTTACAACTGAACCATTGTAACATGAGAATGGTCATAATTGGTATTAAAGCCGAGAAATAAAAGATGTTTTCAGGTCTCCTTTTTATAATAGAATTATGTATATTTAATTTAATTGTTTGTTAGTTTTAATTTTTTAAATTCCATTACATGCAGTTGTAATGTAACACTGAGTTCAGTTCTGTTTGACCTGACTGATTCTTTTTAGTTCATTCACATAAGCAACTAATATTAGAAACATTGTATCTAGTTCTTGACCTTGTTTCAAAATCAGTGACAGTTTTGGTAAACAACTTTTTTTACTTCAGCAATGTTGTGATGGAATTGCAAATTATGTTTGATCTGTTATAGTTCAATATCTTTAACATTCATTTAAGGATTGACCATTTGAATTTAACATTAATCGAAGTATGAGCTAAATACAAAAATTCTGTGCAAACTCTATCCTCTGAGAAGTGGAGCATACTAAGGTTTGCACTGATAAACAATAACATTTTGTATCTAATATAAAAATAAAATTAAAATTCTTATCAAATATATTAAACATGTATTCAAACTTTGTCTAGCCATGGATGGATACATGCAAACTGAACTGTATTACATGTAAGGGCACCTTGTATTGAGGGTGTTCAAGTATCGCTAAGACCTGATAAAATAAAGCAAATACAAATTGTACAGTTGGTTCTCAGAAAGGAAGACCTAAAATAAAATAAAGTAAATAGTAATGACAAAACTAAATGTAATGAATAAAATGAGAACCATGGCTTTATCCAAAGTTTACGAGGAACATTGGTATACTGGGTGTCTTTATTTATGGTCTACTATATTAATGCAGTGCCAATGTGCAAGTTATCTGCGTGAATCAAGTTCAGAGTAGCAGACTTGTCTTTTTTGTTTACTTTTTAAAATGTATCTGAGCTTAATAAAAAAAATATCACAATGCAATGCCAATTCTTCTGATGCAAAAGTGTATTTATAGTGAAAAAATGTACAGTTTTTATTAAATAGAACAAAGGGATGGCTTGAATTAACATTAAGATTTTATTATATGATGTTGCCTGTGCTTGATTTTATAAATTCGGCAAATTGTCTCTCCCAACTTGGGAATTAGGTCGCTTGCCTTACTTTTTTGTACACTTGTAGGTTATAGGCTGCATGGTTTTCAATAGAATCTTTAAAAGGTGGACAGGGCACCAAATTGTGATGGGTATGTTTTGGGTGCATTACTTAACATATGCAATTACTGAGTATGCATACATGCTGTTGTTTGCATGTGCAATGAAATGCCAACTGTAGAACTTCATTATAACACAAATTCGGATTTAATATGACTGGCATGGCTCCTAAATTGTGCAATAATTTCATACATTTCTTGAAGTAATGCAATATTCTGTGACAAAATAAACAGAGTTTGAATTCATCAATTTGGGAGGATGTATTTTTGAAGAAAAATGTATAACTATTATATCTTTCTTAATGTGAATAAAGATTTTAAACACTTCTTCATCAATGTTCATTTAATTTTTGTCAAAAGTCAGTCACTATATTGATCTTAGTTATTTTTGAAAGATTTCAGCTCATTGAAAAGCTGACAAGTGTTAGTCTTGCATTATAAATCCATTTTTAAAAATCACAAAGTTTTCTTGCATTCTGAGCAACTATTGCTGAAATAATAGCTAACATGTGTTTACTCATTCAGCTGGCATATACATCCAAGTAACGGACAATGCAGTGGTTGATAAAAGATTCACACCAGAATTTATAAATCAGTTTAAGTTATTGCTAATCATGAAAGTCAGTCTTAAAGCTGTTGGTTCAAATTACATGAAATGATTTGACCTGGAAAGACAAAAGGCAAAAGGTGCTAACATGAGTATGTCAGACAATCATACAATCAGTTGATAAGTAAATATTGTCATCCATTCCCTATAAAAATAGCTCCTTTGTTCGCTAAGAATTCTTGCTGTACTTCTTGAGATATTACATGCACAAGATATTAAAACGTATTCGAGGAAACATTACGACCACTAAAATAAATACAGGCAAGCAAAATTCTATTGTAGCTGCAACACATGATCATTTCTAGCAGAGAAACCTGTTTAGTTTGATTGGTCACTCGTGCACAAGATTTGGTATGGCAATTAATTTGTCATATTAGTATACTAATCAGACATTTTAAAAATAATATAAAATAATGCGCATTTTTATTTGCCTTTATTTCCACAGGCATACATACATACATACATACATACATACATACATACATACATACATACATACATACATACATACATACATACATACATACATACATACATACATACATACATACGTACGACCTTACATACATACATGTACCAAATTATTTTTGCGACACATGTTACTTACAATATATACAAATTTCTTCATTGTAATTACTTCCAATAAATATTCTCTCTCTCTGTATATATATATATATATATATATATATATATATATATATATATATATATATATATATATATATATATATATATATATATATATATATAGCGACATTGACTTAAACAATTATCTTCATCGCACAGACGAACGGACAGGGCGATTAGCAAGCGGTTTACACTGCTAGATGCAACTTTTTAACGCTGATTTCCTGACGTATCACTTGTTGCACAAAACTAAAGCGCTAACATTTAAAATTTAATTAATCCCTTTGTCCAGCCGTAGCGACATTGTCTTTTACTAATTGCTTTTCTTCGCCGCACAGACGAACAAACAGGACGATTAGCATGCGGTTTGCACTGCTAGATGCCACTTTTTAACGCCGATTTCCAGAAGTATCACTTGTTGCACAAAACTAAAGCGCTAATATTTAAAAATTAATAAATTTTCTTGTCCAGCCATAGCGACATTGTCTTTTACTAATTGCTTTTCTTCGTCGCACAGACGAACAGACAGGGCGAATTCAACGTGGTTGATACTGTTGGATGTGCCTTTTTAAGATATGCCTAACGGTATCTCGCATTGCATAATGATTGCAATAGGTTTGAAAAAAAAGTCGACTTTAGACAACTTCACACTGGTATGATCCAGCGCGGCTGAAAATAATTTTCGGGAGTTTATGGACGAATGGACCGAGCCAATACAATACAGTTTCCACTGACAGACGCGTCTTCTTAAGACCGATGTTTTAGCATATGGAACACGAACATCGGTTAAGCCGTTGTGGAGAAAACTTTTTTTTAATCAATGTTTCGTCTCTAACATTTGAGGGTGGTGGGTCAAAAAGAAGGTTTACTTCAGATTGCGGACGAATAGACAGGAGGAATGTAATTATAATATTTTCCCAGACGCCTCTCATCTAGCCCGATCTACTGGTATATTGCAATTGCGATTTGCTCCAGCCGTTCGGCCAGGAAAAACAAATCGGCTCTTCTCAGTGCAACCAGGCCATTGTTCTTCCAATGCACGGTTTTCGGATGATTACGGACGAACGGACAGGGCGATTTTCATGCGTTTTCTACATCCATATGTGCCACATCAAGGTCGATGGGAGAGTGTGTTTTTTGCAAGATAGGTGTTGTATGTTCGGAGAAAATATCATTTAAATCCCATATTTGTCTCAAACAATTGCTACTCTTGATCGTACGGACGAACGGAATGGACGATTTGCATGCAATTTTTGAATGGCAATTTTTTCTCATCTATGCCAATGTGTCGCTGTGTCGCAATTTAATTTGTCTTATAGTTTGAGAGAAAATGGCAATTATGATATTTTTTTCCCATGTACGACAATGCAGATAAACTATTGCTTCTCTTTCTCGTACAGACGAACGGACATGTCGATTTGCATGCGGTTTTCACTGACAGCTGCGTCTCATCGATGCCAATGTGCCGGTGTGTCGTAATTTAAGTTTGTATTACAGTTTGTGCTAGATCTTTATGTCTGTATTGTCTTTTTTTCCACATAAATATATATTTAAAAATATTTATTAATTGTTGAAAATCAGTAACTATTTTTCTAAATTATTGTATAAATGTATGCATGCCTGTAGGTAGGTAGGTAGGTTAGTCGGTAATTAGGTATGTTTGTAAGTAAGTTGGTAAAGAACAATAGTATGATATACGCATTGTATCTAATTTAATTACAATTGTGTGACAGTGTTTAACATTTTTTATATTTAATTAATTTCATTCCACTAATGAATAGTCGATAACTTTGGTTACATCAAGTCAAGTATAATTTTAGCGACCGGAATTATTAATTTTTTTTTTTTAGTCCGCTCATGGTCATTCTTGAGGCGCGTGAATAATGATTGACCGAATTACATCAGTGGCACGCGACCTAGCGTTCCTTAGCGTGAGAACTTCAAACATTTGGTATTTATCATTTTTTGTGGAGTGTTTATATTATTCGGAGTTCATAATTATCTGGAAAACACAAGTGATGTTTTGTTTTATCAAAATTCTTGGTTCAAAGACGTTAATTGGAAATTTGACAGAATTCTAACGGCATGTATAAGATTTGTAGGTGTATTGATTTATGTATTTAGGAATGCATTATTTTGAAATCATTGATGCATGCATATATATATATATATATATATATATATATATATATATATATATATATATATATATATATATATTTGTACGTATGTGTGTTTGTATGTAGTTAGGTAGGTAAATATATATTTATGTAGCTAGAACAATATGAATAGTGTATCTATATATGTATGCGAAGTGTGTTTAAATAATTATTTATGTAAGGAATAAATTTAAAATACCATGTTAGTATAATAAATATTTTTAAACATTAGCATTATATATATATATATATATATATATATATATATATATATATATATATATATATATATATATATATATATATATATATATATATATATATATATTCATTCATTCATTCATTAGCAATTATAGTCGTATGCGCAGTGACGTTTGCTTGACGACTCCTTAGGTCTCCCTTATGAAAGATCAGAGAACCCACCCGAAGGGTGGGTCTCCAATACCCCCCTCCGTGGTTGGCCATCGGCCCGGGTCCACGTGGAGGTTCTTGGCCCAGGGCTGGGCGATATCGCTTCGTACCAGACCTCAAGACCTTGACTTACAACATATCCGCACAGGTAGAACACCGCACAAAGGCCCAGCAGGCCAGAGGCGCCAAGAGAGCCCCCACCAGAGCCACGCCCAGCCATAGGAAGTGGATGCCAAGTAGATCCCGATTTGCAGTTCCTCCACTTCTGTTGTATTCTTCTTTAGTAATCTTTGTTGATTGCAATTGGTTCTCTTGGTTTGATTTTCGTTATAGTCAGCTATAGCTATGATCCTTGAGGTATAGGAGTTCGGTTTATGCAATTGTATTTTTCTTTATAGTTCTCAGTTGATTGCATGTAGTTTAGCGTTGGAAATCTTCGTTATAGTCGGGATATGTCTATTCTGTATTCTTGTAGCTGAGATTCAATGTATGCATGCTATTGTCCACTTCTGTTGTATTCTTGGTTATAGTTTTCAGTTGATTGCATATAAGTTAGTGTTGGGGATCTTCATTATAGTCGGCATATTTCTATTCCTTATTCGGGTAGCTTGGATGTCATTGCAATTTATCCACTTCAGTTGTGATCTTCATAATAATTCTCAGTTGATTGCAATTGTTGTGTCTAGAGGTTTATTATTCTTTATAGTATATCAGGTTTGGTATCTGTAGATATTAGTTGAAACGCGCCACTCCGGAGCCGCTGTTAAGGGGTTTAGGATTAAGTAGGCTCCAGAGTAGAGGCATTTCCTTTGTATGTCCCATTTGCCGCGCACCAGGCCGCCGAAACACATCAGCAACGCACAAAGGCTGCTGACGGATAGTGTGTCCACATTGCACAAGGTATTTTGGAATCCAACATGAGTATATCTCATACGAGTCAAATAACCTGGGTTGTGAATATTCCTACTAGATAAAAAGGTTGGTGATTTGTATACTTAGCGTATGGTGATCTAAAAGTTTGTCAATTTGGTGGGTCAAGGTGTCCCATGATTTTTGGTTATCAAGGTTGGTGTGTTGGAGTAATTTACTAAATACCAATCGGGGTTTCAGGGCCAAGCAGAGTTATAATTCGAAAGAGGGTTCCGGTATATCGAAAGTTCAGTCCTTTGTTATTTAATAATTATATTTGTACGATATATTACAAGAAAAACAAAAGACGACACAAGCCATGGTAAGAAATCGTTTGTCTACATAGGTTTGCATTCCTTCGAATCCTACCCAGGTATAAGCTAGTATGTGTACTTAGCACCTGTTGGTATGGCAACAAGAGCCAAGACGTACAAACGGCAAATATAAATAGGTGAACCACACTACTCGATGTGGTTTTAATGTTGTCCTGGGGGGATTGGGTGATTACAGGGATATAGGTAGTGCTTCCTATAACCCCTTTTGAATTGGAAGTAAGTCAGTCTGTTGTTAGATTGCTATTAATCCCCTTCCGTTGTATTCTTCTTTATTATTTCTGTTGATGCAATTTGGAGTCGTTGAGTTATAGTTGTGTTATATATATATATATATATATATATATATATATATATATATATATATATATATATATATATATATATATATATATATATATATATATATATATATGTGTGTGTGTGTGTGTGTGTGTGCGTGTGTGTGTGACTGTGTGTGTGATTACCAATTTCTTCCCTTGTAATTACTTCCCATGTATGTGATATATATTGGTAGGTAAGTAGGCAGTTTAAAAAGAATAGTGCAATATATATATATATATATATATATATATATATATATATATATATATATATGTCCCATGTTTGTTATAGGTAGGTATGTTTGCAAGTAAGTAGGTAACCAATAATTGTATAATGTATGCATTGTATCCAATTTAATTACTGGTGTTATAGTATTTAAATTCTATTTATATTTTATCTAATTTCATTGCAATAGTGTGAAGTCTATAAGTTAGGTTAGATCAAGTCTAATGTACTTTTAGCTACCTTATTTATTTAATTTTGTATTTGTCATCTCAAGGTCATACTTGAAGGGCGTGATCAATGATTGACAGAAATACGTCAGTGGCACGCGACCTAGCGTTCCTTAGCGTGAGAACTTAATAACCGTTGGTGATGTTTCATTGGTAAAAGAACAAATTCTTGGACAAAGACATTAATCGGAAATTTGACAGAATTTTAAAGGTATCTATAAGATTTGTATGTGTATTGATTTATGTATTTAGGATTGCATTTTTTTGTATGTATTGATGCATGCATATATCTATGTACGTTTGAGTGTTTGTATGTAGGTTGGTAGGTAGGTAAATATGTATTTTTCTAGCTAGGTAAATATGAATAGTGTAATATTAATATTATGCGATGTGTTTTTAATTAAATTTGTATGTATGCAACAATTTAAGAATATCATTGTATATTAAAATTCGAGTTTTTTTAACATCACAGTTGTTAAGTTTATAGTTATATTATATAGATTGGTAGGTAATTAGGTTAAAAAGAATAGTGTAATATACAATATATCCAAATTACTTCCCATATAAGTACTGCCCTTGCAGTTATTTCCCATATATATGTATATACAAATTACTTACCTTGTATATATATATATATATATATATATATATATATATATATATATATATATATATATATGAAGAAAACCACCATCATATTTTATATTCGACATTGTATGTAGATAGGTAAGAAGGCAGGAAAATAAAAAATGTTTTATATATATATATATATATATATATATATATATATATATATATATATATATACACACACAAATTACTTCACTTGTAATTACCTCCCTTGTAATTACTTCTCAGAGAGAGAGAGAGAGATTGTCGACCTACTCCCATGGCTATCGGGGTCAACGTCGCGGAGATGTGTAACCACCAGGAAAACTAAATTTAAAAAATCCTAAAACGGTGTTTCGATTGCGTAACATATGGTATTATTGTTCGAAAAGTGGCTCTACGGAAGCCTTTATACCGGATAGTTTTAATGTTGAGTCGACTCTGGAGGACTATAAATTAATTACTACACAATTTTGACTCTTCTTATCTATTTGATAGTAATGGATCCCTCATTTCCAAAAGACCAATAAAAATCATATATAATGTGTAGGAAATGTTGGAAAATAATTATCCGAATACCATAGTCATTCTACAAAATCTTGTGAAATATTTTGTGTTTTGATTTCTCTGCTTGACTAACAAAAATGCATCAGTTAATGATAATCAAATTTTAATATAATTATTGGTACCTGTACTATCAAGTGCAATATTATTGGCATACTCTTCCTTAAATTTGCTAAAATTTCTTCTTAAAATTGACTTGCCATTTTACACCCTTTATTGGCCAATTTTTTTTATTTATGAAGTTATACTAAAAAGGATATCATATTAATTTGGGCAATTAAATTTCTCGTCGTTTGACACCTAGATCACTTCTATCTATATCAATAAACCAGGAAAACCCTAAAACTGTGGTTCGATTGCGGATAATATTCTAACCTTATTGTTCCAAATGTGGCTCTACGGAGGCCTTTATACCGGATTGTGTCCACAACACTCGCTAGTTTCTCTCACCAGTTTCTGACGCTCAATGCTACGGAGTTCTCCTATCTCTCAGGACCGACTGACTCATGTTCAACTGCTTCCCCGCAAGCCCTGCCTGCCTGCCTGCCTGCTTGGTTTCTCCGCAAGCCCTGCCTGCCTGCTTGGCTTCCCGGCAAGCCCGGCCTGCCTGCCCTGCTTCCCGCAAGCCCTGCCTGCCTGTTTGCTTGGCTTCCCCGCAAGCCCTGCCTGCCTTGCTTCCCGCAAGCCCTGCCTGCCGCAAGCCCTGCCTGCCGCAAGCCCTGCCTGCCTGTCTGCCTCGCTTCCCCGCAAGCCCTGCCGGCCTGCCTTTCTTCCCGCAAGCCTTGCCTGCCTGCCTGGCTTCCCCGCAACCCCTGCCTGCCTGCCTTGCTTCCCGCAAGCCTTGCCTGCCTGCCTGGCTTCCCCGCAATCCCTGCCTGCCTTCCTTGCTTCCCGCAAACCTTGCCTGCCTGCCTGGCTTCCCCGCAAGCCCTGCCTGCCTGCCTGCATGCCTGGCTTCCCGCTAGGCAGGCCTGCCTACATGCTTGGCTTCCCCACACGCCCTGCCTGCCTGTCTGCCTGCCTTGCTTCCCGCAAGCCCTGCCTGCGTGCCTGGCTTCCCCGCTAGCCAGGCCTGCTTGCTTGCTTGGCTTCCCCGCTAGCCAGGCCTGCCTGTCTGCTTGGCTTCCACGCAAGCCCTGCCTGCCTGTTTGCTTGGCTTCCCCGCAAGCCCTGCCTGCCTTCCTGCCTTGCATCCCCGCAAGCCTTGCCTGCCTGCCTTGCATCCCCGCAAGCCTTGCCTGCCTTTCTGCTTGGCTTCCCCGCAAGCCCTGCCTGCCTTGCTTCCCGCAAGCCCTGCCTGCCTGGCTTCTCCGCTAGCCAGGCCTGCCTGCCTGGCTTCCCGCAAGCCCTGCTTGCCTGCCTGGCTTCCCCGCAAGCCCTGCCTGCCTGCCTTGCTTCCCGCAAGCCTTGCCTGCCTGCTTGGCTTCCCCGCAAGCCCTGCCTGCCTGCCTTGCTTCCCGCAAGCCCTGCCTGCCTGGCTTCCCCGCTAGCCAGGCCTGCCTGCTTGCTTGGCTTCCCCGCAAGCCCTGCCTGCCTGCCTGGCTTTCCCGCAAGCCCTGCCTGCCTTGCCTCCCGCAAGCCCTGTCTGCCTGCCTGGTTTCCCCGCAAGCCCTGCCAGCCTGCTTGCTTGGCTTCCCTGCAAGCCCTGTCTGCCTTGCGTCCCGCAAGACCTTAACTTTCTTCCCGGGTTTTCCCCGCGCGGGGCCTTTCTCCCCATATAACTCAACTTTCGCCCCGGGCACACCCCCATTTTTACATCGGCATTGAACGCACGCTGGAGAGACCTTTCCAACGAGTGGTCGATCGTCCCGATACGACCACCTTCACTTTTTCACTTTCTCTCGGCTAGCCCGCAGCTTGCTTCCCGCAAGACCTGAATTTTGTTCCCGGGCTTTCCCCGGGCTGGACATTTCTACCCATATTAACTCAATTTTCTTCCCGGGCTCACCCCCTATTTTTACATCGGCATTGCTCGTACGCTGGAGAGAGCTTTCTAACGAGGGGTCGATCGTCCCGATATCGCTACGTGCTCTGGAAGAACGAGCTATATACATATGGTAGCGTGAAAAACATTTTGTCCCATATAATAGTGCCGGGAACGATATGTGGGTAGTTGGTTACAAACTCATAGCACTAACTGGTTTCTTGTCGGGAAGCCCGTAACTTTCTTCTTCTAAAAATTCTCCCCGGGACGTCCAGGGGAAAATAGTATTTGGAGTATATCTTGGTAACGGCTAGGTCGATTTTCATGCGGTTTGCTGTGGCAGGTCGGCCACCACTAGCACTATCAAAGAATGCAAAGCAGTTTTCTTGAAGTCCTCCTTTGCCGTTTCTAAAGTGAAAAAAGTGTAAAAATAGTCAGTTTTTGCCTTATAGCTATAGAACGGCTGGGTTGATTTGGGTGCGGTTTGCTATGGCAGGTGGGCCTAGGCCAGATCTCGGCAGGCATGCCAAGAGCGGGACTCGAACTCCTCTTTTGCCGTTTTTAGAGCGAAAAAAGAGAGAAAAAAGTCACTTTTTCACGAATATTTTC